>JALPQI010000033.1:600000-1029958 GCA_025490895.1 Thaumatotibia leucotreta | reverse complement strand
AAAAAAATACATATTTGCCCAAAAGAAGACAAAAAGCTTCCAAAATGGAATGTTCAACAAAAGCACTTTGAAATAAGAAAATATTTCGGTATCCAGGTTATACACAAATGCTTATTTTTTTCTTGTTTTTGATAAACTTCTTTAAGGACGCCGTTAATAGATGCCGTTACCGTAACTGGGCAACCCAGAGTTGACGTCGATGTCAGTTTTGTAACGACAAATTAGGCATCAAATATTTACGTAAATCCACCTTATTCATGTTTTTATATTGCATAAACGCCTATTCTTTCTTGATTTAATGAAAAAAAAATGTTGTTAATATTTAATGCTTAATTGTCGTTACAAAGCTGACATCGAAGTTAATTTTTTGTGAGAGTTATTAAGCTAATTGGATGTGCCTAGAAGTGAAAATGCCCAACTACCAGACTCTACACTGAATTCAGACCGATACGTGCTTCTATTTTAGAAAGGCCTTTGCATAATTTATGTTCAACAAAGGACTTGTTCATCACTTCATCACACGAAACTGACGTATGAGTATAGAAATCTCATCAGGTATTTTAGTATCTAGCTTCGAGGTGTAGACGTCGGTATCTGAATCAAAATCTTAGTGTGACTATCAACTCAGCATCATTTTGGAACCAATCTTTTTAAGCATTTTAGCGCGACAGGGAGTACAGTTAGCCACGACACGTGTAGACGATTTCAAGTGGATGAAACGATAATTTAACACGATTTTACATTAATTAAATTGGTTTTATCCTTATCATTCATTTGGCCGTGTGGTGACGGCAGTAAAAATACATTTGTCACCGCCCTAACTCTTCCCACGTGTATCGTAGGAGACTAAGGGATTGAAGTGTCACTGACATTCATGTCATTCTTTGATAGATTGATGATGGGCAACAGTTTCATCTTAGTGGACACATTACTGCTGGCAATCCGCTTGCCCAGCGAGGCGATTATGGGCATTTACCTCCTAATGCATCTATACTACATATACGTATACTTAATAGAAGATACCTAGCAGTAGACTGAGATAGGCTGATGATGATGATTCATATCATTCGATTGCATTTCATTTCATTTGTTTTTTGATTACCTACATAATTACTTAAAACCAACGGTATTTTGGTATCGTACATATACCTTGTGAAATTGGATTATTCGACGTTTATGACATTATTTTTTCTTCCTAGTCGTGATTCTAAACAAAATTAATTCCACACAGCTGAAGTTGATAACATGCGTTTTTCTTCACAGTCATCAGTTCCACACAATCTTGTTTCTACCTAGTTGCGATTCTGCACAATATTATTACCACACAGCAGATATTTTTCGCACGAGTTTTTCTTCACAGTCATCAGTTCCACACAATCGTTTTTTCTACCTAGTCGCGATTCTGCACAATATTATTACCACACAACAGACATTTTCCGCACGAGTTTTTCTTCACAGTCATCAGTTCCACACAATCGTTTTTCTACCTAGTCGCGATTCTGCACAATATTGTTGCCACACAATATAAATTTTTCGCACGTGTTTTTCTTCACAGTCATCAGTTCCACACAATCTTGTCTCTACCTAGTCGCGATTCTGCACAGTATTAATACCACGCAACATACATTTTTCACATTCATCATTTCCAGACAATATTGTCTCTACTTAGTCGCGATTCTACATCTGCACAGTATTAACCCATATACATTTTGAATCCTTGTGGTGACGGCAGTAAGAATACATTTGTCACCACCCCAACTCCTCCTGCGGGTGTCGTAAGAGTCGACTAAGGGATTGAAGTGTCACTTACCATTATTTAATAAAAGATTGTTGATGGGCAGCAGCATCATCATAGTGGACACATTACTGCGATCGCCAATCCAGCGTGGCGATTATGGGCATTTACCTCCTAATGCGTCTATACGCATAGTTAATAGGAGAGGCCTACGTCCAGCAGTGGACTATCATAGGCTGATGATGATGATGATGATTTTGAATCCTAATAGCAGTGAATAGAGATCAAAACCAAAGTGGCCATTATGGCTTCGTATGCATTAGTTATCTAAATATAAGATAAGGTACCAGGCGCGCATGATCTTAGGCTAGCAATACAGCTTTTGGAACCTATCTTTGAAATGTTGTGGGTAATGAAAATTATATAATCGAATCGGTACCAGGGCAGCATAACTCACTTAAGTAAGTTATATAATTTTTCTGTTGCTGTGTGTACCGTCTGCGTATTTTTTTGAGCATCGGTCTGGGGGGCATACCATGATGCGTCACTGCGATTCCGTACCGTCTCCGTTTTTGAGCATGGGTGCGGTCGCACCTTTAAAGGTTCCCACCTAGGGCTTGTCCATTAATCACGTCATACTGGGGGAAGGGGGATGAAGAAAAATCACTAATTATCACCAACACCATGGGGAGCGGGGATCATCGGACAAATCACGTGTAATTTTTTGTTACTCTCTGCTGAACAGCATTATAGCTATTACCCCGAAAATGTCACCAAATATCACCATGGGGGAAGGAAGGGTCAAAAATAGGCCAAAATCGTATGAAACGTATGTGAAAAATTTCAGTTGCGTGGTAATAATATTGTGCAGAATCGCGACTAGGTAGAGACAAGATTGTGTGGAACTGATGACTGTGAAGAAAAACACATGCGAAAAATTTCTGTTGTGTGGCAACAATATTGTGCAGAATCGCGACTAGGTAGAAAAAAGATTGTGCGTAACTAATGACTGTGAAGAAAAACTCGTGCGAAAAATGTCTGTTGTGTGGTAATAATATTGTGCAGAATCGCGACTAGGTAGAAAAACGATTGTGTGGAACTGATGATTGTGAAGAAAAACTCGTGCGAAAAATGTCTTTTGTGTGGTAATAATATTGTGCAGAATCGCGACTAGGTAGAAAAAATATTGTGTGGAACTGATGACTGTGAAGAATAACTCGTGCGAAAAATGTCTGATGTGTAGTAATAATATTGTGCAGAATCGCAACTAGGTAGAAACAAGATTGTGTGGAACTGATGATTATGAAGAAAAACGCATGTTATAAACTTCAGCTGTGTGGAATTCATTTTGTTTAGAATCGCGACTAGGAAGAAAAAATAATGACATAAACTTCTGATGATCCGTGAAATTTGCTCCTTTTGACAAGTGTTTGTGTATTAGAATATTAAGAAGATTTTTATGTCGAAACAAATATATCGACCTGATGGTGTGTCTTTGGTTCCTTGGAGCTTGGGACGGATGTTGGTATGGGATGCTACTTGCGTAGATACCCTGGCACCGTCCCATCTTCAACGAACTACGTTTAAGGCAGCCGCTGCGGCTGAAAATGCCGAATTTTTAAAACGTAATAAATATAAGGGCCTCGGCAAAGAGTACGATTTTGTACCGTTTGGCGTAGAAACTTTAGGTTCTTGGGGCCCCAGCGCACGCAAATTGTTTGCTGAGATCGCGAAACGTCTGGTTGATGTAACTAGAGACCGAAGAGCTGGCGACTTCCTCGCACAACGCTTCAGTATTGCGATACAGCGAGGAAATGCCACCAGCATCCTCGGTACAATGCCACAAGGGCCAATCTTAGATATAGGTTATGTTAAGTAGATTAGTTAGATTTAATCTATGTACATAAATTGTAGTTTTGAAAATAAATATATTGAAAAGAAAAAAAAAAATATATATATATATATTGTAAAAAATACGCCATTCAAATTGATATTTAGGAAATTTCTTTCTTACTAAATATCTTTCGTCGTTCGTTATATAATCGACGTCTAAGTACCTAGTCTGCTGAAAATATTTTCAGCATTTTTTGCCATTCCACCAAAGGACGGTAATGAAGCATTTCAATTTTATATCTTTCAGCCTCAGACGAATTATACGAGTATTCATTACAATCGGGCTAAGATTATCGAAAAAATGGAAAATTTCCTCTCAGAAATAAACGTGTGTAAAATGGATTTATATGTTATCTTGATGATCTCGATGTTATTTACAAAATGAATCTGTTATCTGTTATTATTTATTTATGATTTATTTGAAACACGTGGCGAAGTTCTAGAAATGCGTACAATGATGAAAGTAATGAATAAATTATATTATCCCCGGAGTCATAAGATGATATACAAGAAAAATGTTTTTAATATTGTCATCGCAATTTATAATGGAGTTGAAACTATTAGAAGGAAACGCTTTTACACACGAAATTAAGATTTTATTCCAATGAGTTTTGTCGTGCCATGTAAATAATGCAAATAATCGCTTTTGTTTAACACTGGATGCTTTGGAAAATAATGTCGAGAATTTGCTAAGCACTGAATTAAGTACTCGTAGATAATATAATGAAATTCTTATATTATTAAAGTCCCTTCAAATTAATTCATGACATTTTTCGATGTTACTTTCAAAGGAATACGACAGCACAAAATCATAATTACAGATTAAATAAATTGAGCACATGTTGAACCAAGTTTGTAAAATAATATTAACAATATCAATGTTGTAATAAAAATGAGATTTTTTTTTAAGTTTCTTTGACTAAGTCAAATTATTTTATGAATAATTTTGAGAGGTGTTATTTAAGTTTTCACGCCACTGAAATAACACAAGAAAATAACTGCAAAATTGGCCATTATCACCAAAACTAGTAATTAAAAGACGGTCTAGGTAGTGCTAAGTTGTATTTATTACACTTGGGTAGCACACTTGAGAAAAATAAGGATATTTTTTTTAAGTTTTGTGGTCTAAGTCAAATTATTTAAAGAGGTGTTATTTAAGTTTTCACGCCACTGAAATAACACAAGAAAATAACTGCAAAATTGGCAATTATCACCAAAACTAGTAATTAAAAGACGGGCTACGTAGTACTAAGTTGTATTTATTATACTTGGGTCAACACACTGGACACTTGAGAAAAATAAGGATATTTTTTTAGGTTTTGAGGTCTAAGTCAAATTATTTAATGAATTATTTTGAGAGGTGTTATTTAAGTTTTCACGCCACTGAATAAACACAAGAAAATAACTTAAATATTGGCCATTATCACCAAAACTAGTAATCAATAGACGGGCTACGCAGTGCTAAGTTAAATTACACTTGGGTAGTACACTTGAGAAAAATAAGTATAATCTTCTTTTAAGTTTTGTGGTCTAAGTCAAATTATTTTATGAATTATTTTGAGAGGTGTTATTTAAGATTTCACGCCACTGAATAAACACAAGAAAATAAATTCAAAATTGGCCATTATCACCAAAACTAGTAATCAAAAGACGGGCTACGCTGTGCTAAGTTCTATTACACTTGGGTAGTACACTTGAGAAAAATAAGTATAATCTTTTTTTAAGTTTTGTGGTCTAAGTCAAATTATTTTATTAATTATTTTGAGAGGTGTTATTTAAGTTTTCACGCTACTGAAATAACACAAGAAAATAATTTCAAATTGGCCATTATCATCAAAACTAGTAATTAAAACACGGACTACGTAGTCCGATGCATATTTTTACTTGTGAATTATGATGGATGGGTTGAAAGATGGTTGACTAGCTGTGAATACATACGAATTCTTTGATAAATAAAATTATTAAAGTCTGGAAAATTCTATCGCACTGTACCTACATTTGGCTTCATTTAACGCGCCGATACGTTATGCATGGTGACTGTACAGTCACAGATAAGCGGTATCGGAGAGCATTTGCCGCATAGCTGCTAATTTCCGTCGCGAGATGGCGTCATTTACCCTCCGAACGCTTAAGGGCGAGTCTTCGGTAATAGCGGGTAAGAAAGCAGAGTTGGGTAAAAATGTATCCGCTTCTGTATTCTAGATTTTAATGTAACCGAAATATCTCTCCGAATCGCAGAACTAAAGTGGCAGTGGGCGGGGTACATAGCGCGTAGAACCGATGGCCGTCGGGGCGGGAAGGTTCTCGAGTGGCGGCCACGTACTGGAAGGTAGGCCACCCACAAGGTGGACTGATGACCTCTGCCGTGCAATTCCTAAACCACAGTAACTGCCAATTTTTCGAATTTTGGTTTATTGGTGATCTATAATCAGCAAATCAAAACGCATAATCCCAATCGATCGGTTTTTAATTTGGAAAACTGGAACATGGAAACTCGAACCCCAAAAAGCAGTAAGTGACTAGTTTTTCCTGCACAATGCCATATAAAACGCAGTAAAATGGTCTACGGCTACGGTTTTTAGGCTGATACTAACTAAAACGCAGTACATGTGTAGATTTTTATGATTTTTAGCATGTAAACTGATAGTATCTCGTTTATAAAGAAACTAATTAAAACACAGTATACAAGTTTTATGCTAAAAGTGTTGTACTGCGTTTCCAGTTTCATAGATTAATAAGCATAATTACCAGTTAAGACGCAGTAGGAATAAAATAACGATATTTAAAGTGGTACACTACTGTTAAAATAAGTATCGTATTACCATCTAAACTGCAGTAACAAGTTCATTAATGTACACATTAATGCTGTATGTTGTATTACTTTCAATAGCAATAATACTAGCTAAAGGACAGTAGCACCCCAAGGGGCTGCAGTTTAGGCAGTATTTTAATGTTATTTGACTATTTTAACTGCATTTAGATGTTTATTTTAAGTGGCAAATTATGGTTTAAGAACTTTATTCTCATAAAGAATTTACAAAATTGGCTTACATGAGAACACAATTTTAAAAACTTAATACTAACGTGCAGACAATGCAACGATAATAAACATTTATACATATCATTTATACATCTTAACTAAAGTGGGTAGATCTGATTTACTAGTCAACCGGCTCGGATAACTTAAGTCGTGCAGACTAGTTAGCAACAATAGCAACCGGGCGATTATTCCTAACATTCACAATACACGTGCTTGCATGCATTAACATTTAGGGAACCAGTAAAGAAGCGTCTCCGAATTAAGCAAACTTGTACGAGTGTCAGCGTCAAGCTATACTAGTTTTGTCCCCTTCGCCGGGGTCGCTTCAGCAAAGTGAATTATATCCGTTGACGTCTGCCAGTGAGCTACGAAGCGTTAGCGTGGAGTCGGTAATTTATTGCGATAAAATTCGGAGGATGTAATTACTTCGGCACTTGTTGGTTTACATATATAAGATAGTATATACATATACGCAGTACAGCATAATTGTATATCTTTGTTTTTTTTTTTTTTTTTTTGTTATGGTAAAATCAGTATATATTAATGTATATGTTTAGCACAGGTATTTTTATGTGTATTTAATATTCATATTTTTATATTTGTAACAGGATTTTTTTTTTTTCATTTTTTTTTTTCATTTTTCTTATTGTTATTTATTAATTATTGTAATAAGTACCTATTTATGTTTGTTGATATACGTAGTTAATAGGTGAAAATATAGATATTTTAGTTTATTAATACTTTTAGGTATCATAAATCGATATAGTGTAATAACAATTTTAAATATTTTATTTTATTTTGCATATTTTTTTTTATTTAGAAATTAGAGTAATTTAATTCAGAAATCGAATATTATAGTTAAAAATAATACTTTATTTTTAAGCATGGTATTTGCTTGACAAATTCACATGCTCAATATTATTGAATGGTAATGTTATTGATAATATAGGATTTTAGATGGCGTTTGAAACAAGTAATAGATTTTGATTCTTTTACATCTTTCGGCAGTTTGTTGTAGAGTTGCGCACCCTCATAGACAAGACTTCTCTTACCATATTTTGTCCTTGCTGGACGTAGGACTAAGTGGTCCGCGTTTCGTAATTTAATCCTTTGTACGTGATGCTTTTGTGTAAAATTGATATGTGACTGTATATTTCTATGAAGGATTTTGCGTACTAAGAGACACGTGAAATATATATATGATTGATTAATATTCATGATTCTTAAGTCTTTATATATCTTTTGAGTTGGTGTTAAAAAATTGTAATTAAACAAAACCTTTACCAGCTTGTTTTGAGCTCTTTGTAGCTGTACTAAGTTGCTATTTGCTGATGTTCCCCAGATTTCGATTAGGTAATCTAGGTGAGGTTTTATCAGAGAATTATATATAAGATATTTTACTTTTTGCGGGAGACAACGTGATATACTCCGAACAGCGCCCGTAAGAGAGGTAAGTTTAGTCTTTATTTTTTCAATATGAGCTTTCCACGTGAGGTGATTATCCATAGTTAGACCTAGGTACGTTTCACTTGTTTTTGAATTAATATTTGTATTGTTTATCGAAGGCGGCACATAATCGTCGATTTTTTTATTTATTGCAGTGAACAAAACATAGCTGGTTTTATCTATGTTAATGATAAGTAAATTATGTTGGAACCACGTGCTAAGAGTATCTAAGTCGTTTTGTATATTCATAAAAATGTGCTCGATTTTACGGTCAAAGTAAAAAAGACATGTGTCGTCAGCGTACAGCGCCAGTTCTCCCTTAAGTCCTAAATCCTGTATATCGTTAATATAAACGAGGAATAGAAGTGGCCCTAAGATTGACCCTTGTGGTACGCCATATGTAATAAGTCTTGGGCTGCTCTGGCACTTGTCAATTTTTACTACCTGGTGACGGTTAGATAGGTATGATTTTAAAATTACGTGGGCTTTTCCTGTGATTCCTATGTTGTTTAGTTTAGTTAGCAATTTCTCGTGCGATACTGTGTCGAAAGCCTTCTTGAGGTCAATAAAAATTCCTACTGCTAATTGTTTTTGATCTATTTGGACTTTCAGTTTCGTTACTAGGTCCACTGTAGCTGATAAGGTATTTGATTTTTGTCTAAATCCATATTGTTTATCTGAGAGAATATTATTAAGTATAAGAAATTTATTTATGCGTTCGTATATAATTTTTTCATAAATTTTTGAAATCACTGGGAGGACAGAAATTGGGCGATAGTTACCGGGGTCTGTTTGGCATCCTGATTTGAAAATAGGCGTCACTTTGGCTGTTTTTAGACTGTCAGGGAAAACACCTTGCTCTAGACACTTGTTGATACATAGGGTGAGATTTTCAGTTATAATGTTATTGACAGATTTTAATAATTTCACGGTCAAGCCATCCAAGCCAGAACTAGTATTCGATTTTAAGTTTGTAATAATTTTATGTACTTCATCGGTAGTCGCTGGTTCTAGTAGGCAGAGACACTCGGATACTCGAGGTGATGATACCAAGGTCGTAGGTAGACTGTGATCTACAGGTTGAATTTTCGCAGCCAAAGATGATCCGACTGTAGAAAAAAAGGCGTTGAATTGCTCACATATGTCTATTGTGTTCGAATAGGTATTCGAATCTACTTCTAGTTTTACCAGTGATTTTATGCTCTTTGATTTGTTGACTGTAAGATCATTGATTAAAGACCACATTTTTTTAGGCTTTTTGCTACAATCCTTGAAGCATTTGTTATAATAAGTCTTCTTTGCCTCTTGTATATTTTTTATTACCAGTTTTTTTTGTCTGTCGAAGTCCTGCTTAAGTTTTTCGTTTTCATTACTGTTTTTAAGAGCTTGCCATAACTTGTTTCTCTTGTCTATATCGTTTATTATTTCTTTATTTATCCATTCTTGTTTGGGTGGATTTATAATTTTATATTTAGTAACTCTACTTTTTATTAGACATTCAGCAAGTTTCTCTGTAAGGTGGTCAAATTTATCGTCCACAAGGTTTAATTCTTTGACATTTTTGTAGAATACTGTATAGTCTGTAGCTTCATATTCTACTCTTTTTCTTTTCGGCGGCTGGTAGTTCTTAATCTCGCAGTATATTTGTTTATGATCAGCGAGGTTAGAATCAATGATAGCAAGATGAAAGTCGTTCTGTTTTATATTAGTACATACGTGGTCCAGGATGGTTTTGGTTGTCGAAGTCTGGCGAGTGCAATGGTCATGGTCAATCTTATTTAGTATTATTATGCCGTTTTCCTTGAGGGTTTGTTTGTATTCTCTAACGGTCGGGTTTGACTTGAGAAGGTCGTAGTTGAAGTCACCAAATACCAGAATCCTATTCCTTTTCTGAAGTTGGTCTGAATATTCTTGTAGAAATTGAGAATTATTAGTGCGTTCTGGTTTGTAAACGGTACCTATATCCAAAGAAAACTTTTCAATATGTACCCAAATAAAATGATTATCATTTATAGTGCATTCTTCAACCAAATGGTGTTTCAGGTTTTTATGTATAAAAATAGAGACACCTCCTCCTCTTGTACATTTCCTGTAGTTGAAATAATGCTCATAACCTGGGAGTTGCAGCCGTTGAGCTTCGTCATCATCCTTTATCCACGTTTCGGATAGAGCAACAACGTGGATGGTCGTTTGGAAAGAGTTTAGAACACATTTTAACTCGTCGAATTTGCCAAGACTTACGATGCTTCGAACGTTGGCGTAGAAACATTTGAGTGATTTTTTTGTTGCATTTATTTGAGAGTACGTAGTTGATACCTGATACGTAATGTTAGAATTGTATACCTTTAGTTTCTCAGTATTTCCATCTCCGTGTCCTTTTCTGCATAGTTTTTTGGCCGTGAAGACATAATTTTTGGTACTCCTTTTACGTATTTGATGTACAGATTTGTCTCGCCATTAGATGTCCGGGTCTGTAATTCTTCTTTGACGCTCTTTAAAATGCCTCTCTGATATGGAGTCTGGTCAGAGTAGATTTTAACATTTTGTGCTTTGATTTTATGTTTGTTTCGGAGGATATTTTTTACCGTAGCTTCAGACGAAAAGCTGGCTTTAATCGGACGAACTTTATTTACCTCATATTTACCAAGGCGAAAAGTATTCGTAGGTTCAGGACAGTCATTACATATTATTTTTGTTATCCTGTCTACTTCATTTTTGTCGTAAGCTTCGCTATCTTGAGTTTCAGGGCTTGTTTCTGGGATTCCGGCTAATATAAGGTTTCTGCCTCGAATTTTTCGCTGTTGGCATTCAGCGATGACTTTATTGTAGCAGTCAGGAGTCAGTGTTTCAGGGCCTTGTTCAAAACTTGTTCTTAATGACCGCAAGTCGGTTTCTATTAGTTTAGTTTTACTTTCAGCAGCATTAACGGATGCAGCCAAATTTGTTATTTCAGCTTTCAAGTGACTCTGTTCGGCACTAATAGTATCCATGCTGGTGGATATATTCCCAATTTGATTTTTAATTGTACTTATATCCTGACAGAGAGATGCGATATTTTCTGATTGTGTTTTTGTAGAAGATTTCAGTAGCGACATCATGTCAGCCATTTGTTTTTTAATATCTGCCATTTCTGTTAATATGTCATCTGAGACATCATTCATTTTTCGCTTATTACGAAAGGTCACCTTTTGAGAAGCTATTTCCGGAGTTAATGCGAGGTTTGGTTGCGATCCGCCAAGCGTTCGGTAATCGCTAATGCCGCCTCCATCCGGTGAGCTCATTATAGCTCCTTGGCACTTAAGAGGTCGAAGTGCAGTTTGCGGCGTAGAAAAGATAAGGAATAATTTGTTGGTCACTTTAATATGAGTCTTTAGTTAATTGACATAAAGTCCACTGTAAAACACCCACGTATGTGATTTATTTTAAAAATATATCGCGACACGTCTGCACTGTACTGCACGTCGGATACGTCATATTGTTACATTTCTTCTTGATTGCGGTACCTCGCCGTAACGTATGAAGTAGATTATACATATGAATTATACGAATACCGCCAATACCGGTCAATAATCGAGTATTTAGAAATTTGTATTTACCTGTTTTGGGATTTGATAAGATTGCTACATACTTTTTGGTTTAAGTTTCTTATACGGTAATCCCAGATGCATTTAACAAATTTCTTTATGTTAGTTTAAATTCAAAGCTAAACATAAAATATAAAAGTAAATTCTTAATCATTTCTTGAATGAATTGTTACATAATACATATGTCGTAGGATGATTTGATACTTCGAATCTTCGCGAAAATCCTAGGTTGATACTTCGAATCTTCGCGAAAATCCTAGGGGTTTTGCAAACTAACCTAACCTAACCTATTATCCACGTTTTCGCAAAACCCCTAGGATTTTCGCGAAGATTCGAAGTATCAAATCATCCTACGACATATATACGGTGTTATTAAATTAGTCACGGATATTTAACAAAACCTATAACGTGTCATACATAAATATACTCCAGGAGCGGAGTACTATTGTAGTAAAAGGTCATAATTAATGACAATTTAATCTTTTATAGGGTTAGTGCCACCGGTAACGCCTGAGGAAGTCCTTAGTGCTCTTTGCCGCATGAAGAATCGAAAGGCTGTCGGATCCGATGGAGTCCCTATCGAGGCCTGGAAGGCGCTGGGGCCTCATGGTGTGGGCATCCTAACTAACCTTTTTAACCGGATACTCCTCACTGGCAAAATCCCGAGCCAATGGAGACTGAGTATTATTACTCCAGTCTTCAAAGGCAAGGGATCGGTGCAGGAGTGCGGTAACTACCGCGGTATAAAGGTCATGTCCCACACCATGAAGCTTCTTGAACGGATAGTCGACTCCCGGATCCGGCAGGAGTGTACTGTCTCGGAGTGTCAATATGGTTTTCGCCCCGGTCATGGGACCATGGACCCTGTTTTTGCCCTAAGGATCGTCATGGGGAAATACAGGACGAAGAATACGCCTCTGCATTGTTTATTCTTGGACATGCAAAAGGCCTTCGACTGTGTTCCTCGCGTGATGATCTGGTGGGCACTGCGGTCCAAAGGGGTGCCAGAAACCTATATTGATATTATTCGGGACATGTATCACGATTCCGACTCTGTGGTTCGGACTGCTGTTGGCGACACGAAACCCTTCCCGATCACCGTCGGGGTACACCAGGGTTCCGTCCTTAGTCCGTTTCTGTTCAGCGTGATACTGGACGTACTGTCCGTAGACATCCGGAATAACGTGCATGAGCAACCCCCGTGGCTGCTCATGTACGCCGATGATATCGCGCTGGCAGATTCGGACAGAGGACGGTTGGTGAGACGCGTGAACGATTGGAAGGGGTCACTTGAGAACGGCGGTCTGAAGCTGAATGTGGCGAAGACTGAGTACCTGACCTGCAATACAGAGGATCCCACATCCGTCCGCATAGGCGAAGATGAGGTCGAGCGGACGGACCAGTTTAGATACCTGGGATCTGTACTTCACGCGTCCGGGGAAATCGATTACGACGTCAAAGCCCGTATTGCAGCCGCCTGGGCTAAGTGGCGTGAGGTGACTGGTGTCATTTGTGACCCTAAAATGCCGGTTAAGCTGAAAGGACAGGTCTATAAATCCATCATTAGGCCTGTCCTCTTGTATGGCAGCGAAGCGTGGCCTGTGCTTGAGCGACACAAGCAGGAGCTGCGTGTCACGGAGATGAACATGCTGCGGTGGATGTGTGGCGTTACGCGGAAAGACCGCATTAGGAACTCTCGCATCCGCGGCAGCCTTCATGTCCGTGACATAGCAGATAAGCCGCAAGAGTGTCGTTTGCGCTGGTACGGCCACGTTTTACGACGACCGGCTAACTACGTGGGGAACAAATGTCTTGCCATGCCGCCGCCGCCAGGACCAGGTAGAAGGGGTAGACCCAAGAAGGGCTGGCTTGACGTCGTACGGGATGACATGCGTGCCAGTGGTCTCACTCAAAAGGATGCGGAAGACCGTGCAAAGTGGAGGAGGAAGAGCCGGAAAGCGGACCCCGGGCTTCGAGGCGCAGGCCCCGAACGCAACCGGGAACTACGCTAGGATGATGATGATGAATCTTTTATAGGGTTTTGTATTATAATATACAGAATTCTAAAGTATTTTTGAATTATGACTGACACGAATACGTAAGAAATTATATTTATTAAAATTAATCGTAGAAGTGCTACGCCATAATCAGTCGTGAGCTTACTCATTGAAATCAATGTAAGGCTAAATATAATGTGCCATTTGCTATGATTACAACCGATACTGGTACCTTAAGTTGATTGTTATTTCATTGCTTAAGAAAATGTGGTAATAAACCTTAATTTTTGTCTTATTTTTGTATTATTGACGACAAATCCCTAAATAAACTGCGTTTTTCAAGTAACTTTTAAATCGTTTTTTACTTCCTTCTGTGTCTTACATTGGCATGAAATTTGATAAGCGTGTTTGAATTTCTTAATAATAAAATCATGTAATGCTGTTACAAAGTTTTGTTGTATTTTAATTACTTTATTTAAAAAAAAACTATATTTTACTGCTGTGAATGAAGTTCGTAGCACGAAAATTCAATCAAAATACTAGTTAAATTACAGTACACTAGTCCCTTTTACTGCAGTTTAACCTGTAAAATGCCACCTATCTCTATAAAGCACGCAAAATTTGTGCAATAAGTGGTCATTTTACTGTGTCTTAATTAGTAATTGTTATATTTTTCCCTGTTTTTAAAAGCGCAGTACAAACACAGAATTTCGAAAAAAACACATATTTAATTTTAGAAAATGCAGAAGCACGTTTTTTTTAATTTATCATATTGTATGATTTTAATACTTCATTTTGGACAAAAAAAATTAATAACTATCATATCTTGGAAAATATATTACTTTAAAACTGTTTTTTGCTGTTATCTCAAAATCGACTTTTGTCAGTTACTGTGGTTTAGGAATTGCACGGCAGACCTGGTGAAGGTCGCAGGAATCCGCTGGATGCGGGTGGCGCAGGACCGGTCATTGTGGCAATCTTTGGGGGAGGCCTATGTTCAGCAGTGGACGTCTTTCTGCTGATACGATGATGATGATTGTAGATTACAAAGTACACATACAAAAGTAATCGGAAGGAGTGATCGGATTCCTTTTTGCCCACCTTTGGAAGAAAGCAGATAATAACGCCCTTATTAATAATCAGGGCGTTATTATATGTCCTAACTTAGTAAATAGCTAATTGTTTGTCTCTTTCGGTCTTATGAAAATGTCTATAAGAGTGAAAGGGACAAACAATACTTAGCAGCTTGCTAAAGTAGGACACGTTTATGAATAAGGGGGTAAATATGTATTATTGGTGTCTAGGTTACAATAGGTATGAATTAAGTCGGCGATTCATTTTGTTATCATCGATGGTAGGGTTACCATCTTTAAAATTTGGAAAACAGGACAAGACGCGTGAAAACCCCGGATTTTAGAGTTTATTTCCAAATTTTTTTTTGTTTTTTAAACTCGGTCTACAAATGAAATCGATGGCCACCGCATTCCCGTCGGATGAATGTTGCAATGTATTTTTAATTGCCGGTTGAAGCAACTTCGCTTCATCATCATCATCATCATATCAGCCGAAAGACGTCCACTGCTGAACATAGGCGTCCCCCAAAGATTGCTACAAAGACCGGCCCGGCCCAGTGCCACGCGCATCCAGCGGACTCCTGCGACCTTCACCAGGTCATCAGTCCCCCTTGAGGGCCTACCCACGCTGCGCCTTCCGGTGAATTTTGGGGGGGTTTCGTCATAATTTTGCTTCGCTTATGGCTCCATATTTACAGGCGAAGTTTCCATCAATATGCCCGCGTATCGCGGTTATAGCGGCATACTCATATGTCGCTTAGCACTTTGAACGCCGGAAATTTCCGAGGGGAGTTCTCTGTAGGAGGTCCATTTTCGCTACAAAGCGGAAAAATCACGGGATCGGCTAGCGCGTAGCACTCATTGGCATTGAAAGTGTGAGTAACTAAACATTAATCGAGGCGCAAATCCGCAAACGGGAATGTGGAGCTTAAGAGGGTTGTGGAATCGACACCAATTTCGCATTTGCGGCTTCGCACCGCGATTTGGTTATGAGTGGAGAGCAGCCTTTAACCAATTGGAATCCACTCGGCAACCATGTCAAAGTGACGCTGTAAAGAAAACTGTAAGAAATCTTTTACTCACTGAAAAAAAATTTTACCAAAGTGACTTAGGTTGGCTATATTACGAGGAAACTTTGATATATGTAACAAAGCGTTGCTATCAAATTTACAAAACTAAAAAGGTTGAAGTCGATACCAGAGTTCTGGTTAAATCAACAAAGAACATTGTACATTATGCCAAACAACTGGTGAAAACAAAAAAAAAACTGGTGTAATCAACCAAATTAATTTAGTAGAATGCCAACATCAAAAGTATGGTAAAATCAAAAAAAAATTGTGATAGGACCCAATCAACCTTAATTTCCGGTTAGAATTACGTAAGATCTGAAAAATCCAACTTAGCATTTTTTTCAGTGTAATCTGATCCAAGGTGAGAAAGGTTGTCTGGAAGAGATCGCTTCTTATTTAAGTTGCTACTTTCTCTGTAATTGTTAAGTTGCTACTTTCTCTGTAATTGTTTTCATTTATTGATATATGGATCAAAAGTTAGAGGGGAGGGGCCATTTTTCTTCTGGAGCGGCTATCTCCAAATATATTGATATAAGAAAAAAACTTTCTTTTAAGACCCTTGTTCTTTTTAAGAGACCTAGGTATTCATTCAATGATACCCCACACTATAGGATTACAGCAAATAAAAATAATCATCCTCACTTCACCAATTGGGGAGGTAAACGAAAAAAAAAAAATCTAGTTTTTATTGTACCACTTTGTTGGTATGATTAATATGTATATCTGTACCAAATTGCAGATTTCTAGTATTAACGGCCAGACGGACATATGAACATAGCGAAACTGTAAGGGTTCCTAGTTTACTACGGAACCCTAATAGTCCCTAAGTGCTTGGTTTTGAATGATTATAAAATAATAGTACTAGTTAGTAGCCGATATTCGCCATGGTTCTTAGTAGGTTCCAATTGCTTGTTTTTTTATCGTATCAAAACAAGTTGAACAAAAAATAAACACATTTAACCTCGTAAGGCCCAATGTACATTACAATGTACACTCCACTTCAATGAAATTTAAACCTTTCATGAACTTAATAAAATCCTATTTTCTTTGTTTGATTGATTTTACAAACAAACAAAACTCACCACTATTCCTTACACAGCAAGGTTCAAAATAAGATTTAAAGAAAATAGTATGGTGGACCTTACGAGGAAAAATTGCCTAATTTAAAGTATGCAAAAAATAATCATCATTTTCGCGTATTGATTCGGAAAACTAAAACATTTCTCAACGCTATCACTGGCACCACATCCATCGTCTCCACATTTCCAGTCTGCCACATATTTTACAGCCCATTTTACTTTGCTCCACAATTCTTAACCTTAATCCCAGGATATAAAGAGCATTCTTTACTCACAGACAGCATTTATAATAAGTTTATCTAAGTTTTGAACTGTGTTCCCCATTATTAGTAGTCATCAACGGGTCATTTGATCTCTGATAACGATAATTGAGTGATAAATATTAATATTTGGTTATTTGAAATGGATACGTAAATTTAGGGACGCCTCAATGTATAATTATGTATACAAATTTTCGGGTCTTGGTGTTTTACTAGTAGGTTTTATGGCGGTCGTAAAATTGGTTACGTGGTCAAGTATTTTCGGAGAAGTGTTGTAAAAATGCAAATGTTTATTTATGACCTATTTACGATTCAATTTTTCTTTAAATATAATGACAAAACGACAGGACACAATGACATAACGTTCGGTTGATATAATATCGTATTTTTTTAACAGTTTGTAGAGTGAATAAAAAAACTTGTTCACTGTAATCTCACCATACATCGGGTACGTAGGTACAATTATGCAACGAAGAGTAACAATGATACAACGACACAGCATCTTGTCATTGTCGGCCTTCGTAGCCTAGTTGGTAATGGCCCTGCCTACGAAACTGGAGGTTCCGGGATCGAATCCCGGCGAGGGCATTATTTGAGTATATATTTATCACAAATTTTTTGAACCCGAAACGTCCAGCTTCGTAGGCAGGGCACTACCAACTAGGCTATGAAGGCTAAAAATGTATGTATAAGATCTAGATTGACTATTAGGTTAGGATGCTGTTATCCTATATTAGAAGGATGTGTATACATATTTTTAGCACTCTACCCGCATTGACATTTTTTAACGATATTCCTCGAATATCAGACTCTTTGAGGATTTAGTATGGGGAGACGGTATCGCTATAACTTTCCTAACAAAATATTCTGCCGATTTCCGAGGGGGACGAGGTAGCACACATGTAAACGATCTAACTACAAATGCATTTCTTCTTCTCGTTACTACTCACGCACACTTAAACAATACCACAACACTAAGTTAAATTATCACACTAATACAGTAAAATTTCTATGCGGACACAATTTCAAACTATCGACGTAGGTGTAATCGAACCGATTAATATGGCTTTCAAGTGTCTGAAGATTATCGTATCGATATATTTTTCTAAACGTCATAGATTGACGTGCACCTTGGTACTATATATTGTTGTTTTGAGTATTTAAATAAAAGTAAACAGACAATTAGTAACAGTTATTAATTAATCAACCAATTTTAATACAAAACCGCCTGAATGTCTTGCAATTAACCTACTTCAATTGATTATGTTTTCGTTTATCGCGATCTTTGACTACGAAGGCTGTAACTGTAAGGAAAGTCTCGGTCAATCACGTGCATTTCGAAATCCGTAAATCAATTATAATATTTAATAAATAATATTAATTAGCGGTTGTGAAAGAAAACAATATATGTCCATACGAGTGTACATACGAGTATTATTTATTTTGTTGTAGTAAGAAAGTTTTAGTTAGCTGGGGTAAAACTCACTGAGGCTTAATTGTGAATACTCGTAAGGATACAATTTGAATACAAGTGCGTAGGTACAAGGTGCGTAGGTGCGTATACATACAAGTTTTTGCAATAAGGCCGGTGATATTGATATTCCTTAGTGATATTTTAGTAAGTACCTAAATACAATAGGTCCAACTAGCGTTAAGTAGCACTTGTAACAATGAAGTTATTGAATTCCATAAGACTGTGTTTTTATTTACTTACTGTGCGAACACTAATATACGTAAACACAAGTGTCCGTATCTCAACATTTTATACCTACTCTCGACATTGTGTCATAAAGAGTAACGTTCACATCACTATGTATTTTCGCGCGTAATACGTATTCCAAATAAGCGCAATAAATATTCAACCTTATTGGCTTACATATAAGCTTAACATTAGACCAAGGCAGAGTCTTCTGTCTTACTTGATTCACTAAGTCTGATATTTCCTACAAAATTTAAAGATGGGTAGACCTTATTAACCTTAAATACGAGAATACAATAAATGTCAAACTTTCTCCATCAGTTAAAAATGAAAATACGAATTGTGTGCGATATTTTTGAAACCGATTTTGCTATCGATTCCCTGGTACTTGATTTTCTTGAACAATTTTATGTAATAAAATGTTGTAATATAAACAAATAAAGGCAAGATATGAAATGGTATCGCATATTTTGTATACATGATGTATTTGAACGAGTTTTGAATCCATACATAGCACATACAGGCATTTTGACGGACCTTGTTACGGGTACATAACGATTACAAGACTGCGAAGAATCGATTAATGAAATAGTTTTTATAAACAGGTTTGGTCAATGTACAAATTCTTGGCCAAAGTCTTTGGCAGAGGGGAAACGATATGAAGCCGACTCCATTACTAAATCCTCAAAGATCAGACTTCCTGTTGGTATTTTATTTATTTATTTAAGCTATATTACACAAAATACAAAAAAATACAAATGACGGATTTAATGGTATTTTGCGTAATAAACGTTGTAAAAACGCAAGAATGCTAATAAAATTAATCATTCACTTTACACGAAGTTTTCGCGTAATTAGGGCAATTGTGTACATCTATTTGAAGCTGATTATTTTTTTATGAAACATTTCCGTGTAAGCTTTAATTTTAGGAGTTTATAAATTCAAAGTTTATAAATTAAGATTTCATAACATTTTAAGCACGATACAGAAATTATACAAGTGAGATTGTTTACTACTGGTTAGCCGCCTCGACAGTAGCAATATTCTGCAATACTTAGTTTCCATTGCCATTGCTCGGATTAGCGTAGATATTGGTACAAGGGAGATAAAGATAATACACTATTGCGCGTTTGATTGTGTTGTGTATAAAATGTAAATGCTGCTAATTGTACCTACATGCCATTTAAGTTTAGTATAATATATCCACAGACAACATAACCTCCATACGTAGCATAGCCGGGCGACCCCCTCTGTCACGCATACGGTGAATTCACTCCATATTAGAGCCACGCCTCCATTGCTAACTTCAGTCTGCGGCCGGCGTTCATGAGATAATTACGAAAGTTTTAACGTGATTTACGTCATGCAAAATGCATTACTGTTGCGTGAAATTGTGTGGCAAGAAAACAAAAA
This sequence comes from Thaumatotibia leucotreta, assembly GCA_025490895.1. Lineage (NCBI taxonomy): Eukaryota > Metazoa > Arthropoda > Insecta > Lepidoptera > Tortricidae > Thaumatotibia > Thaumatotibia leucotreta. The sequence continues at coordinate 1,009,669 of JALPQI010000033.1, read as the reverse complement.
CATCTAGTGTGCAAAAAGATGGTATTTCGTTTCACAAGTGAGCAATTTTTTATAAATTTCAATTAAAATTAAAAATAGTTTAAGCATAAAATCTAGTGCACTCGTTGATGTCTTTTTACAAAGTCTCTTTCTAATACTTTGCATGAAGTATATCACCCTCATTGTCTAGCGTAACGAGCAGGTAGGCCGTCTGAACTAGGGATGACCGTAGAGTATGTTTGTTTACTATCGATAAGGTAACTAAAGATAAATTAAAATCTTTATTCTCAATCGTACCAAGCAACAGACTCTGCGGTGGAGTCTTCGTATCCGAACTAGTGATGTCTATGCCTGCAGTCTGTTTACTATCGATAAGATATTACGATTATATTCAAGTATCCTCAAATAAATTCTGGTTTAGTGTAAAGTGTAGAAGTATAATTTTAAGAAATAAAAAATACTATTATATTAAATAATATTGTGTATCTTCTCTAAATGCCCAAACATGAAAGAAATGTGGATGAATGCTACAAAACGGTCACATGATTGGTTTCCTGCTCCTAGTAGTGTGATATGTTCTCGGCACTTTAAACCGGAATATTTCAAATTTAACAGAAACGAATAATAGATGAATTTTATATACAACGTATTTTAATGGTAGTTTTTTGGTAACTTTGTAACTACGAGTTAATGATTGTACAAATAAAAGTATATTTTGTAAAATTGTTTTATTTATTGTCTCAGAAAAGATATATTGTGATATTAATATTTGACCGCAACTTTGTCTGCGTGGATGATGATGATAAAATAACTATCCTTTGTCCTTTCCCGGGTCTTAAACTATCTCCATTCCAAATTTCATCTAAACCGGTTTAAATGTGAAGATGAAGACACAGCAGACAGACAGTACAATTTTTTTTTTATATAAAATGCATTTCAATCTAGCATCATAAGCTAGTATTATAATATATCTTCATCTGCGGGGATGATGATGATAATGATGATGATGAATGAAATATCGTATGTCCTTTCCCGGGTCTTAAATAATCTCCATTCAAAATTTCATCATTTAAATCGAATCATCATTTACATCTAAATTGGTTCAGCGATTTAAGCGTGTAGACGCAGTAAACTGACAGACACACTTTCGCATTTATGGTATGCATTAGTACGGATATGGATTTACGGTTTTGTCGGTAAGTCACTGACAAATATCGAATTGTGAAAGCGATAGACATTGCAACCATCGATACTTTTATCGACATTCGGAAATCACTAGCGACCGGCGGACATTTTTGTTTTACACCTCATTGACCTTGAAACGACGAATCACAACACAGTTAGCTCATGTTACGCCGCCCGCACCTCAGCATTTTTGGCAGCATCGGTTTAAATGAAATAATTGTCTAAAGCTACGTCTTTAGGTTATGTTGTCTGTGAATATATCCAATGTCCAGCAAATCGTCGGCTTATCCTCTACGCGAGGTAAGTGCCTAATAACCAAAACTATGTTACTGAACAAAAACACTAGCTTAGATTAGGTATTCATCATCGTGGCTGACATTTTGGCAGATTTATGCAATGATTGAGCTTGTATCCTCTACCGACCATTCTGGAAACATGTTAAGGATTATAATATTTCTACATGTGTTCTGATGTGCACAAACCACAGAATTAGATTTGGATAAAAGAAACGAGTTCATTCATTTGTATGGCGGCCGAGCGTGTCAGATTTTGTACTGAAGTTGTTACTTGCCTATGATTTTAAATATGTTTTAGGCCCTTGAGTATTCATATTTTTTTGTGTTATTACAATTAATATTACGTAAGGAGGCATTATTAATGTTTTTGTTCACTTCAACTTACAAAATTTGACGCCCGAAAAAGTTGCTTAGACAGACTATTTTAACTCTTCCATCCAGGGGCTGTTTATGCTTCCTGTGCTAAAAACAGAAAACGGAAAATAAAAAAAACCGGCCAAGTGCGAGTCGGACTCGCGCGCGAAGGGTTCCGTACCATTATCAATTTATTATTAAAAAAATACAGTTAAATCAACCTACCTCAAAAACTATAGGAGATAATTTAATCGAACTAAAAATCGTTGATAGAGTTTATTGATGTGCATAACATATATTTTTTTTAGAATTTTATATCGCGTAGTTTAAAAAATAGAGGGGGGAGACACATTTTTCAGACTTTGAGAGCTGATATCTCGAAAACGATTTGCTTAAACAAAAATAAGATTTATAAACCTTCATATCATTTTCAAAGACCTTTCCATTAATATCACACACGCTTATATACAACTAAAAAAAAAAAATCTATCCCTCAGTTACATGTATGGAGGGCCCCCACCGCAATGGTTTTTTTTTTACAATTTAGTATCATAATTCTGTAGCGGTTCATACAACACATATCCTTACCAAATTTCGTTACTGTAGCATTTATAGTTTCCGAGTAAATCGGCTGTGACAGACGGACAGACGGACAGACGGACATGACGAATATAAGGGTTCCGTTTTTGCCATTTTGGCTACGGAACCCTAAAAAAGATCAATTAGGCGTAATTTAGGGAAAAGGATTCAATCCACAGAAATGTGTCAATGAAACTTAAACCTGTCAAAAACAAAAAATCATTCTTGAATGACAATTTTTTGAGGTTGGATCCTTTTCGCTATAAACTACGTCCAACTATCCTAATGCAACTTCACGTGCAATTGATATCGTGACTTAAATTAATTTTCTTCGTATAAAACTAATAGATATCATAATTATACTTACTGCACGAATTTCACATTTAATTTATGTATCTACTAGGTATAAATATGTAGTAGGTAGTTTTGAAAAATTAAAACAAAATAGTACCTAGGGCTGCGGGTACGAATAATTTTTCAAACAAAATATATGATGAATCTAATTAATCATAAAAAACCATAGAACTATTAATGTCAATGTTGCCGGTTAAAAGATCACTAAGATAAATAAAACATTCATTGCACGCTACGCTCTGTGCCGGGTTCCGTAGTTATTGTATTTTTATTTTATTAAAAAAAAAATGGCACTTATCTTAATTAATTCTAAGTATAAGTATTTATTAATGTTTTAACAACCTATGAATCTTTGTTATGAGATTTGAATTAAATAATTTTGAATTTGAATTTGTTATTTAAAAAGGCTGGTCAAAATAGTTAATAGTTCATAATATTATTTTTTGTACCCACGGATCTAAAATAAAAGGGACACAAATTGCTTATTCTGGAACGATTAACTACAAAAATAATGACTTAAAAGAAAAGCTTTTTTTAAACCCTCCTTTTTTTACAATACTTATTCAACGATATCCCACACTATTAGAATGACGTAGGATACAGACAGACTGGCAGACGGACGTGTATGGCGAAACTATAAGGGTTCCTTGTTTACTGACGTATTTTGTAACATTATTGTTTATTTTGTTCGTACATACGTACTTACGTTCGTATATTAAATATCTAAAACTTTTAATCATTTAAATAGGTACGAGTATACACCATATTATCACATGAAATGCAAGCCCGTGATGGAAATTAGTTTTCATATTTATACTATATCTAATTAGAGACACTCGTTATTTTAATTGTTAGTGATACTATCAATACTCTAATTATTGTTTTTTTTTAATATGGTACGAAACGATTTTAGGTTTTATTTTAATTATTTAGTGTCGTTTCCACTGCTAAGCAAGTACTTTTTGCTAGTAATCATGCTCAATACACTGACTAAATATTTCTCTCCAATTATTAATCAGAATGAAGACCTGTGCTTGCTGCAAATTTTTAAACCTCTTTACGTTCTTCTTTCTTCTCTTGGTTTATTTCCTCAAGCCGTAATATTTACTAACGGAATAAAAAATACGACTATTTATTGCACGAACAGCATGATTAATTCAGCGTGTACCTTGTTCATGGGTATCGTCATTCACGCATCCATTATTTTCCATCTTCAAGAACTGAAGATGGCCAGTAATGAAAACTCTTTAACTGAAGATTTTATGACTCTAATAACCTACACTATCGCTGTAGTCACACAAGTGTTCTTTTGTACTGTTTCTTTCATCAATGTGGTGTATAACAGAAACCAGTATATCACTATTTTAAATGACATGGTTGACTGTTGGAACAGATTGACAATGGGTAACAAAAGACTGATACTTGCAAGATTGCGAGTACAGGTAAACTGTCATGTCCTGGGTTCTGTGCTGATGAGTAATATCTTCATATCGCTTTCGACTTATATAGGAATTACCACACCCATCTGGAAAACGATTTTAATATTCTTTACGCTCAGTCTGCCAGAGTTACTACAGCTAACGATGGTCGCGTTCTATTTTGTAATGATTTTGATGATTGTAGCGGTATTAAATTGTATAAAAGAGGAATTAACAATCATTTTGAAGATCAGAAACGATTCGGTTGAAACATATTTGCAAACACATCTAGTTGAGGCAATGAACGTTTACGTGAAGATACTGGAAATAAAACGGCAAGTGAATGTGGCATTCCAGGCCCCAATTTTGGTGGCTCTGGTGACAATCTTCCGAGACCTGGTAGCCTTACCACACATCTTATACCACGGACTCACCTTCCAGTCTAACTTCACCACGTACGAAGTTATTGATTGCAGTGTCTGGTGGACAAATCAGCTGTTCAAAGTATACATATTGGCACGTACAGGCGATCTTTTAAATTCAAAAGTAATTAGTTTTTTTTTTATTAGTGCTAATATGGAATGAGGTATCTCAAATGTCATTCAAATATATTTTTTCAGATAAATGAAATTGGCCGCGTCCTTCACAACGTACCGTTAAGTGGCCATCTCAATTCGAAAGTTATGTCAGAAGCAAGTATCTACTAGATTTCTATTATACTCAGTGCGATGTATTTTTAACAGACTTCAAAAAATGGAGGAAGTTCACAATTCGACTGTTTTTTTATGTTTGTTACCATGGAACTTTCGACTTGATGAACTGATTTTAATAATTATTTCTTATTTGAGAGCTGATGCTGATGATTGGTTCCATTTTTTTTGGTCCAGTTCTGACAATGACATTCATAAGAAAACGATATAAGTCTTAAACTTACATTAAGCATGGGCATTGTGCACGATAAATGAACAAATAACTGAATAGCCAACATAGATGGTTCCGTTGGCACCAAGTCTGATGATGCAATCTTGGAGAAATTAGTTGAAATCGCCTTTTGTTTATTTAGAATTCGGTTATAATTTGATTCGACATCATATTTAATCATGCAAAATACTAACATTGTAAATGTCTTCTATTTTCATTACACAGGTACAATATTTTTCATCATTGATGACTTATCAGGATTCAAAAATAACTATCTACGGATATTTTCCATTGGATGCAACTTTTATATTTAACGCAAGTATTTATTTTATTTTTTATATTTAGAACAATTCGCTCAGTTTTGTTTCCCGAAATAACGAAAAGTCTGGTTGATGTAACTCGTGACCAAAGGGCTGACGACTTCCTCGTATAACGTGACCCTTGCACCCTTTGACTCGGTTCAGAGACGAGCTGTCCGAATAGTCGACGATCCCAGACTCACAGGCGGTATTGAACCCTTAAGTCTAAGGAGAGACTTCGCCTCCTTATGTGTGTTCTATCGTCTGTACAATGGGTTGTGCTCTGAAGAACTGTTCGACATGATGCCAACGTCCACTTTTCATCATCGCACCGCTCGCCACCGACTGGGCGCTCATCCTCACACCTTGCAACCTAAATGGTCGCGCACCGTGCGGTTTCAGAGGAACTTCCTCCCGCGGACGGTCCGTCTGTGGAATGAGCTCCCTGCCGAGGTTTTCCCGTTGGACTACAGTATGGGGTTCTTCAAAAGAGGAGTGTACAAGTTCTTATTGGGTCGGCAACGCGCATGTGACACCCCTGGGGTTGCAAGCGCCCATAGGCTACGGTGACTGCTTTCCATCAGGCGGGCCGTATGCTTGTTTGCCACCGACGTGGTATAAAAAAAAAAAAAAAACGTATTAGCATTGTCAGCCATCCCCAGTACAATACCACAAAGTCGTGCTTTAGGTCTTAATATATTTAGTGTCAAGTAATTTTAATTTTACTCACATATTCTTTTTGTAATCAAATATTTATAAATACATTTTATTTACAGATAGTGGCGTCTGCAGCAATGTATATAGTCATAATGGTGCAATTTGACACACCCCGTTGAATTTCATGGAAAATTCATCAAAAACTACCAATTGTAGGTATTGTAATAAGTGTTACGACAACTTGTTTGTATTAAAAAGGAGTATTAATAATATCATCATAACAACAGCTGATAAAATTGTAATATTACCTTCCATATACCTTGATCACCTTGTACTCTCACGCGTTGCTTGTGTGAGTGATATAAGGCATGCCCGGGTTACTGTGCGGTGACTGGAGCAGGCGGCCTCATTTTCGGTGGGAGGCAGGGTGTGTCAATACTAGGGCTCTCGGTCGTGTCCGGGTTTCGTGTACCCGTTTCCGTGTACCCGTTTCTTTGCTACCGGGAAACGGGTTTCTTACCCGTTGGAAACGTTTAAGGCGAGGTAAGCGTAGAATTCCCGTTTGTTTTTTTCAGTTTTCTCAATAATACTACTTCCTTATGAAGTAAAACTTATATATGTTACATTTGAGAACTTGATCTATCGCGCATTGATTAGTATTAAGTATTTAAACAAACTTCGCCCTATAAAAAACGATCCCAAACATAGGTCTAATCTCTGCATGAAAACTCATTTTGCTAAGAAACTACATAACTTTACCAAGAAAAAAATATATCAGAAGAAACGTCAAAGTCTGTGTCAACGATTAACAAGAAGAAATCATTAATATTGTAAGAATTATATTTCATCTTACAAAATATGTGAAATTATTCTCCCGGATCGCTCCTGCTGTCATCTTTCAGTCCCAATCGGGACCTGTTGGAGGGAGGACGTACGTCAATTTTGCGCACAGCTGTCGTCAACCAAACTATCTTTAAGATTGGTGTGATAACACATAAAAAAATGTTATCATCACTGGGGCTTCGGAGACTGAATAAACATAAGTGGTGAGTGACTAAATTAATAGAATTATGTTATTCAATATATTAAACCAAAACAATAACAAACATATTACACAGTATAGATAAAAACAGTAGGATGACTACTGGTGATAAGACCATGACACATTTTGACATGACGAAAATAGTGAAATAATTAAGAATGGTACCTACTCGTATCTATTAAAAATAGGATTTCATATCCATAACAGTTCGTTATCATCCAATAAAATTTTAAAAACACAATTTATTTTGGAATTCGAATTATTTTATGAAATGTTTTGCAAGCAGTCGCACTATATTGATTTAAACTTTCACGACTATCACTCATATTTTAAATACAAACGGGTCCTAATCGCGTAAATTTACGTTTAATTATATCCTAACGTTACACCCGTGGTCGCAGGCAGACATGAGTATCAATAAAATACTACTAATAATGTACTATCAATTAAAAAATTATGGAAAATAATGCGAATTGTTACGAAACATACCGAGAATTAGTACATTTTGATTCAAATGCGAAAAAAATTAAGTACTAAAGGAGTGGAGATAAATTAAAGCACGACCTTAGGGAGTGCTTTAAATCGACACGAGTTACGAATTTCGTTTCCGCACGTGTATCGTACGACGTTTTTCAGTACATATGGCCCTCCGAAGATTTCGACCTGACGTAAAATGAACCACTTCTCGCACAAGCGCGTAAAAATGCGCAATCTGTACTGAGAAATAAGCTTTTCATAAAAAAATTGAATGGAAAAATATAGATAGATAGATAGATAGATGCAGACTTTATTGAAACATGCCATGACAATATGTGAACTTAACTAATTACAAACTATTAACTAATTACTAACTAATTTATTGTCACGACATCGTAACAAAAAGGCGCCGACTCAGCATTTGCTACAGCATTGCTGCTGCGGCGCTGGTATTCTGCTGGAACCTAGCAGTGTGCGCGCAGCGCAGATACATTGTGTCCAATCAGTCGTAACACGAGTTATAATGATAATGTATAAGACTTAAACAAAACAAAAAGAAATCTATTCATTTACAGGCAACCTATTTCACACCTAATAACTTGCTGTTTTAAAGTTTATTTCACTATATCTTAACTAGGAAGCCTTAGGTACCTGCCTGTTTTTGGAGAGTCATTAAATGCGATTTAAACTTACGTTTAAAAGATGTTTTTGATATACGAATGACTAAAGTTGCTATAGGAAATGGCGCCCACTATGTTACATTTGCATGAAGGGTAAATTAATAAAAATTAAAAAAAAAAAAAAATTTTACTTGATAAATGTGATCTATTATCTATACCAATGATATGGTACATATTTATTGTAACGGTGAAAGAGTAACCCTGTATAATAACACCGATAAACTTGACCATGTACAGTGATCGTACTAATAATGTGGATGACGTTAAATCACCTATAGAATGTTTTCAAAAAATATTTTTACTATTACTATTCTTAATAAAACAAAAGTGTCATTTGAATGTCATTAAAATACACAATTGAATGTCGAATTTACAAGAATATTGTTATAATTTACCCTTTTTGGAGATACGTGACAAAAAACATGTACGTGCTGTGATCAAAACATACTTAACATAGAACCAACATTCAAATGCATTTTGGAGATAACACAATATATCAGAAATATAGAGCCAAAAAAACGCAAATAGTATTAAAGACTGTATCGTTTATTATAAGTACAAGTTTAACCTGGTCTAACTTTTGAAATATGTATTATTTTGCGTTTCTATGTTCTGAGTGTATGGTGTGTATGTAATGTAGGCTACTTTCCAAATTGTTTCTTTTAGGGGCTTTATCGTGCTTAAAATATTGCGTATCAAACGTATTTCGGACAAACCTATACAGCTGAATGTAATACTATTTCAGCGACTCCATGGTACTATTTTAAGAAGCAATAGGTCAAGATGCTACCCGAGTATATTATCTAAACGGAGTCTTCATGATTTCCCAATCAGGCATACACAAATAAAATGTGGTGGATTTTATGTTTTACATAAAATCGGATTTTTACACAACGTTTTAGATGCCCTTCACTTTCTTATGCGTGCGAGAACAGCGAAGCAGCTATAAGAATCAGCCATACATAAAATCCTTAATGAAACACCATGGGCTTGATCCATAGATAGAACAGGTAGATATAAATGCTCCATGACAGTTATATTAGATGGCAAAGTCAAAATACACGTAAGCTACATACCATATTCTCTTTAAAGTATCTTTTCATAAATTCAGGTCATTTTTTTGGGCAATATAAGAGCTATGGCAATATCTAAATGTTTGACATTACGAAGCACATGAAAGCGTGTCTTTCAAAGTACGATTTTTTTGTGTGTGATGTTGTCTTTTTCGCAAAACGTAAATTTTCTTGTAATAAATACTTGTCCGAAATATTTTTTTATTACTCAGGAGATCAGGATTTTGTATTGGGTTAGTTGTGTCTAATTCAGATGGCTTACGTCGAGTTTCTAGGATGAAATGTGTACCTTATTAAAGCAGTAATTAGACACATGTATGTTTTTATATAAACATGTAATATAAAAAATTATGGGCAAGTAAAGTCGTATTTTTAATAAATGATACACCCTTTAATATAGGCCTCACAAATTTTATGATAGCAGCAAGTATACCCTGGGTGTAACTACAAAATACAATCAATAATTATTTCATCCTGTATAAATGTAATGGATTTACTCGCGATTATTATATTACTTTGTGAAATATGCAGCACGGAAGCTTAAATAGAAGCATTATCCTATAATGCAAAATTAGGTACGTTATTTTTGCGTCATCTGCATGATTAGTTCGACCCCTGATCATCATGTATAATTATATACTTTTTTCGTGGACAGTCCTAATATCAAAAATTTTGAAAATCAGCATGTTTGCATCATTTTTTATGAAATTGTACGCCTGATACGCATTATAGGACCGCGGATCTATAACGAGTTTCGTATTAAATATTAATGGGATAGTCTCGCATCCGTGTATTTTCTAAACTTACCGTCTACTTCACACATGGCTTGCTAGAGCTTGCCAGATTATAAATTAATCACTTATATTATTATTATGTTACACTATGTCGTTTCGATTCACACTAGTCACATAGTTGTAGTACTGTAAATATTTCCACTATGAGTATTACAGTATCACGTCATCATTGACGGCGACTGTCACGGGTGTTAGCGGAGGCTGGATGACTCTTAAAACTAGCGTTGAGAGGTCAAAGAATATGGCCTTAATTAGGAACCGTGTAATTAAGACACGGATACCCGAGTACCTGTGTCTGATCCGCCCTCAATGTGTAGTGGCAGTGGCAATCTAAAATATAGGTACGATTTTATATTTGAACAAAGTATTGAACCGCATTTAACCTGCAACAAAGAAAATTTCTAGCTGCGTAATTCGTAAAAAACTGCGAATTTTTCGGTAGGTATTTTATTGTTTTAGACTTTTTACTAATAAAAACATAGGTTTTTCGAATATTCAATTGTAATGGATCCGCAAGACTCAAGCTTGGAAAAGTTTCTAAGTAGATCCGCGGACCCGCGCTTGGAAACGTTTCTAAGTTGGAAACGTTTCTTGGCGGTTCGTGTCGTTCGGGTTCTTAGTACCGCCGGTGCTAAGGATTCGTGTACACGTGTCCGCGGGTAACACGGATACCGGTAGCCCTAGTCAATACTCTACCTTAGTACCTGCTATTGCCCATCATCATCATCTCTTCCTGACCGATTTCGGCCACGGCGGCCGGTTGAACTGACTACTGAGAGCGTCGCTCGTGAGCTCTCATGTGGCTCGGCTGCCCTATGCAGAAATCAATTATCTGTGTTTTGGCAAATTTTACAGTAGAGCGAACGAACGTTTTTTTTAGACTTTTCTTGATTACATGTTTACTAGTTAAATGATAGCATAAAAAATTGCTGTGTTTTATTATGCAAGATATCATTAATGGTAAATTATATAGGTATTATTTTCAAAAGTATGAGGACAATCATTTTAAAATGCAAAAACAGTTTTCTGCATAGAATGCGATAAGATAATTTTAAAGCTTTTCTACAAAAAAACAAGTATCTGTATATAATTTCGTGTTTTAGTAAGCTTCTTCTTTATAAGTTTATAACACAAGCATATTTTATACTACATTTTAGATGCTAATAATTTAGTGTATGTCATACTTGTGTAAAATATATTATTTCAATATTAATGTAGTAGGTATTTCAAGTATTTCACGGAAAAGAAGCCCCTATTCTGTTTGAATGCAAGTTGTTTTAAAATTCATAAGTGTAGCACAAGTTTTTTTTTCTGGAACGAAATATTTCTCATACAGAAATGCTTAAAAAATTACATCAATTACTTAAAATGTAGGAAACTACAAATACCTCAAATGCCGAACCAAAAAATAACTTCAAAACCGAAGGAAGTGTGGAAAATATCCACACTCACGCGTGGAAGACATAAAAACAATGGAAAGTTATAATTTTATTCAATAAATCAACATACAATATAGTTGTATGTATACATATTTTATTATTTACACCTGGTACAGAACATAAAGATAAAAATACCTATATAAATCAACCTTATTCAAACATCTGTACTAACTAGGTCACCTTCCTCTATTAAATCTAGTGATTGTGAATTTTCTTGCAAAATTGGGTTCAAAATAATTGCTAATTACTTGGTATTAAGGGCACTAACTTTTCCAAAATCTCTTTTTATTGCTGACCTCTGCCTCCTAAGACATTGTTTTTTTTTTGTAATTCGTGCACTGTGTATTTTTTCTGTAAGAAGTCCACTACTTTCTATTCCTTATTCAAATTATTTTTATATAAAATACAGTCTCATATCCGTTTCTGAAGCAAACTTCTACCACGTTTTTCAATAACAAATTCCTTAAGTTGTCATTTTTATAATTTTTTATCACATTTAGCTAGTGGCAAAAACTACCACAATTCTCGAATTTTACTCATGTTATTATTTTCTAAACATAATGTAGAAACTATCTGTTTTGCCCTATGGCGAGCATTTGAATGAAACCATTCCAGTGTTCTTTGCGTCTTTTCACTTTAAATAACTTATACAGCCAGGAAAACACTTCAGTTATCAGATAATAAGCACTTAAGTAACACTTCACGTATGTATACAAACTATGACTGACAAACGTATGAAAACACAGCCAGATTCATTACTTGAATTAAAAAGGTACCACAGGACAATTTCTACCCGAAACTCAAATAAATATAAATATAAGGTTTTCGTATCCTAATAAAATGAAAATTTCTACGCTAAAGTCAAGTAACTCCGCGATCTATATATATCAATATTTCTATGCTAAGGTCAAGTGACTCTGCGATCAATATAAATATTTCTACGCTGAAGTCAAGTAACTCAGTAATCTATATGAATTTCAAGTATCTTTTGCAAGATTCTTGGTTTCAACGTAGAATTAGGGTATATACTTGTTTTTAGCGTAGAATACTCCGTTAAAAAAGATACTTGGATATTTTAAAGTTCTGTATTTAGAAAAATATTCATTATTAAAAAAAAATACGTTAAAAATGCATTTTAAAACAGTGAAGCGAATGGTGTAAAGAAACTTTTTTGATTAATTTCGAGATACTTGATTTCTGCGTAGGTCAGCCGGGCTGACGTAGCCTATTTTTGCAACAAATGTGCGACTACATTTGCTGCAAGTCAGCACCCCACCTACATAGTTGGAGTTATAATAACAACAGGTGGTCGGGTTTTCAGCTCGTTCCGCTTAACGTCGAGTTCCCCTTGTCTCTTCTTCTCGAAGTCTTGCACTGCAGTATGAACAGAATACCTCCATTTTGGACGATCCGCAGCAGCCATCTCATATTTATTACTAATGTGACGTCGTGAAGTTCAGTTGCAATACGATAGAGGAATTTTATTTATCAGTGCCCCATTTTACTGCAGTATCAGATGTGACAATTGTAATAAGATCCTTTTATTCACATCATCAGCCTATCTCAGTCTACTGCTGGACGTAGTCCTCTCCTATTAACTATACGTATAGATGCATTAGGAGGTAAATGCCCATAATCCGCCTACCGGGATTGGAGAGCGCAGTAATCTGTTCACTATGATGACGCTGCTGCCATCATCAACAAACTATCAAAGAATGGTCAATGACAGTTCAAGCCCTTAGTCAAATCTTATGACACCCACGGGAAGAATTGGGGTGGTGACAAATGTATTCTTACTGCCGTCACCACACGGGCTAGTTTATTTTATTCACGGTACCTAAACATGCGTCCATAGTGTACACGGCTAGGAGCAGGAGGCTATATTTGTTTGCGATCTAGGTTGTAATATTTTTTTATGATATGGTCAATCGATAAGTAGGAACTGATGTAGTGAATGTTGTGTGCAACCCCCTTTATGACAAAAGTAACATTGAAGGTAGATCTTTCTTTGCAACGCCCCCGCCAACACCGCCCGTGGCCAGGGCCAGTACTAGTTAATAGGAAACCTTGGTCAGAAAGACCATTTTAACACGTTTTTCAGAGTTGGGATCACAACCCCGTAATCACGGTGTATTGTCGAGTCCTACTGCAGTGAATATATTATTTAAAATGGGTTTACTTATGGCCACAGCCAGGCCAAGGGCAGAGACGCGCCAACGATGGAGTGAGTTTGCCCAGATGCCACCCTTGACTTGAAGGTTGATGGGTTAATTATGATCTCGGAAATATAGACGCCGGCAGGGAATTCCATTCCTTGGCAGAATCGCTTCCCGTGCGAATAAATGGAATATCTATCAAGTAAGGATGGAACCCGGCCGTGCGTCTAGAAGTTCGAGGGTAAAATGGTGATGGCGGAATAAGCTCATGAAACTCTTGAGCGCACTCCCCGCAGTGTAATCTGTAGAATACCAACACGTAACATACTAAATGCAAATGAGAAAATCAATTTGTGATATCTCTCACTTCACATTCCCCAATCACGAAGAGCTTTTAACACTGATTTCATATTGAAATCAGAGCTCGGTATATTTGAAACGCGGTTCGTTTATTTAAACAAAGGCTATTTTCGAGGCAGGAATTATCTTACACAAATTAGTGGCTCATTTAACATTATTAATAACAGTACGTCTGCATATAGTCACGGCAAATGCGTCCCGCTGCAGGCTGGCACTTTCTAAGGATTTATTCTCTTGATACTTTTACATTAACACTAAACAACTAGGGTTTGCAAATATTCGAAAGTTATTCTGTGATAGCCTTTGTATTCAGTAATATTTAATTGCAATAAGAAATATTTGAAATGGCGGTTGGGATAGAGAGGTTCTCGAGTGGCGACCACGTACCGGAAGGCGCAATGTAAGGGCCCTCCACAAAATGGACTGGTGACCTGGTGAAGGTAAAATGAAATAAATAAATATCTTTGGACATCTTACACAAATCGACCTAGTCCCACGGTAAGCTAAATTAAGGCTTGTGATGTGGGTACCAGACGATATTAGATAGATACTTAAATACATAGACAGCCATGACCAAGGAACAAACATTTGTAATAAATAAATACACAAAGAACCTCGCCGGGATTCGACCCGGAACCTCCAGCTTCGTAGGCAGGGTCACTACCAACGAGGCTACCATACCAGGCGACGATATATATAATAGATAGATGCATATAGATACTTAAATACATAGACAGCCATGACCAAGGAACAAATATATGTGATAAATAAAATACACATATAATGCCCTTTGGTCACCTATGTCCTCCTAACTATGTAGACATCTTCATTTCATTTATCATTTATTTATTAAATTGCACTCATGGATATCATATTACATGTGAAACATTATGAACCCTGATAGGCGTAGCGAACACTTACATTTTTATTATTTTTTATGAATATTGCAGTGATTATTATTATTACGTACTTAGTGAAAAACTTTCGGTGTATAATTATGATGATGATATTTCATTAAAAATAGGTAGTTAATATTTTAGAAAGTTTTAATTTCAAATGAACATTAAATTACCCATTTCCTTTTGCAATTACTTAAGTCGCTCTGCTGCAAGTATCAAGTGTATTCGTAGTCCTCAAATCCCCGGGGTCTAATCGGTTCATTTGGACGCGCTATAACTCATGCACCATACATAAACGAGTGCTATCGCGGTAATATATCACACGTAATTAAGCCACGTTATTACGTGTGGAGAGTATTTTTCATTGAGGCTTGTAATTTTGTTGGGGAATTAATCAAAGTTCAGTAGCGGAAGGAATTGGGGTCGGAAGCAGAGTTGGGCATACGTAATCTGATTACTTACTATTGTAAATTACATTTGTAATTACAAAGTACACAACAAAAGTAATCTGATCACTTTTAGCCTAACTCTAGTAGGAAGTTACTTTATTAGATCAGTCACTGAACATTATTTTATGCAAAACGTGACGTATTATTATTATTTGGTGCTGGTTGTGTCACATTGCTGTGGAAAGGCCCATTTTTCCACTGATCCCGGTCAAACGCTGTGTTTAGCGATTCCTTCAAGAAGGACTCCGGTTAATCACACCATCCTTAATTGGAGTTTTTGGGTGAGAGTGTGGTGATTTTGCGCCACAACTCAATAAAAATATGAAATACCTCATCCACCTATGGCGATGAATTATATCTTACCTAAGAGTCCCCTGTCTAAATTATTCGATGGACAAGGGTTAAGAGAGAAGAGAAGAAGAAGTAGTGGGTAGATCGCTACGTTATTATACAGGGTGTTTGGTTAGCGGTGTCGGAGCTTTTAAGGGCTTAAACTACAATCAATTTTATCCATAAATTACCACACAATTTTTTTTTGTACCAACGATATTTAAATGGCGGCCATTTTAAAATTTCAAACAGACGAATACGGGCGCATTGATATTTCTGGAATTATACGTTTGTTATCGGTCCTATCCTTGCAAAAAAATATCGTTAGAGAGCTCATTAGATAAGCAAACTAATTAAGCTAATCATTTGACTCAATTATTTGAACAAAAAGGCTAAAAAAAATTGTTTTAACTCGTACCCATATCGGCATCCCGCTCCAACTCATGGATTCGCTCGCCGCTGGTCGCCTTAGACCAATGTCGTGGCCGGGGCATTACGTATCATGGACATTTTCTATAACATCTATGTTTATACGCTTGTTTGTTGCAAAACAATGATCATTCATTAATGCATTAAAGAGGTAAATGTGCAGGAACCATAAACTAAACATGAAACAATAGCTGAACAAAAAGTGAACAATTTGCAAGCAGCCTAACCTTGCATCTGACGCAGTATGCAGTCGACAGACGCTGTCTCTGTAATTAATTTATTACGTCATATTAATTAATACTTCCCTTAATTAGCAGCGTTGATTCTCGCTTAAGACTAATTACGAAACGCTTTGCTGAGACACTTGATAACGATGTTAAAATAAAGGTATAATTACGTTATTTGCGAACTGTTAGAAGTTAAGTTATTAAAAATAAAAATTAAAACTGGCCAGGTGTGAGTCGCACTCGGGCACGAATGGTACCATTGTCATTTTATCATAATCATGTTTATGGTATGGGAGCCCTTTTAAATAAATATATGCCTATTTTATTCTCCTTTGTAACATTTTTTTCTTAACTAGTGCGCAAAAACGAACTTTGCGCACGCTTTGCTTGCTGTAATTTCTCTTTATGACGCACTTTTTATGAAAAAAATCGTCCCTTACACGTGCAAAAACTTTTTTTGGCTCGGGTGATTGTCGCCCTCGTTTCACTCGGACTCCAACTTTCACCCTCGCCGAAAAAATGTTTTCCTGCACTAGTTAGGAAATGTACTATTGTTATAGCGGCAACAGAAATACAGTATTCTGTAAAAATTTCGACTGTCTTACTATCAAGGTTCACGATACAGCCTGGTGACTGACCGACAGACAAACAGACAGGAGCCTTAGTAATAGGGTCCAGGTTTACCTACTCTTTGTGTACGAAACCCTCAAAATGATCTCACTGATTGTAAATAGTAAGGTGGGGTAAGATTGAACGGTTTTTTTAATGGGGTAAGACAAAAAATCGTCCTTCTGGCACAGCGTAATACAGGTAGCTTTTTGTCTTACCCCATTAAAAAAACCGTTCAATCTTACCCCACCTTACCTAACTCAAAAAACAATTTAAAACGTATACTTAGGCTGGATGCAGGTCGCATCTAACTGGTACATGTGGAGGTCTAGAGGGGAGGCCTATGTTCAGCAGTGGACGTCTTATGGCTGAGATGATGATGTTGAAGATGACTCAAGCAAAAGGGAGAAGACCCCCGCTTCGAGTCGTTTCTGGTGCAGAGGCTGGCCGTAGCTATCCAATATAATCAGTACCATAGCGTTATGGGCACCTTTGCACCAAACGCGTTAAGGGACGGGAATTTTTTTTACCATTTTGTTTGGAGTATTATATTTTTAAATTATTTGAGGATGTAGTTTAATTTAAAAAATATATTTTTTGTTTTTATCGTTTTTATAATTCTTAAATTACTTGATGAGAAATCCAACAAATTATCCATCTGAAAATAAACAGGTACCGTCAAGAAAATAAGTGGCGTTTATATTTTTCGTATGGTGTACAGTCAAGTGCAAAAATAAGTATCCAAAGAATCCGTTCATAAATATGTTACGACGTTCTTATTACACAGAATTAGAGTGCACTGGGACATATTTTTGAACGTTTTTGTGTACCCCTTATTTTGTCTTCGACTGTAGGTTCTTTCACAAAAACCGAGTGTATTTCGGAATAATCTAAATCATACATGGCATAAAACAAAGCGCCAACTTTTATGTAAATGCGTGTTATACATTACGACAACATTATTATACAATGGACGGTGCATTGGGTTATAATATAGACGTGCATCGTGCAATGATATTAAATTCAATCAAATGGTACATCCAATCCAAATATTCCAAATTGAAATTTGTAATCTACATCATATTCGATATACATACGTTCATATTGAATCGTCCTCGAAGTTGGAGTAATGATATTGCATGAGGCCAGTCGTATAATCTTTGTAGATTAAATATCTATGTCAACGTGAACTCAAAGAGACATGCAAAAAAGTGCATCTAGTAATACCGACAGACAAAATAAAATGTACCTATATGAAAATGTTCTAAAACATGTCCAAATATACCAAATTTGAAGTTAAAAATATCGTATGAAGTTTGCCGGATTCCGTCTATTTCAAGAAAAAAAAAATCATTATATACTATATTAAAATATAAAAACATCGATTGAGCTTAAATTCCAAAAGATAACGTACTTAATTTTCGTTACGAACCTGACTTCAATCAAGGTTTTTTAATCTTACGCTAATTAGGTGTTCCTAAAAGTGAAAATGCCCAAAAGTCTATCAATATAATAACCTTATCTCAATTGTACTTAATTTTACTGTAATCAATTCCTAAATGTTACCGTTTCTTCCTAAACTCAACATAGGATTACGGTATTACATGTATGTATTTTGTACACGTATCACGCCTACATTTAAGTGCAAGAAGCCAAAGCCAGTCTCACTTACTGTAGAGCTTAGGATGCGCTTGCCATATTCACTTTACGGGATCAAGTCATACGCGAATAGCGAGCTAGACGGGACATGGATATTTGCATAGTGCCATTACTATGTAAGAACAATTGAATGAATTATCATGATGGAATAAGTTAACATCGGATACTGATGAATATTTTAGCGGGCTGTTTTATTATTTTAGTATAATCTAATAATATTACAAGTTTTCTTTAACATGTAATGTCATTAGGATTTATTATAACTTGTTATTTATAAGGCGAATATGAATGGCTTAGCCTAGTGAGGGCCGAGGCAATACTTGAAATAATGAAACGTGGATACAGTGCAACGCAGACACTAACTAACGTTTATTTCAGGACAGGGGCCCATACAATTTTTTATTAAAAATATATTTCCACGAAAGCATGATACCGTTTCTAGTAAGGTGACTCGCTTCTTTCTCATTGTCCACGAGACACATGTCCCGTTCACATTGTCCGAATAATCCATTAACCTTAAACCTGGGAAAATTAAATGAAATCTTCAGATCACCATCATGCTTCGTTGTCAGCGTATACAGCAAAAAATAATCTTATAAAAAACACAAAAAGTATGTCACAAAATGTTTGATCACTGTCAAGTTAAAGGATCAACGGATTTGTTGATGTTAAACTAGGTACCTGCAGTAATAAATAAATAAATATCTTGGGACATCTTACACAAATCGACCTAGTCCCACGGTAAGCTAAATTAGGGCTTGGCTTACCATGGCCAAGGAACAAACATTTGTGATAAATAAATACACAAAGAACCTCGCCGGGATTCGAACCCGGAACCTCCAGCTTCGTAGGCAGGGTCACTACCAACGAGGCTACGGAGGCTGACAAAATACAAATAATGTTACCGTTTTCGCTTATGTCTTAGACCCAGAGCAAGTGCGGATTGAATCCGGATTAATTTCAGTGCTCACGTCCGCTGTCGGGCGCGTTTAATGGACACAAAACAGCAGCCATTTTGGATTTTGACAATGTCGAATACACATCCTTTCTCTGAATTTGCATAGTATATTCTATAAACGTCACATCAAATTAAAGCCTTGTCACTATTATTTATTAAATAGTATAGTACATATAGTTTGAACTGTATTTTATCTGTTGACAAGCAAAACTCACTATAAAAACTGTCACTAATCTTAGCAACCTAGTATGCCAGTATGCAATCAGAATCAGGGATCGGATACCAGTTTTTTCTCCATACAAAAGAACGGTCATTTCCATTCTTTTTCATTCTTCGGTATATAAATTCTTGGTTAATCAAGTAATTCAAAATACGATGCTGTTAATTACATAAAATATTGAGTACTACATAAAGAATGTAAAATATTTTAAAATATTGAGCTATATCAAGGTTTTTATCATAATAGAAGGAAAGCGAGGAAAGGGGAGACCTAGAAGAAGTTACATGAAACAAATAAAAGAGAAAGTAGAGGTTGTGTCGTACAAGGAAGTCAAGGAGACGGCTTTAGTCAGAGATAGATGGAGACAGCTACATTCATCAGTTACGCCGACAAGAGTTTGACTCTTAAATTTATGATGATCAAGGTTTTTATAAAAAAACTGGTTCCGATTCCTGATCAGAATTGAGGTACGAGCTTTATTTCAAGTAGGTATTTGTTACTTTGTGAGTTTTGCTTGTGAACCGACGATTTACTAATATTTAGATATATTATTATCTTAGCAAAATCATTGTCAGCATATGATACCATGCCTGTCGGGGATTTATTTAAATTTAATTATAGCTTATTTTTTATAATTATAACGTTTGTACCTATGTTTCGTGATATTTTGTGTGATTCCATTTGTTAATAAAATAAATACAAATTTAGTTCGTTGTTCGTTGTCAGTTAAATCTTAAAATCATCTATAGTTTTCTGATGAATAAGAAAAAGGTCTAATTTGGTTTTTACGTTGAAAAAATGTGTCCCATTCAAGTGCAAGCTCCGTGCCAGTGCGATCTGCGTATATTTTTGGTACTGGTGGCACCATGGGTAAACACGATGAAAAAGTCACCTCAATTTAAATAGATACTACCTACCTACACTGTCATTGCAGCTAGAGCCTAGGCTCAAATATATCCGTCAGATAATATTACTATTCGCCGGCCATGTGAAAGAAAGAGACAGCTCCTTTACCTGGCAGACATTTATCTGGCAGATATATTTATCAAGGATAATAAAATATATCTATATTTTATTGGTGGTTGGATTGGTGGGAGTTGAAACAGTCCCTTTTTGCCGCCACTTCAAATATGAAAGCTGACATTTAGACGTCAACGTAGTCGTAGACACGTCAACAAATGTCAAAACTGAATTTTTAATTTTAATCACATGCGTATAGGTCTACAGTGTGTAAATCTATAACGGGCGATCAATTAAACCAGGCATGGGATTCATTAGTGTTATCATGGATTACAAGGTTTTTTTAAAGTTACTCTTAATTATGACCCAACAGAATTTTTTGAAGATTATCGGAGCAGCAATGTAGGTACAAACAATTGTTTTTGTTGATATGGCTGTTATGTCATCTGCTTTTGAAATTAGCTGTCAACGACTGCTTAGCTCGCGTATGTTGCTCTACATTGCGCGCCGAATTATTTTGTATGGAAAATTTTGTTGCTCTAATTTTAAGTAAAAGTTTTTTGAATGTACTTATTATGTCGTAAACCCGTTAAGAGCTTCGCCCGTATTAGACTTACACCCTGTATATTTCTCTATAGAACCAGACTTACTTATTTATACATCGGTATTTGGCGTTGATTCATATGTGCCGATATAAATTCAAATTAAATTACTTTAATATTATTTATTTATTTTTATTTTATTTTATTTTATTCAGAAAACTAAGAGCTAAAATTACTAAGTCTAGGTTTTACAAATTAGTTATCAAACAAGCCAATTAAACACAAGTCAAAAAAAAATCAAAATTACTAAATTTACGATCAATAAAATGAACTTAATTCGAAAAAGGGAAAAAATCATACTCAAAATGTTACACTACACATTAAACGCATTAATTATTATATCAGGGGTTGGCCCCCAAAAGGTTAAATTATGATGATGATGATACAAATGCAATCACTGATTAGTTTTTATCATGACTCTTCCGCTACAACTTGTTATTTGGTTACAAACCGTTATCGCTTATAACTTAAACCTCTCATGGCTTAGTTTGAGCGTAGTTCCAACGTTTAAATGGACTTAAAACAGCCGCCATTTTGTGCTAATCACCCGCTAACTGGCGAATCACTGATTGTCGGATTAGGCATTGTTTCATTATGTGCGCCGTTATGTTTCATTATGTGTTTATTGGGAGATTCTGCGCTATTTTGATACGAATAGCGCTGAATCTCCCTCACTAATACACACGCTTATAGAGGGTGGAAAGATAAGACAGGCACTGAAAGGATACAACCTTTAATATTTAAGTTGGCTTATTTTTCTTAACTAAAGGAGATAGGTATAAATTATAAATATTGGATGTCATAAGGAGGCTCAAAGTCACCCAAAGGGCAATGGAGAGGGCTACGCTAGGAGTCTCTCTGCGAGATCGGATTGAAAATGAGACCATCCAGTAGAACCAAAATAACCGAAGTAGCTCTCCGAATCGCTAAACTGAAGTGGCAGTGGGCGGGGCACATTGCGCGTAGAACCGATGGCCGTTGGGGCGGGAAGGTTCTCGTGTGGCGGCTACGTACCAGAAGACGCAGGGTGGGTAGGCCCCCCACAAGGTGGACTGATGACCTAGTGAAGGTCGCAGGAGTCCGCTGGATGCGGGTGGCGCGGGACCGGTCATTGTGGCGATCTTTGGGTGAGGCCTATGTTCAGCAGTGGATGTCTTTCGGCTGACATGATGATGATGATGATGTCATATATCAAAGAAAAAACGACCAAGATCACCAACGTCCGAGGTTCGATTCCCAACCCTCAGCTCAATCGATTCCCAACCCAAGCCAAAGCTCAGCTTTCGCGGCTAAATACCGAGTGGCCGAGCGGTGCAGGCATCGGGCAATTTATACATAATTATTTATAATATAGTTTGAAAAGTAGTTTTTTTGTCTCTGCTTGCGTACAATCCCTAGAGGCATCAAATTAGCAAGTTTTTCTTATTATTTCTAGAACCATTCAATTTACTTAAGGTTACAGTTATTTCATAACCTGTGCATATAATATTTTAACAACACAAAGAAAAAAGAAGTCTACTGTATATTGTCCTGAAATATATATATTATAAAGGTGTTGTACCTAATTTTCAGTGAAATTATATAATTCTAAGTGCAAAATATTTTTTTTTCGACGAGGGTGAAAGTTGAAGCCCGAATGAAACGAGGGCGACAATCACCCGTGTTAAAAAGAAGTTTTTACACGTGTATCGAACTACTTTTTTCATGAAAAAGCCTTAAAAAGAGAAATTTACGCACGCGAAGCGTACGCAAAGTTTACTTTTCCTACTATAAGGTCCTATGTAGATATCTATATTATTATTAGCACTTTGCAATCATCTGTTTCAGCAACTTATGCGTACGAAGATATCAGGAATATTTGATTCATCTACCAATCAATTTGGAATCTCCAATCCTTCTAGTACTCAGATGGGCAGAAAATCTCCATTCAGATCGTATCAAAGCATGCCTTCGACCGTATTGATCAAAGCTTGTGAATTCGGAGGTACTGGGGCGGCATAATTGTATGACCGGATTTCTATTGTTCTCTTGAAAAATTCAGCCTGTTTTGATTTATTAAGAAAAACTAAATTTTGTAATACAATAGTACATTACGTTAAAAGTGCCAAAAAAATTAAGTTCGGAACGAGTGGAGATAAATTAAAGCACGACCAAAGGGAGTGCTTTAAAGGGTCATTGTCAGATTTAGGTTATAGTCTTTTCTGTGGACATACCTTAAGTTAAGAAAGTCCTGTACTAATTTTAGGATAAAACAATTGACGGTACAAGGTTACCGGTCTATAGCCCTACCGTACGATGTTTTTCAGTACATATGGCCCTCCGAAGATTTCAACCTGACGTAAAATGAACCATTTCTCGCACTAACGCGTAAAAAAGCGCCAACTGTACTGTAATAGTACATTTCCTAACTAGTGCGGGAAAACTTTTGATCGGCGAGGGTGAAAATTGGAGCCCGAGTGAATCGAGGGCGACAATCACCAGAGTTAAAAAAAAGGTTTTGCACGTGTAAGGAACGATTTTTTTCATAACAAGTGCGTCAAAAAGAGAAATTACCGCGCGCGAAGCGTGCGCAAAGTTCGTTTTTGCGCACTAGTTAGGAAAATGATGTTTTGAATATTTAAGTGCTGGTATACAGTGTGTTACCATAATACCGGCTTTTATTGAAACTGAGGAATGCGGTGCTGGTTTTTAGCCAAACCGTGAGCACTATTTGATATAAAAATTCTAATTTTAAAATTCTAATTTTTAATTGAGAAGTAATGTAGTTCAAAATGAAGACAACGAAAATAATTTTGACCGGTTTACTTTCTATTCTATCCGTCTCGTACTCGCGTATCGGCGCGAGCAGGCCGAATAGAAAATAAACGCGCGTTAATAACGCAGTGGAATCTCCGTGGACGTGAGACAAAAAATTTGTGCAGTAGTCAGGACTTTAACTGGACACTACAAGTTGAACAAACATATCTTTCTAATGGGTAAGAAACAAGAACCGACATGCAGGTTCTGCCAGGAATCAGTGGAAACTGCTATGCACAAGCACATCCTCTGCTCCTGCGGACCACTAATGTACAAAAGAAGTATTCACCTAGGTAGGCAGGTACTTCAACCTTACGAGGTACAGAATATTACAGCCCAAAGAATCTGGAACTTCCTAGACTCAACGGGTATTAGTAACGAACTATAAAACAGGGCTGCCACAATAGATCGCAACCGGTCGATGCGGCAAATTTTCTAGCCCTTATCTACAATAATAATAATAATAACTCGAACCTTTTTATTGTATCCATCCCACTCGTACTCGCGTATTGGCGCGAGCAGGCCGGATAGAAAATAAACGCGCGTTAATAACGCAGTAGAATCTCATGGTACGACTACAGGACAACCCGCGTAATAGCCCAGCGCAGTTACTCTACGTGTGCTCGGCGCTGATAACGCGCGTCAACAGACTATTAACAGATACACACGGACGTGCCGACTCTCAAGCATTTTTGACACAATAATTTTAACTCGAACCTTTTTATTCTATCCATCCCGTTCGTACTCGCGTATTGGCGCGAGCAGGCCGGATAGAAAAAAAACATCATCATCATCATCATCATCATCAGCCTATGATAGTCCACTGCTGGACGTAGGCTTCTCCTATTAACTATGCGTATAGACGCATTAGGAGGTAAATGCCCATAATCGCCACGGGCAAGCGGATTGGTGATCGCAGTAATGTGTCCACTATGATGACGCTGCTGCCCATCATCAATCGTTATCAAAAAAAATGGTCAGTGACACTTCAATCCCTTAGGCGATTCTTACGACACCCGCAGGAGGAGTTGGGGTGGTGACAAATGTATTCTTACTGCCGTCACCACACGGCTTAGAAAATAAACGAAAAACTTTAAAGAAAATAAACGCGCGTTAATAAAGTAGTAGAATATCATGGTACGAATACAGGACAACGCGCGTAATAGCCCAGCGCAGTTACTCTACGTGTGCTCGGCGCTGATAACGCGCGTCAACAGACTATTAACAGATACACACGGACGTGCCGACTCACAAGCGTTTTTGACACACCATTATTTTAGGACTTGTTCATTAATCACGTCATACGATTATGGCCTATTTTGGACCTCCCCATTCCCCATAGTGATATTTTCAGGACCCCCAAGCCAATATGACGTGTAATTTATTGCAAACTTAAGTTGTCCTTTTAACACCACTTGAATTTACGGACTTTACTAAACACACGTGATGGGGTATAAAAACTTTTTTGCCAACTACGAGGTATATATAAACACTTAGTTCAGGGTTTGACATCTGGTTATACTTAAAGTGTTTTTTAAAAAATCCTGTAGGGCAAAGAGTTTCAAAAAATTACACGTGATTTGTCTGATGACCCCTCCCCTATGGTGATAATTGGTGATTTTTTCTTGACCCCCCCTCCCCCTATACAGTATGACGTGATTAATGGGCAAGCCCTATAACTCGATTATCAATTAAGAGGGCTATGCTAGGAGTCTCTCTGCGAGATCGTATTAGAGACGAGGCCATCCGCAGCAGAACCAAAGTAGCCGATATAGCTTTCCGAATAGCTAAACTGAAGTGGCCGATAACAAGAACCGATGGCCAAGAATCCGCTGGATGCGCAGTAAATCTACGTGTGCGCGGCGCTGATAACGTGCGTCATCAAACTATTAACCGACACACACGGACGTGCCGACTCACACGCGTTATTGGCACAACATAATTTTAACTTGACTGTACCTTTTAAAAAGTAATTGCTGGCATTTGGCAAAAAGTCTTGATAAATAAATAAATATCATGGGACATCACACAAAATCGACCTATTCACACGTTATGCTCAATTTAGGCTTGTGATGTGGGATGTGGGTATCAAGCGACGATATATGTACCTACCTATATGTTCATACTTAAATACATATTAGACAAATAATGCCCTCGCCGGGATTCAAACCCGCAATCTAGAGCTTAGAAGGCAGGGTCACTACCAACTAGACTACGTTGGCTGACAAAATATATAATTAAAACTCTATTAAAAAGCAAATTAAAAATCGACTGTAAAAAAAATGAAAACCAGAGGATCATTAGAACGTACCTAATGCCCATAATCGCCACACTGGGCAAGCGGGTTGCCGATCGCAGTAGTGTGCCCTCTATGATGAAGCTGCTGCCAATCATCAGGCTAGCTTAACACGGATTATTTTTTCCCGTATACCGTATTCGAGATTTTCTCGAGCGTTGTACGAGGGCCGTTTGATAAGTAACCGTTTTTTAAAGTTGTGAATGTTACTGGCTGAAAATAAGTATACAACCTTTTTAAGGCATTCTTCATGGGCCAGTCAATAAAAAAAAAACATGCCGCTCTTTTGTTTTTTTTTTCATTACCCGTCTGTCAAATGAGAGCATTCGTTTGTAATTGCAAGTATGGAGAAAGAACAGTATCGGTCGGTAATTCGGTTTCTGTTTTTGGAAGGTAAAACTTGTGACGAGATAAAATTAAAGTTGCAGGCTGTTTATAAGGACTGTACTCCTTCTATGACTACCATAAGATATTGGTTTAATGAATTTAAACGTGGCAGAACATCCGTATTTGATGAGGATCGTCCAGGCCGGCCGATTGAGGTGACTACGGAAGACATGGTGAAAAAAATTGAAAATATTATACTGGCCGATCGACGAATAAAAGTGAGAGATATTGTTAACATTGTAAATGTTTCTATCGAGCGAGTACAGTATATGTATAATAGAAGAGAAATTGGGCATGAAGAAGGTATCGGCGAGGTGGGTGCCGCGTTTACTCACCGAAGAGCATAAACTGAAGCGAGTGACTACTTCGAAGTACTGTTTGGCCAAGTTTCAAAAAAATTCAAAGGAGTTTCTGCATCGTTTCATCACGGTGGACGAAACATGGATCCACCATTTCACTCCGAAGACGAAGGAACAATCGAAGCAGTGGATTTTACGAGGTGAACCTGCTCCTAAGAAGGCGAAAACCACCCCATCGGCCGGAAAGATCATGGCCACCGTGTTTTGGGATTCGCAAGGCATCATACACATAGATTACCTAGAAAAAGGTAAAACGATCACAGGGCAATATTATTCTAACTTACTTTGCGAATTCGACTTTGCGTTGAAGAAAAAACGGCCCCACTTAACTAAGAAGAAAATTCTCTTCCACCATGACAACGCACCAGCTCATTCGTGCAAACTTGTAGCAGCAAAATTAAAAGAATTACGGTATGAATTGGTGCCGCACCCACCTTATTCACCAGATCTGGCTCCGTGCGATTTTTTCTTATTCCCAAATCTGAAAAAATGGGTCGGCGGAAAAACATTTTCGTGCAACGATGACGTCATTGCCGCTACAGAGGCCTATTTTGACGAGTTTCAGAAGTCCTATTTTTTGGGCGGCTTACTGAAACTACAATACCGTTGGCAAAAGTGTATAGAGCTACAAAGAGATTATGTAGAAAAATAAATTAACACTTTTCAAAAAAAAGTTTTTTTCTTCTTAAAATCGGGTACTTATCAAACAGCCCTCGTAGTGACAAATAGACTTTGAATAATAACATTCACACGGATCCCGCATACCGTTTTCGAGAATGCATGTGAACGTTAGGGTGGTCCACGTTTGTATGGAAAAAAATATATACTTTTTTTAATGGGGCACCCTCCTATTTTTTAACAGCTATTACGTTGATAAAATATACCAAGTTTCGTAATTTTATCTCAACTCCAAAGCGGTGCTCAATGCATTTGAAAAATATAATATTTTATGAATCCCAAAATAAATAAATATTTTATTTTTATGATTTTTATATCAGTAATTGCTTTAATACTGTTCACAACGGAATTTAAAAGTCAAGTAGGTAAAAAATACATTTTATTTTTATTTTTAATAAGTTATTGATTCGGTTGATTTGACCAACCCATTTTATTTATTATTAATATTATTACTTTGTATACCTACTAACAAAATATGGACCACGGTCTGAAATAAATTATTTCAATTTCAATTCAAAATAAAATTATGAAACTTGGTATAATTTATCAACTTAACAGATGTAACAAAATAAGGGGGTGCCCCATGAGAAAATAAAATAAATGTTTTTTTGGACCACCCTAGTGAACGGTACTACACAAAGTCTATGATCACTACGACGTTCGAGAAAATCTCGAATACGGTATACGGGAAAAAATACTCCGTGTGAATCTAGCCTTAATCTTCAATAGGTCAATTGGTCAGGGGTAAGGAACACTTCGATCCCGTAGTCGTCTCTTACGACACCCACGGGAGGAATCGGGGTACAAATGTATTCTTTTCGCCGTCGCTATGCGGCCAACATTTTTTCTATTGATATTAATTTCAAATAAAATAATAAAAGATATATTATGTTTAATTGTTTTTTTCTTATAATGCAAGTTTATATGTTGATTTACATTTTTTTCTGACTCTAGAAGACGGTCAGACAGTAGAAGTTAATTTTGATTCTCCCGCGGGTGTCGTAAGTGTCGACATAGTAAGGGATTGAAGTGTCACTGACCATTCTTTGACAAAATATTGATGATGTAAATGATCGCCAATCCGCTTGCCCAGCGTGGCGATTATGGGCAATTACTTCTTAATAGGAGAAGGTCTACGTCCAGCGGTGGACTAACATAGGCTGATAATATGTGTAATGTGATGTGATATAAATCTTTATTGCCCATTCTTCAATTCCGTGTGTTCGCGAACAACTAAACCGTTACTTACATCCAGCGCTCATTAGCATACTGCCGACACGATTATAATTATTTAAGGCGCAGCATAGGTTACCAGATTTATCGACATTGTGGTGGCAAATTACATCGATATAATCGCGATAAATTAATAAGCATAAGTTGGGCGGATTTTTATTTTGTTGTAGTTTTTTAAATTTTCGAAATTTGGATATTTTCATATTTTTCTACTCATTAGTAGAAAAAAGTGTCCCAAGAATTCCATTCATTGTTTTGTAGTGTATGAAACATAGTAACTCAATGGATTTTTTTTTGGGACACTTTTTTATTTTTATCAGGATCGAAAGAGCTCGTGATTTTGAGTAGAAAAAATGTAAAAAAGTCCAAATTTGGAAAATTTTAAAAAACGACATCAAAATAGAAATCCGCCCAGTTATCCTTAAGTACCTACAGTAAAGAAAAACGATGGACCTACCGTAAACCTACCATACTACGCAACTACCTATTAGTCAAATTAGTACCTACAGTGGTAGTCTACAAATTCAAGTACCTAATGATAGGTAAATAGCTATTAAGAAGAAGTAAATTACGAAGTATACCGTTCGCCAATAGCTAATCAGAAAACATGTAAGGAAACATAAAAACTTGCATTAGGTATTTCAACCCTCTGCGACTGACGTTACGTCTATCAGACACTCGTATTTTGCAATTACGCCATTATGATGTTGATAACAAGATTCAATACAACAAATATTTCGACTTATCGGGTTTCAGGCAAAACACGCAATGTAATTTTCTGATTATTTTGAAGTAACAGGGTGTTAAAATTGACTTTTTCACACCATCTATTCGAGTACAGGTCTTTTCTTTCCTGCTAGGAGGGATCAAAGTGGCACTCTGCTGCTGTTCAAGGATTTTCTATTGCCAGCCTAAAAAATTACAATGAAATATGAAAATAAACAATACATTCATAATTGATAATAATTTCTTCAGAATCGATTATTTGCATAAATATTAAATATGAGATATTATCTTTTTTTCTCATAGGTGGTGTGAAAATCAGTGTGTCACACGGTATCAAAATTATTTCGTCTTGGGCGTTAACTCTTGAATCCTTCATATCGCTCAGGATTCCATTTTAGAATTCAATTGTGGAATCCGTCGCTCCATTCAGGATTCAATATACGCCCACGCCGGAAATATACCATTTTGATCCCCTGTGACACAATTTACTATTTATTTATCAGCCAAAGTTGTATGCTAGGAAAAATAGGGGAGAAACAATAACAAAATCAGATTTAGTTTCAGTAGTTTATTAAAATTCAATAACTTATATGCATCGCTATTTATTCCGAACTCGTTGTACAAAGTAGACTTTCATTGTCCATGGATTCCATGCAGTTGTTCAACAAATATAGTCAACAATTCTTCGGAACTCATGCGTCTGTATTTACTTGCTTCTTCCATTTACTTGCTTTGCCACAAGTAGTTTATATTCATGTATCATCATGTCAGTCTTTGCCAAAATGAGGCAATTATATTATGCCGTCTATTATTTTGAGGGTTTCATCTTATGGATGCTTGAAGCCGTACTGGGGATCCCATTCAATCGATTTTGACCTTTAGATTAAGTCAGTCATAAAATACTAAATTCATATCATAAGTCCAAAAACTTGTGACGTTCCCAAACCAAAAGAAAACTTTTCCAATTGATAACAATTCGCTGCAAATTTACTTCTTGGCTGAAAACCCACAACAGATTATAGTTCTCGCACAATGACACATTTTGTTATCAGTTTGAAGCAGACCTACACATAAACATAGATATGGGGGTTATGAAACGAATAGATAAGATTAAAAACGCTACAAAATAGAGTATGACTGTTATGAAAATGAAATCACTAAACATGTTTAACAAGCTTTGTTGGACCAAGCCCCTATTTTACGACGTTTACAGGTGCTACGATTGTAAATTTACTGTTTCTCCAGTTACCGCCTACCATCGAAAGGGCCGTGCGTTTGTTTGCCACCAAAATAAAAAAGTAGTGCAGGAACTTTAATAAAACAGTAGTAAATAACTACTTTTTTCCGGAACAAAATTACAATAGTCACAAAAAACACGACAATTGTAGCGAACCTCATGTCAAGATTTAATGAAAATTGTTCTAAAACTTGCGATTGTCACATGTAAAATAAAAAGTAGTTTCTTAACTATGTAATTTAGGTTTCATTACTAATTTTCTGTATTTGTGGCAAAAAAGCACTTAGAGCATCTATAGTAAGCGGTAGCTGTAGCCTAAGGGGGTGTGGGAAGTCAGTAAAATTTATATTTTACAATTGTAGCATCAACGTGGTGAAATAGGGGTCATTCATTTAGTAGGTACAATCGACAACACAGCTGTGGATACAGACAAAGTGCCAGAAATATGTATACACACCTTTATGTCGAGGCAATAAAGTTCTCTTTACATATTTTTGGCACTTTGCCTGTGTTAACAGATGTGTTGTCGATTGTACAAGTTGAACCAATTGCAACTCTAGGTCACTCTAGAACCATGTCTAAATGACAAGTATTGTAAAATGTTTTAAAATCTGATGCATAACTTCACTTTGACATAGTTTCGAGTCCCATAGAATTCCAATTGATTGACTGCACAACCAATTCTATTGTTTGGCTTTGGAATAAAAAATTATGATGTTATTATGATAATGATTATTGCAATGCTTACCACTGTAAACGAAGGAGTACTATAAGTGAACTCTTAGTAACCTTCCTTTGCAATACATTTCAAGATTGTTCATCAGATTTTGTTGTCGTTTTCGTACCATTCAAATATGATGGCTAACGACAAACTTTAAACCCGCTGAGCAATACTGTAGAAAAAGAAAACATTATTGTGTAATGAAATGTTTTAAATGAAACAAATTATAACATGTTTGGAAGTACCATAAAATGTCTGTGTAGGGAAAAATAATGAACATTATAAGGAAAATGAAATTTGGTTGATTTGTGGATAAATAGCATAGAAAATTGTCGAGTTGAATTAAAATTTGGTTTAATGATTAGCATGACCTTTTTATATTTTTGTATCCGTTTGATATATTTTGAACTTTGGATGAGTCAACATGTTCTACACAAAAGTAATGATTTTGTATTAAAATAAATGAATGAAGTATGAGTGGATAGAAAAGATAAAATACCTCGCTTTAAACTGAATTGCATCGTGTGTCACTATCAACAATAACCCTCTCAATGATAATCGCCTGGGAACCTTGATCCTTCTTGTTTTTATCCTGGCAGGAATCTTTCCCTTTCCTTCCTTCCTTAGACCCCTTCTTTCCACATCCTCCACGTCTATAGCATCCACAGCCATGAGGTCTGTCTGATGAATATCCAGGGGCATCCTCTCCATCGCGGTCAGGGCTCGCTAGTCGATCTTCACCACGTCGGTGCCCACGTCCCCACGGGCCGCGTCCAAAACGTCTTCCCATCGGCCATCCATCAGGCCCCATTGGGCCCCAAGGTCCGTCACGTTCAGGGCTGCCTTCTCCACGTCTGTGGCAACCGCGTCCCCATGGTCCTCGTCCAAAAGGTCTGTCCATCGGGCAACCTTGTCCCTCCGTTGGTCCCTCCCGATCGGGACTGCCTTGCCTGTCACAGTGTCCACGTTTATGTCCGCGACCCCACGGACCGCGTCCAAAAGGACAACCAGGCCCTTCCTTGGGATCGTCCTTGCTGGGACCATCCTTTGGTTCGCACCTGCAGCCCCCGAATGGGCCGAAAGAGCCAAAGTGAGGTGGCCCCATCATCCAAGGGCCGAAGTGACCGAAACCGTGGGGTCCATGCTTGCCATGTCCAAAGGGTCCGCCATGTCCATGGTGTCCATGTTTCCCGTGTCCAGAATGTCCGTGATGCCCATGAGGACCGTGGTGTCCGAACGGATGATGTCTAAAATGTCCATGATGATGACGCATAGGGCCAAAGCCAAAAAATTCGATATCAATAGGTCCTCTCATTGTTTACGAGTATCAACGCGTACGAAATATTATCAAAGATAATCAATAACCGACTGTACGGTAGCGCAGCTAGGTGCTGAATGTGGTTCCGTGCCGCCGCGAGATCCTTTTATTCCGAAGATTACACAATGCTTGCTCAATTTTTGAAATGGTTGTGAAATTTATTAAAATATTGCGAAATACTTCTAGAAATTGTGAAATGTGGTGAAATTTCGGCTTCATTTCACAACGTTGGTAAATAAATATGAAATAGTCGGAATATTTTCGAAAAATTCATAATAAGAACAATTATTTTCTGTCTATTAAAATCTTTACTTTTAATAATTGATTGGTCTGCCAATTTCATAGCATGACAAACTCCATGGTTAAAGGGAAAAAGTTAGGGTATTAGTAATAATGATAAATATTATTGAAAAACGAGTTTAATTTCGGTTCCAAAATATTATTATGTTTACAATAAAACGGTAAACTACTGCATCAGTTTTCGCATGAACCATTTGTTAGAATGCAATCGTTTATTATCTATGTGGGGCATTTAACAGCATCAACATTCGAATAATATGTATTTTCGTATTTGAAGGGTCCACGGAAAAAACATGTTCAGTGCTTAAAAAAAAGGTCACACCATATTCTGTTAAAAGTACGGTGGTTTTTCTTTCTGTAATTAGAATTGACTAGACATGTTCTTTCCGTGGACCCTTCATTTGTTGTAGGCTTTCAGATATAATTATATCGTAGCGTCCGAAGCGCTCAAAAATATCTGAACACATCTTTATCGTTATGACAATTAAGGTGTGTTCAGATAACTTTGGATGCTCCATAATTTATTCATATTACCTAAATTGTACAGTTTTGAAAACTAAACAACATTAAAAAATAGGGAATAGAGAATGCAAAACCGGTTATTTTTGTAAGGGCGTACCTAACCAATTTTAACCGATTATTACATACAAACCGCAACCGGTTTTGTATTACCCTAATAATATCTTAGTTTTATTAATAAAAAAATCGTTTGTCTTTATGTAGTATTCAACATTTTATGTAATTATTAACATCATATTTTTCAGTTACTCCATTAACAAAAACATTATAAACCGAAGAACGAAAAAGAATGGAATTCGAACCATTCTTTTGTATGGAGTAATAACCGTTATCCGATCCCTAGCTATGCCACTAAGGTCATTTACCTAAATTGTTTCATTATCCCATCGGTCGTGTTTTAACTCATCGCCACTCGTTTGGAATTTCATGGTTTTCGCACTTGGGTCGTACTGTACTATTTTAGAGCGACGCACGTCAAGTTAAGTAATACATGAAGGAATCAGCTGTCGAGGTGAAGGTCAAACGTTTTTGTTCTAAGAATAGGTCGTAGTCATTATTTACAACTACAAGTGCGGGGCAATGACCTCCCAGACACAAGAATGGCGCAGTACACTCGTTGTTACTAGAACTTGCTAACAATGTAAACAAATGTATTCAAAACGTATTTTCTCAAACATGCAATGGTTTTAAAGTATGACGTTGCAGGCGGATGACCTTGAGATAATAGTAAAGGATTTTCATACGAATTTAACGGCCTAGGCCGGTAAGTATTTTTTTTTAAAACATGGCGTCGGTTTTCATGAACAGGCTAAACAGTTAAATTCTGTATTTTTGATTGTCGAATTTTTAATTTCATTGCATATGTTTGAGAAAAGCACTATACATGCCTCGCCACTTTTTTTTTTTATGCTATAAGTGGCAAACGAACAGACGAATCGCCTGATGGAAAGCGATTAACGTCGCCCATGGACACCCGCAACACCATAGGCGTCGCAAATACGTTCGGCCGTCCTTACCTACTCAGCCGATAATCCCATCTTTCCCGGCGTCTGCAGTAATGTACTATTAATATTCAAACGTCAATGAATACTGCGAAATCCATGTGTTATTACTCATTTATTAGACATACATTTACAAAGGTGTGCAGTTAAAAGTAGCTCCACAAAACTATTAATAAGTTTATTAAGACTGTGAAGTCAAGTTATTTTCACATCATCAGCTAATCTGAGTCCACTGCTATGCGTATGAGGCATGAAGGTGTATTCAGGCCAAACGAGCATTCGCTATTTTATCCCCCACTCTACGTAGGGATTGAAGTGTCATTGACTACTATTCGATCGATAAAAGATTGATGACAGGCAGCAGCGTCATCATAGTGGACACATTACTGCGATCGCTAATCCTGCCCAGCGTGGCGATTACGTATGGGCATTTACCTCCTAATGCGTTTATACGCATAGTTAATAGGAGAGGCCTACGTCCAGCAGTGGACTATCATAGGCTGATGATGATGATGATTGTACAAACACGAATACTTCATGTGGTGTATTCAACGAAAGTCTACTTTGTCGTGAACGCTATGACAGCTAGTAGCAACTCTAAGTAGAGTTATATGGAAAGTGCGAGAATTATCTATGAATCATCATCCTCATCATATCAGCCGAAAGACGTCCACTGCTGAACATAGGCCTCCCCCAAAATTCATCCCTCTCTATGAATACTAACACCTAGTAATAAAAATAAGATACACCAAAAATCGAATTTGTTACTTTCTTACATGTGAGTATGCGAAGAATGGCGTCACGTACCCGACATTCACGTGCACCATTTTCAGTGTACACAAAGTAAAAACAAAATACAGTTACAGCAGCCAAAGACAAAATAAGGTGTACACAAAAATGTTCAAAAATATGTCCCAATGCACTCTAATTCTGTGTAATAAAGAATGTCGTAACATATTTATGACCGGATTCTTTCGATACTTATTTTTGCACTTGACTGTACAAGCAAACATTTAGTAGTTCTACAAAATATGTCCCATCATTACTAACCATTTTAGCGGTAACTCATAAAAAGTAACCTCGAAGCTAAAATATAATCAAACACGGGGTTCCCCACTAACGTCTGTTTGGTCGTTACACATTGTGGCGGTATGAGGTATGAGTCATAGTAGCCTCCACACAGTCAACGTTTCGGCGAATCTGTTTGCTTGTCTTATCTAGGCGTGAAGTATGACGAATTTCTTTATTTGTTTACGAGTAGTAATGAATTAGGACCACTTAACTACTACCACCACTAATGAATTAGGGCTTTCCATGTAATGTATGTAAGTATGTATACTTAAGTTTATCTATCTGTTGTTTGGTAACCGGTTGTAAATCCGAAAGTGGGTGATAGTCTATTAGTACATTACGACACAATTGCGAAAAACATGAAATACGAAACGAATGGCGATGTTTTATAACACGACCGACGGGAGTGTTTTAAATCTATACAAGTTACAAATTTCCTTTTTGCACGTTACGAATTTCCTTCTCGTACGACGATTTTTAGCACAGATGGCCCTCCGAAGTTTTGGACCTGACGTAAAATGAGGCACTTCTCGCACTAGCGCGTAAAAAATGCACTGTTTGTACTAAAATAGTACATTACGACACAAGAGCGAAAAACCCAACAACGAATTTCGTTTTTGCACGTGTCTCGTACGACGTTTTTTAGTGCAGATGGCCCTCCGAAGTTTTGGACCTGACGTAAAATGACCCACTTCTCGCACTAGAGCCTAAAAAGTGCACCATCTGTACTAAAAATATATTTAACACATTTTACTTCTATTTTTTTTTATGTAAGATTTATCGGAAACCCCACAATTTCAGATTAAAACGATTTTTACTGTAGGTAGCATTTGTGTTTGACTTATTTCATATTTTGCAATGTCTATCTTGCACCATAATTCGAAATACATTCGTTCAAAAAAGTTTATGTATCTACAGCTATTTATATAGTTAATAGAATTTACTCAAGGACTAGGTCGATTTGTGTAATATGAAATGTGCTTGAATATGTATATGTATTTATATGCATGCATCAGCCTATGATAGTCCACTGCTGGACGTAGGCCTCTCCTATTAACTATGCTATGCA
Source organism: Thaumatotibia leucotreta (assembly GCA_025490895.1). Lineage (NCBI taxonomy): Eukaryota > Metazoa > Arthropoda > Insecta > Lepidoptera > Tortricidae > Thaumatotibia > Thaumatotibia leucotreta. Next base: position 972,553 of record JALPQI010000033.1, on the reverse strand, counting down.
CTAATGCTGCCCATCATCAATCTTGTAGAATACTCAGTGACACTACCCAAGTAACAAAAGCGAATCTAAAAAGGGGATATTAGATATCTAATAGACTTCGATTTGATTGTCTACCATAAGAGTAACATTGCCCCCAAGCTATCTTCAATAACGCTTATAGATAGTCTATAGTAAAGTGGGCACAACCTTGTAACTATTCATAAGTCTCCCTCTAGAAACCACGAATAGACAGAGTTAAGAATTAAACATTTTCAAACAGTCTTAAGGCATTCTTCTAGAGTCTTTCTATACTATTTATAGACCACGATATGCACTAGTAGATGGTTAATAGATAAGCTTGAGAGCTAAACAGAAGTATTTACCTGAGAAGTTTTAAAACCAAATTAACTCAACCCTGCCAACCTTAAGAAAGATTTTAATAGAAATAGACAACGATACGTATAATGGCGCATATCTCAAAAGAATAATGCTAAGGTAATATTACAAAATGGCGTGACAAATTTCTAACTTCTTTTTTCATGCGCATAGTTTTCATCGGCTAATACTGATACTTAAACTTGCAAAACTTGGTGCGGATGAAAGTCTCTCGCTGAATTTGTGTAAAACTCTCTTTAAATAAGAGCGCCCGCTTGAAATGTAATATTTAATAAAATATTAACCAAATATAAAAATATTTAAAAAAAATATATTGTGTTTATATGTTTAAGCCATTTGTTTCATTCATAATACAGTATATTTAAAAGTATAGGACGATTTGTTACAGAGAATATATTCATAAAAGTACAAAAACAAGCCAAAAAATAGTTCGCTGCAATAATTTCACAAAATATTAGGCAGTAAAAATGGCGTCTAGTTAAACTTGTCTAGAAAAATGATTTCTTTAAAACAAACTTTCTAAAGAATAGTCTGTAGTATAGCTCTAGTAAATGACAAGACTATTTTTTTGGTTTGCAACAACCAAACTTCCTAGTCGAGGAATAAACTGGATTATGAGTGGTTTAAGATTACCTATAAACTGCCATTTTTGTAAACTGTTTTAACTTCTCACAGTATTTCTAGACATCAATCAGAGAACTGGCATTTTGAGTGCGTTGTGTATCATTTTGGATGGATTAATGCAGAACGAATTCAAGAAGTTACCTTCTTAAAGAAATTTGTTTTTTATTTGTTGACAATATGAAATAATGTAATGGTATAGTCGCAACTTCGCGCCGCCGGCGTGCGCGCGTGCGGAGTAGTCGCGAGACGCACGTCTTGACATGTTGAATTGTTTGGTGTATCCACGGTTCACGCGGCCGATTTGTAGCAGTTTTAACGTGTTATGTTTAGTTTTATCAGTATTTCGACACTGGAAATTTCAAATGTCGTAAGGGACATTTTGTCGTAAGTACACTTTGAATTGCATAGAACTCAGAAAAAAATTCTCTATCGATCTGTATAATTAACTTTTTGATATCGCTTCAAATAAAGAAGTTATGAAGTGAATTCATTTTGTCGTAACTTCATATTGCTTTAAAAAAAATGTTGTATGGGTCAAATTTTTAATTTGAAGGGATAACGTGTCCATTTTCAACGTAGTATATCCTTCTTATTCATAAATCCCTATGTGATTAGTTACTACAGCAAAAGAAGGTGCCTTTACGACATTCTATCTGATGAAATAAATACGAAACTGTGAATTCACAATGGCGTAAGGGACAAATATTTTAGGCTTTTGTGCGTTACAACACAATTTCGAAGATAGTATGGCTCTATTCTCTTAATAAACTGTGTCGTATGTACATATAAATCAAAATAATTTAAAAGTTTGATGTCGTAACTCACCTTTTAATTTTATAAAGTATACGTAACTACATTAAATACGGTACATGAATGAGAGTTACGCCTCAAAAAAGATGATATTAAAAATCTTGAAAGATTTTTTGTGTACGTTATAACATTTTGTTTAGTTTCTTATAGCACTTGCAACAGTGCCGGCGCGACTTGACCCAGGGCGTCTCAGGAAGAAGGGTGAGGGCAGAACAGTATTTCTACTACCACATAGATACTGCATGCTCTCTGGACGGCCAACGGCCAATCAAGGCAAGCCGAGTCCTACGGTTCATCTTGGATTCTACTCTGACCGACGAAAACATGCCACTATTGCCGAACAGCTCGCCACAAGCTGCCCCAATCTTATTATTAACTCCCTGGGAATCATGGGCTTATTTATAATTAGCTGTCTTTTGCCAATTCGAGAAATTTACTCTGTAGTACACGTGAACCGTGAACCAGTCTCAGCAGACTATTGAAAAGTGTAATGAGCTATGATCATTGCATGTGTCAGAGATAGGGCTATAGTAATAAGGTCCGGACATCTGCCATATTGTCATCTTTATTATTGTTGTTTTGGACTGATATCCGCCGCGCCGAGCAGTTATGATATTTTGTCGCAGCCCTTTTTATAAGTCATTACTGATTCTTGTCGAGGCCAGAACATTCCAAATTCTGACGGCTGCAATTTTGTGTACATCATAAGGTCTGCCTAGGTAAATACTTATTTTATGCATTTGTGGTCTGCAGAAACAGAGGAGGATGAGGTCCATAGTAGATTAATTGATAGTTTAAATCAATATGTTGCAACGTTGCAAAGTAGTTTGCTCTGATTTTTAGCAGAAGCTACATATTGTATCTTGTTTCTTACCCATGATTGTTATACATATGTTAATAGTTAGGATTCTCGATTCTTCACAGGCTTTGTTACTTTTGAGCTCAAGTAGCTCTTTATTGTTTTCTGTTATTGAACCCTTGGATAAGAGCTTACGAAAAGAGTTACTTTGATGGACTTCAACTGTGCGATTGCTCTTATCTTATCTTATCATATCTAGTTTGTTCAGCAGATAATATGGCTCCGGTTTGGTGATTCCATAGAAAGGCTCTGGGCTGACAATGCGTGTGTTGCCGTTCTTTCCGGTAAACTCATCTGCTGTTTCGTTTCCAACAATATTGGAATATCCTAATACCCATCTAAATGTAACTTCATTAAAGTCAAGGGCGTTTAATTTATTCTTGCAGCACTGGACTAGTGAGAGCATCGCAGCTTGACTGTTTGAGTTGATGTAGATAATAGATAATATTGGTTTTTAGGTTTCTGGCCAAACTGATTGCCACACATAATGTAATATTTATGCGCGGAAATCATCATAATATTGACTTCTGTATAGAAAATGAAGGCCATTTTGCTGATGCTGACGCAAACTCTGACCTTAGGCCTCTCACCTACTTGTACTTGTGGTGCCATTTTCGACAATCATTCTGGTCGTTGGTCCATTTGTATCTTGAGGGTACTTCGACTGTCTGGTGAAGCCACATTCGATGTGCTTGTTTTATTCCCGAAAGCCCAGGCTTTCAAGTTGGTTTTTGCAGGCTGTTCAAACAATGAGAACACCCTGTCGTTGTGTGAAATTCATACTCAGTTATATTGAGGGTTGGAGTAGCTATTCTGTTAGAGAGCACTCTTCGGACCCATACAGTCGTGGTTTCATCCCTTTGATTTAATTTCATTAAGGATGGTTTCTGTGAGTTTATTATCGAAAGCACCTTCGACATCAAAGAATACACACCGACCTGTTTGCTTATTCTCTAGACTTTACCGCCGCTTTGGTAACCTGTATCGTGTGCTTAGCTTATTTTTATTTTGTTTCTTTCTGTTATTTTCTTACTGGTGCACTAAAGAATTACTTACTAACTTACTTACTTTTATGGACCTTGTGACCAGCCCAATTGGGGTAGTTTTTGGTAAACATGTTGATTTAGACTTAGCGATCTTGCCACCAAGTAGTGAAAGAAATAGAGATGTTAGACTAATAGGTTTGAAGGACTTAGAACGAGTATTATCTATACTCGTTTTTCCTGCTTTTTGGTATAAAGCGTACCTTGACACTAGTCCATTTTCTCAGTATAAACCCCAATGCAATGCTTGCCCGAAATATTTTGCCAGGTACGGAAGGAGGACGCCTTGATTTCGTTTTGATAATGTAGGAAACACTTCATAATTTTCAGTCGATTTGAATGGCTTGCACTAACTCAGCGCTCCTTAACCATTTTTTGGGCTACAAATGTAGGTTTTCAGTCAGTGGTTCGTTCCCTAAGGATTCGATAGTTCCTTTGACCGCATGTCTTAATAGCACGAGTATCATCAAAAAGGGTCATAGATCTTTGCGGAGGCAGTTAGATTACTTATCCAGAATTTCTTTCTTAATATATGTTTTTGTTTCGGGCTCAGGTTGCTCTCAAAGCAATTTTTAGATATATGTTTTCTTCTTTTCACAACACTAAGCTGACTAAAATATATACATACCTAACATGTTTAGTTTTATTTCCTATAAATTGTAACGGGTTATCTAAAATATAATAAATTACACGTGAAATTGATTTCCGTCTATGAAAATAATACAATTGTAAGTACACAACTTTATATTTTCTTGCATTTTTACGCTACTTACTTCAATTAATCTGGAAACTAGAATGACTTTACAACAGAAAATAGTTGTAATGTAGCATGTTATTTGACAGTTACGACAAAGAGGTAGTGTTTTCGTTTTTGTCGTAACAGATTTCCATAAAAAAACTAGAAATTTTTGGGGGCGTAAGGGACATCTGTCTAGTAAATTTCTGGCGTAAGGGACACTATCTCCGAAACTATTGAGTTTACAAGTATATACCTAATTGTCTAATGAAGATAAAGCTTTTTCGTAGTTTTGTATATAAAAACCATCTAATTCGGATGAATATTTAACAAGTTATGATTTTTTTAAATTTTGGTTTTTGTTTTTTGGCTCTCCTGAAAAGTGGACCTTTGTCCCTTACGACATTTGAAATTTCCAGTGTCGATTTGTAGAGGGCGGAAAGTTAATTTTTTGTGGATCGTATTAAATTAGGTAGATATATCTAAATTATCATATTCGTACCTATCTGTATAAAGTTTCCCCGATTTCTAGAATGAACATTGGACACGCATTGTTTATTTATTTATAGGTAGATGGAACCATTTCGTAATTAAAATTATTGTCTAATCTTTATTTATTATTTTAATAATCTTACCCGCTTAATTCATGAGTCGCAAATCAGAATCGGAACTCCTTTTGCTCCTTCTCTGTATTTTCTTCTATTTTTAAATATTTGCTGACTCTCCGACGAAAGCCACCAGATCTTTTAATTTGTTTTACTAGCTCCATTGCATAAAGCCAGCTGATCTAGTAAAATTGCACTTATTTACATTATCTTTAAGCAAATAAACACTGGAACCACTATTTCACTAACATATTATTAGACTTACTGAAAGATATCTACAAAAGTAGTTTATGTAGACTTTAGTCTTTTTATAAACAAACATAAGAGTACCACTACCTAATACGGAATATCTGTAGAAAGTTAAATCTTAACATTTACCATCTTGTCTAATAAAATACTGGAAAATAGGTACCTTTAGGCTTTATTAACTATTCATAGAACAATATGTCCTAAGATAATCGTCATACCTAGAAATGTACTTAAAATACGTGTTCTATAGATCAAATCATCTAAAAAAATCAAATATGAGAAAAGATACACTATAAGGATACTTTTTCTTCATAGAAACCATTTATAGAAAGCCCTTATCTAAAAATAAACTGCGAATAGACTATCAATAGATAAATTCGTTTTAAGCCTTCAGGCCCATGTTACTTGGGTAGAATCCCTTAGTGGACTCTTACGACACCCACAGGAGGAGTTGGGGTGGTGACCAATGTATTTTTACTGCCGTCACCACACGGCAAATATAGATAGTAAAATCTACTCGTATAAACTTACGTTGGTGGTAAGTAAAGTACGGCTCAATATATGCATCACACAAGTGGCCTATTTCACCATAATCACAAGTGTGACAATTGTAAAATATCACTGCTACTGACTTCACAGGCGTAATAAGCAGTTACTTGCTGCTAATTTATTAGATTTGTGGCGTCCTTAGCCTAGGTGGTAGTGACCCTGCCTACAAAACTGGAGGTTCCGGGTTCGAAACCCGGCGAGGGCATTATTTGTGTATTTATTTGTCACAAATGTTTGTTCCTTGGTCATGGCTGTCTATGTATTTAAGTATCTTTATGTACCTATATATTTATTGTATATATCGTCACCTGGTACCCACATCACAAGCCTTAATTGAGCTTACCGTGGGACTAGGTCGATTTGTGTAAAGATGTCCAAAAATATTTATTTATTTAAATACCCAAAGAACCTAAAACTAAATGTACCTAAACGCCCAAAGAGAAATAGTGAAAGTTCCTATTTGACTTTATAGTAGTAGAAAAACATATGAACACAGATAAATTGGACGTAGTTATGCAAAAAGGAACCAATCCATACGAATTTGTCACTTCAAAGATTGGCTTGTTTATTTTGATTTCAGGTGTTAATTAGAATAAAAAATGTATGTGGGTTGGTTTCGTTTTGCATAATTACGTCCAATTTAGAGATGTAAAGGCCAAGCCACACCGGTTGCGTGAGCAGCACGTGCACGTGTACGTACGTCACGCACACGTGCATGCCACGCAAGCTGTGTGCCAATGCCAACTGGGTGGTCAGCTAAGTTGTCAATCGCTAACGCTTAATCGTCAATCGAAAACGAAAGGCAGCTAACTGTCTTTGTCGGACTAATATGAAAGAGTGATACAGAGGGAAAACCACGATACGCTACTAAGGGTTAGCGTTTGGCACCTTGATATAATATTTATATACGCAACAACGCGCAGGCTGGATTAGTGTTTACTTTTAAATCATTTTTAGTACAGATGGTGCCTTTTTTAGGCTCTAGTGCGAGAAGTGGGTCATTTTACGTCAGTTCCAAAACTTCGGAGGGCCATCTGTACTAAAAAACGTTGTACGAGACACGTGCAAAAACGAAATTCGTAACTCGTGTCGATTTAAAACACTCCCTGTCGGTCATGTTTTAAACCATCGCCACTCGTTTAGAATTTCATGTTTTTCGCACTTGTGTCGTTATTTTCTTGTTGTTATGCAAAATTCATATGTAGAAAAAAGTGGAGTACCTAGTGAATATACATTTTGTGAGTCGCGATCAATTACATACATGCTATTGTGTAGGTAATCTTCTTTTAAATGATTCATGTATTATATTTATTAAGTTTAATTAATAAACGACTAAATAACTTGTAGCTTACTTAAGGAGACGATAGATAAGAGAGCGTCCTAAACTCAATTAATAATATGAACCAATGTTATCATAACAGGGACGAAATTTATATAAATAAATAAATAAATATCTTGGGACATCTTACACAAATCAACCAAATCAAATTAAATTAATTAAGAGTTTTGTTCAAAAACATTTTTATTATTTTAGCCACGCTGGCAGAAAGAAGGAAAAAATTAAATTGATGACCAAAAATGTTTAAAGCATTTTTATAATATAAATACATATATACCTAATATGGGTACTAGATAAAATATCCTCTTTCCTGTTATTAATTTATTTTCAAGAAGGGATCTTTATTTGGAAGGATTGCTTAGAAAGGATACCTATCTAATTTATATAATCCATTTATTAAGTATGAAAACGAAACAAAAGGAATTTATAAAAATCTATAGGGAAATAAAAAAACAGGGTGTATACAAACAACATATTTTATGTTATAAAAAACATCTGTTTATAAGTCTCAGTCTATTATTATTATTATGGCACTCATACTTCTGACTAGGAATACTGGCAGAGGTCTGCAAGACCTCCCAGGATTATAGGGACTGGGTTGTGTCCCTCTTGAATAGCAGAGAGGACGCTTTGTAAGACCCGAACACATTCGCATATGACTTTAGTGCGAACAAGATCTGGATTCGTTGTCATTTCAGCTCCTTTTGTCTGTTCTATGCTAGGTTTGGCAAAAGCTGATTGAGTATCTTGATATTTCTTCTTGATATCAGGATCAATCTCTTGAACTTCTTTCATGGCAACTTGGGACTTCATTGTGACAACAGGCTCCAACTGCAACTTTTGAGTCTGTTGAGATTGATAGATTGATAGACTGATAGATTTCGCTAGCGCTTCTTGCACTAGACTTGATACAGGTTTAGGCTTATTAGTAGCGGCAACCAACTTTTCAGTCTCCTTTTGAGGCACAGGTTTTTCCATAACTTCTTGGACTATATCTAACACTGGCTTTTTAATAGTAACAGCCAATTTCTCAGCCAACTTTTAGAGATTTAGGTTTCATTATCACTGGAATGAGCACTTGTGTTTCCGGTTTCTGTACCTCTGATTGCGGTTCAGGTGAAACTGAAGTGCCTTTGGCTTGAGTCTTCTTTCTTCGGCGTCTGCGCTGGCTGGTAAGCCAAGTCTCATAGTTAGCATTGGCTTCAGCCATTAGAGAGCTTGGTGCACTACTTTCAACCACAGGGTTAAGAGTAGCGAGCGTGTAGCCGCTGGTGCGGAGTACCTTTCCCGCCTTCGCGATTTGTTCGCGTCGTATTGCGGGGCAGGAGAGATCGTTCGCGGGATGAGGGCCGCTGCAGTTAGCGCACTTAGGTATGTCATAAGGGCGATTACAGTTCTTTGACGGGTGAGGGCGCGCACAATGCACACATCTGTACTCCTGAAGGCATTCTGCCGCTGAATGATTGAAGCCCTGGCAGCGCTGACACTGCGGCGGACCCTGTCTGCCACGCCATGCTTCTATTCTCACTGGTATACCCTGCAGTTTCTTCAGAGCAAACACTGTGTCAATATTTGGAGTATTCTGCAGCTGCACGCAGAACACGCCGGGACCTTTGCTTGCGCTGACATGTCGCATGAAGATCGGGTCGAAGCCACGTTCCCTAAGGTCCTTAAGGAGTTTGCGATCGTCGGTGTCCGCTGGAAGACCCCTGATACATATTTTCAGGGGCTTCTCTGCGGCTGGTGACATTTGCCATTCAGGTTCAACCGCGGCTATCAAGCTTTTTAGTTAAAACTTCTTCTTTACATGGTATGTTAAACCGAAGCCTACTGTATTCTTTTTTAGTTTTTTTCTAGAGTTCGTTGTAGTTATATCCGGAGACTCAACTGAGCGAATGTAGTTTCCTCCTGCCGATCCCTCGTTTTTATTTGATCAATTACACATATTGTGAAATTATTTCGTAACAATTATAAGAGGCGGGAATACCGTAAGAGTGCATACATTAGAAATATTTGTACATTGAAATCGGTGGTATCGTAATATTGATATCAGTCTCAAGTGATTGAGAGTGTAAAGCCTCTTTAATATAGGTTATTGTCCTGTAATGTACCTATTTTTAAGAACATATTATTCGAGAAACGACGTTTTATGATTGCGCAATCATTTGCTCGTTATTACAAAACAGGATGTTTTTATAATTTTACCACATATTCTATATAGGTATAGGTAACGTTCGGAAATTAAATACTTTACTAATTTAACGCTTATTAGGAACGAGTAATAATGACGTTCACCAACTGTCAATCACGAACACTTGCGATAGTTAAATACTCTGTAACTCCCAGTTTTAAAGTGCTATTCAATTTTTCACACGCATATTTGGAAGTTTCTGTCATAGTAAAAGTTACGTAACATAGGCTATCCTGAAGCATACCGTTTGCCCAGGGTGGGTCATTTTTAAAAAAAAATCGATTTTCTGGAGGGCACAGTTACAAAACGGTAGCATTTGATGTTTGATTATCACTCTTCTTTTATTATATTTTGAATTTAAATTTTGTTGCCTCCGGATTAGAGTAGAAATTTTCCTAAAATACATGGAGCTTGAAAATAAAAAGTTATTTTTTTACCTTTTTTTCGTCCCTTTTGGCTCTGTGACTTTAGAAAACCTATTTCCAGGTAAACACAATACTCAATCATAGCTCATATTGCAACAAAAAGTAAAAACATAGAATGATATCAACTGTGGTCAGTACAAAATGTACTGAAGTTTTTATGAAATCTTTCAAGAAGATCCGGTGGTAGAAACTTCATTCCGATGTCCAAATCATTTTGCACACTCTTTATCGACCTAATTACGGAACTATTTACAACTGTGCCCAGTAAAAAACATTTTTTTTCTTCATACATCAGTGACCCACCCTATTGACCAACCCTCCTTTCTAATTTATTTTGAATACCATTTGTGACCTTTTGCCAACTTCATCCACAGGAACGCAAAACGTACTAAACTAGATTTAACGACAAGAAGTGTACAAAGAAGTAGTTTATACACGGTGCCTCGGGAGGAACCCACATAATTTTAATGCTGAATTCCTGAGCATATTTAGAGTATTTAATGTTATATAAAATTTCCTGGATTCGGCTTGGTTCCAAAGATAATTAACCTTTTTTCGGAAAAAGTTTTTCGACGTAACTCGTCATAAAACTTCTTTTTGATTACAATGCTGCCACAATGTGTTCTAATATTACCACACCTTTTGCCTGACAATCAAAAAATAAGAATAGACTTAACGAAAAAATCTGTCCCTAAAAAAAACATTTAAAAAATTAGTTTTAACAAATTGTTGTTATGATAAAAAGTATTGGAAATGTTAAAAAGTATTCAAAAAGTCTTAAAAAAAATCGAAATTAATTTTTTTTTGTGGGATTTGACATTTGGTCTCATAATATTTTTTGTTTATTTTGATGTCTAGAATGCATAGTTAAAATTATGTGGTTTCCTCGCGAGGCACCGTGTAGATTTTCTATTTTATCTTTAACGAATGTAGGTACCTAAGTAAATAGTTTTATCTGATACCTGTGGGGCATGCCAAGCAACTGTTTAATTCAGTGAATCTATTTGTTTACTTTATCTAGCCACGAAACATGACGAATTTCAGCTGTGGTGACAAATTGTTTGATAAGATTCGATTAGACTCGGAAATTCCGATGTGTTTATACTTATACATAGCCAGCGAGTACCTGGTCAAACCTTAGTAAGTAAGGAGTCGCCTTCTTAAAAATATTATCATTATGCAAATATCAATATTTGGTGTCGAGATTACAAAAAACGACACGAGAATGCAATTCCTAGGTATTGCGTTAATGAGAAGGTGGCTATTTGATTACTAAATAATGATCAGTCGAATTAAATGAATAGAATAAGAATATTCTGCGACAACTAAAAACTATAGATTTTTTTTCGAAATGCGCTATAAATAACCCATGTTGTACAAAGGTATAAATAAACAATTTTTATTTTGAAGAATACAACTAACTTAAAAAAAAAAAGAATTATACCATTTACGTGGAGTGTGTACCTCAATAATAAAAAAAAGAAAAGTAACCGATAAGGCACACGCTTGAAATATACACAGGAAAAGTCTCATGTGCTCTTCAAATAAATATCCCCTGACAATCGGCCCTACGCTAGCTGACGCGGATTATCCGGAACGGACGCTCGTCTAACAAGAAATTGTATGAACGGCGCTAACTAGTGCGGGCGCGTGCGGTGGGTTTTAGCTGAGCGGGACCCGCACGCGGCGGGCAACCCGCACCCCTCCACAAATCGACCTAGTCTGACAGCAAGCTCACTTAAGGCTTGTGATGTAGATAGATAGGTATGAAACTACAATATAATTAAGTATTAGATAGATACACATACATACTTTTACACATACAACTACAACCAAGGAACAAATATTTGTAATAATAAATACATAGATAATTCCCTCCCCGGGATTCGAATCTGCAACGTCCTGCTTCGTCAGGCAGGGTCACTAGTAAGTAGAGAGAGGCTCTCTTTGACTACAAGGTACAAAACCGTTCGTGCGCGAATCGATTCAAAGGTGCGACCGCTCCAAAAACGGTGACGGCACGGAATCGCAGTGACGCATCGTATTCGTAACGTTTTTACCGCATGTTTCCCACACCGGTGCTTGAAATACGCAAATATATAGCGTTCAAAATCATTGATTGTAGGTACCTAAGTAGATGATTAACGAGAATAGACTAGCAATGCACCTAGGGGGAGTTTCATAAGTTGCGAAACTTCTATAGAGAATGTTCTCGGCAATTTAAATTTTACTAACAACCTAATCATGCCAAAACCGTTGTATATACATGGCTTTCAAGGTATATTTTATGCCTAGTTTACTCAATTCTGAAATAAAATATTCTTTATAACACTTTTTTATAAGTTCTCATGGAAACATTCCCAATGAGAACTTACTCTTAAATTCTCATGAAAATTCTCAGAAATTTCCAATAAATTACCGCAATTTTGAGACTATTTTGCAATTTGCATAGTCGACGTCAAAAATATCATTACAGTTTAGGTGCCAAAAATATATCAACACGACCTTATTGTCAAGGCAATAAAGTCGTGTAAATATATTTTTGGCGCCTAAACTGTAATGATATCTTTGACGTCGACTGTACATTGCTGGAATAGATACATCAACATGTGTACTTGACACCTGAAATTTATGACACAGACATAAATTACTGCGATTCCGTGCCGTCACCGTTTTTGAGCAGCGGTCTGGGGAGCATGCGGCAAAAACGTTACGGATACTATGCGTAATACTATGCGTACTGCGATTCAGGAACGTTTTTTAAGCAGTGGTGCACCTTTAACCGATTTATTTTTCAAATATGAATATTAAAAAAAAATAATATTATAAATATCCGTAAAGATCAACGGATATATTAAAAAAAAATCCTTAAGCATAGGTATCTGAATAGAAATAAAAAAAATCATACGGGTTTTTACACTATACAGGGTGTTTTGTTTTCGACCGTTCAAATACTACGTAGTGAATGTGTAGGTCATACTGACCAACTTTTACTATGGGGACAAAGTCGAAATCGCGAAAAAAAAATCAGCTGTTTCATACATTTCGGCCGGCGTAATGCCGCCAATTTGTATGAAACAGCTGATTTTTTTTTCGCGATTTCGACTTTGTCCCCATAGTAAAAGTTGGTGAGTATGACCTACACATTCACTACGTAGAATTTGAACGGTCGAAAAAAAAACACCCTGTATATTTCATATCAAAAAATATGGTTTATTTGTAAAGGTGCATTCAGACCAAACGAACATTCGTTGCTCTATCCCCCATTCTACGAAATCAACGAATCACGTTTTGTGTAATGCTCGTTTGGTCTGAATGCACCTTAATACTATTGATTGTGTGTCAAAACAATGCCATAGTCATAACATTATGCAATAGTTATGAAATCAATATGTAAGGTCAATGTCAGGAGTTAAATACAAGTCAAGTGACATCAAAATTCAAACTCAAAAAAAATCTTAGTTACATTATTTATTTCAATGAAACATACAATGTTGTTATAGTCACAAACAATTCTGAGTAAATAACTGAACAGATAACAATAAATCTGAAAGATTGATGTTAACTGTTTTTGATACGACTTGGTTTTATGACATAGTAATGCAGTATTAGTAAGGTGGAAGTACCAGTACGCAACATGTTAACAGAGAATATTTATTTGAATCACAATATTTTTTATCTCATACTTAAATCTACATAAATGATTATCTTATGTTTTGTGTGAAAGGAATTTGTAAGTTTTGTTAAAGAGTATTTATTTTATACGGTGACAATATCAAAATATCTCAAAATTGCAAATTTTTTAAGTCAACTCCATTGTACGAGTAAGTGTCAGGTGCTTTTGCTGGCAGTCCCAATAGATAGCACCTCAGTACAAGTTTGAATATCATATAGGGAAATTGAAAATATTAACACTCAGTCCTAATAAATGTCAGCCTGTCTTAAAATTATGCAAATAATTTATATATAAGCTAATTATTTCAAAGTTGGGATATGAAGCATTAAAGCCTAATAGTTGTATTTTATCGATGGCAACTCTAGGTATGATGACGAGTATTGGTACAGCGTCGGGTACTAGTACTTACACCTTATTACATTTATAACGTAACGGCGACGATGCATAACAGTTACCATGGTAAATTTATAAACAAACATTATGATTCATTTGTTAATTTCACATAATAAACAAATAATTGCGCAACCATCAAACACCATTCGTCAAAATTGTGTTTTGAAAAAGTTATAGGTACACTACAGGATGATGAACTATGTGAAAATGGCTTTACACTTTCAATCACATTTGACTTAAAATGTCAGTATTACGTAACGATATTCAAAATATTTTGAATAATTGATCCACCACCCTTACGGTTTTCCCACCTTATACATTTGTTACGAAATTATTTCACAATATGCGTAATTGCTTGAATAAAAAGGAAGGGTCGGCAGCAACAAATGACATTCGCTCAGCGGACTTTGTGGAGACGCAACGATTTCTACAAACAATCGAAAGTGATCGCGCATCGGTTTCAATTATCTTCTCCTAGAAGAGAAGATAATATTTAGCGATAACATTTGTCAGTCAAGACTTTTGAATGACAAATGTCGCCAGCAGTAGGGAAGCCCCTGAAAATATGCATCAGAGGGCTTCCAGCAGACACAGACCATCGCAAACTCCTTAAGGACCTCAGGGAACGTGGCTTCGATCCGATCTTCATGCGACATGTCAACTCAAGCAAAGGTCCCGGCGTGCTCTGCGTGCAGCTGCAGACTACTCCAAATATTGATACAGTGTTCGCTCTGAAGAAACTGCAGGGTATACCAGTGAGAGTAGAAGCATGGCGTGGCAGACAGGGTCCGCCGCAGTGTCAGCGCTGCCAGGGGTTCAACCATACAGCGGCAGAATGCCTTCAGGAGTACAGATGTGTGCATTGTGCGCGCCCACACCCTTCGAAGAACTGTAATCGTCCTTATGACATACCTAAGTGCGCTAACTGCAGCGGCCCTCATCCTGCCAACGATCTCTCCTGCCCCGCAATACGACGCGAACAAATCGCAAAGGCGGGAAAGGTACTCCGCACTAGCGGCTACACCCTCGCTACACTTAATCCTGTAGTTGAAACTAGTGCACCAAGCTCTCTAATGGCTGAAGCCAATGCTAACTATGAGACTTGGCTGACCAGCCAGCGCAGACGCCGAAGAAAGAAGATCCAAGCCAAAAGTAGTCCTTCAGTTTCTCCTATACCGCAATCGGAGGTAGAAAAACTGAAAACCCAAGTGCTTATTCCTGTGAAAAAACCTGAAACTCAAAATGAGACTCAAAAATTGGCTGTCCCTATTAAAAAGCCTCAAGTCTCAAATAAAGTCCAAGAAGTGAAAAAACCTGATCCACAAAAGGAGACTGAAAACTTGACTGTCGCTTTTACCAAGCCGCAGCCAGTATCAAGTCTAGTGGAAGAAGCGCTAACGAAATCTATTAGCAAGAAAGAGAATCAGCAGACTCAAAAGTTGCAGTCGGAGCCTGTTGACATTATGAAGTCTCAGGTTCCCGTGAATAAAATCCAAGTGGATCTTGATACTAAGGAAAAATATCAAGATATCCAGTCAACTTTCGCCAAACTTAGCATAGAAGATAAAAAGCGAGCTGAAATGACAATGAACCCAGATCCAATTCGCACTAAAATCATATGCGAATGCGTCCAGGTCTTACAACACGTCCTCTCTGCCATTCAAGAGGGACACAACCCAGTCCCTATAATTCTGGGAGGTCTTGCAGACCTCTGCCAGTATTCCTAGTCAAGTATAATGGGTTAGGTGCCATAATAATAAGACCCGGGATTTAGACAATACGTTTAGAAGAATAAAGACTGATGTAGTGCATTTTAAGAGTGTACTGCCAGACATGCCTATTAATCTATTTAAGATAATTAGTTTTAAGAAGGAATGCGAGTAGCTATTCCGTTGCATTTAGCTAATACTCCAGTGTCTAAACTATTTGACAACCCGGCACAACCTATGAGAATAAATAAATAAATATAAATATTATTTATTTTTCTACCGCTTCTAGACAATAGGTATCTCGAATCTCGAAAATAAATTCATAATATAATTATTTTTATAAAAAACCGACCAAATGCGAATCTGAAAGGTTCATAGCAGCAATTATAAAAATTACAATTACTTCAACCTAGCTATCTCAAAAAATTTAAGAGATACTTTGATCAAGCCAAAAGTCGTTAAAAGAGTTTCAATGTTTTTTTTTTATTTTATACCGTTGCTAAAGAAATAGAGAGAAGCGGGGACACTTATTACGATTTTACGGAAAGCAGAATTAAACGGAAAATGTTTTAGGAACCTTTATATCATTTTAAGATACCTTTCTATTGATATCCCACAATTCCCACATGCTTATGTACACTCAGCTGCAGAGAAAAGTAGACCCCCTTGCATACAAATTTCGTACATACATCGAAAAAAAAAATCCGTCAGTTACGTGTACGTACCTCACCCCAAACCAAAATTAATTGAGTCAAGATGGCCAAGCGGTTTTCTTAACACCGCGCATATTATTATAAGTATCGTCGCATCATCTTTGACAATTGCAAATAGAATTCACCCAATCAAAACTTTGATAGGCCAATCACAACTATTTTTAACTTTATATAGGATACTTAATAAAGAGAGTCATTAGCGTGATGAAGAGGGGGTGACAATTGCCAACAAAATTTCAGGACCGTTTTTGAAAGTCTATTTAGTATGGCGTGCAGCCTCTATGTTTTATTTGTTCGTAGATCTGCCATTATTATGTCTCCGCAAACTCATATTGGACGGATAGGGGTACTGTAACGAAAAACAACTACACATGCCACCGACGTGACACACGGACAGACAGATCGCGCAATAAAACTGTCCACAAAACCCACAGAGCGGAAATTAAAACGGAATTATGCGTTAAATATGCGAGCCATTCACCGCGAAAAACATGATATATTGTAATCAAGTGTCGCTGACAGTAACTGTTGCTTTTATGACCATTAGCTGCAGGCAGCGCTAAATAGGTTATATATGGCTATTATTTTTTATTTATAGGACTTGAAGTGTAATACTTATCTAATGAGTACTGTCGGGAGTTTTATTATGACTTGGTTATAATACTTATAATAAATCAATCAATGAATACGGGTCAGATCGAATTTTTCATAGAAAATAATGCAAAACATACTAAGGTGGAAGTACTAGGGCGCAAAATTTCAACAGAGAATATTTATTTGAATCACGATATTTTGCTCATATATAAATCTACATAAAGTATTATCATGTATTTTGGGAGAGGACTTTGTTAGTTTTGTTAAATAGTATTTATTTTATAGGGTGACAAAATCAAAATTTCTCAAAATTGCAAATTTTCTTAGTCAACTCCATTGTATAAGTAAGCGCCAGGTGCTTTTGCTGGCAGTCCCAATAGATGGCACTTCAGTACAAGTTTCAATGTCACATATTGGGACACTCGAAATATTAACACTCAGTCCTAATAAACGTCAGCCTGTCTTAAAATTATGCAAATAATTTAGATATAAGCGAATTATTTCAAAGTTGGGATAGTTCCCGCTTTCGGTGGGCTGGGTTCTCAGTTGTCTACCTTCGTCACATAAAAAAAAAATATTATTTCAAAAATATGATGGGCCTTACGAGGTTAAAACAGTCTTAAAATAAATATCGTGAAGTCACATACACCCATAATAGATAATATATGTTTCAGGTTCAAAGTGTAAACAACGTGTTTCTACGCTTATAAGCTTAAAGGCTACAACTTCGTTATCAAGCCTCCCAGAGGCCCTAGTAACTGTTCCTCTAGTTTAGTTATTTAGTGGCAATAATCTCCCAATCTTAGACTGACGGGTGTTGGGTACTTCACCGGCTAAGCCTGGATTGGGATGATTCGTTCGCTGCAATGTTGTGCGCGGTTTTCTGTATGCAAATTTCGTGATAGACTCTTGGCCAATTAATGTGGGTCAGGTGATTATTTTTCATAGAAAATAATGCAAACATGTTAAAAGGAAATACTTTTCTATAATATTTTTAGCGTAGGTAGATTTTTACTAATGAGGTTGTATTGGCATGTCCCTGAATGTATCATTAAATCTAATAAAAACATTCAAATAGTCGTTATATTGGTTGATAGAGACAAAAATGGAGACCGTTAAAAAAAAAACAAATTCGAAATCGTAGTTTAACTACGTGGACGATGGTACTAAATAATGTCACTTAGCCCGGATGTAACATTGTAACAGGTTCAAATTCTAAACAACGGTGTTTCTACTCGTATAAGCTTAAAAGATGCTACAACTTCCTTATCAAGCCTCACAGAGGCCCTAGTAACTGTTTCCTCTAGTTTAGTTATTTAGTGGCAATAATCTCCCAATCTTAGACTGACGGGTGTTGGGTACTTCACTGGCTAAGCCTGGATTGGGATGGTTCGTTCGCTGCAATGTTGTGCGCGGTTTTTTGTATGCTAATTTTGTGATAGACTCTTGGTCAATTAATACGGGTCTGGTGATTTTTTTTTCATAGAAAATAATGCTAACATGCTAAAAGGAAATACTTTTATATAATATTTTTAGCGTAGGTAGATTTTTACAAATGAGATTGTATTGGCATTTCGCTGAATGTATCATTAAATCTAATAAAAATAGTCGTTCAATTGGTTGATAGAGACTTATTAGACCTGTGGCCACCAGGCCATGTGATGACGGCAGTAAGAATACATTTGTCACCACCCCATTTCTCTATTTGATAAAAACCGGCAAAGTGCGAGTCGGACTCGCGCGCGAAGGGTTCCGTACCATTATCAATTTATACAGTTAAATCAACCTACCTCAAAAACTATAGGAGATAATTTAATCAAACCAAAAATCGTTGATAGAGTTTATTAATGTGCATAACATATATTTTTTTTAGAATTTTATATAGCGTAGTTTAAAAAATAGAGGGGGGGGACACATTTTTCAGACTTTGAGAGCTGATATCTCGAAAACGATTTGCTTAAATAAAAATAAGATGTATAAACCTTTATTTCATTTTCAAATACTTTTCTATTATTACCCCACACGCTTATATACAACTAAAAAAATTTTCTATCCCTCAGTTACATGTATGGAGGGGCCCCATCCCAATAGTTTTTTTTTACAATTTAGTATCATAATCCTGTAGCGGTTTATACAACACATATCTCTACCAAATTTCGTTCCTGTAGCATTTATAGTTTCCGAGTAAATCGGCTGTGACAGACGGACAGACGGACAGACGGACAGACGGACATGACGAATCTATAAGGGTTCCGTTTTTGCCATTTTGGCTACGGAACCCTAAAAAATGATGATGGCAGCGTTATCATAGTGGACACATTACTGCAATCGCCACGCTTGCCCAGCGTGGCAATTGTGGGCATTTACCTCCTAAAGCCATACGCATAGTTAATAGGAGAGGCCTACGTCCAGCAGTGGACTATGACAGGCTGATGATATATGGCACCTGTGCAAGACGTGTGCCATTTACTATGACATTTCCTAGGCTAGCACACGCGCACGCGCACGTGGTGCACACGCAGCCGGTGTGACTCAGCCTTTAAAGTCGCAGCATGTTTGGTTGTACGTTCAGCAGGTGTAGTGTAAACGATGCGGGTTCTAGCGGACGCAGATTTCGAGACTTTGAAGTTGTTTTCACACCTACCGGATAACCAGAAAACAATATCTAAAAGGTCCACGGAAAAAGCATGTCCAGAACTTTAAAAAATCAGGGAAAATTCACACCTTATTCTGTTAAAAGTAAGGTCGTTTTTCCTTCTGTAATTTGAATTGACTAGACATGTTCTTTCCGTGAGCCCTTCATCTGCTTTAAGGTCATTTTAGATTTGATTGAACGTTCAGTACCTGTAGCGTAAACGGTGCGGTTTCGAAAACCCAGCAATTACGCGCAGCAGTATACGATAAGTGATCATTCACGTGACGACAATAATAATATGGAAATAATCACGTGACTTTTCGTTCGAATCTGTCATTCTCGTACATTTATTAATTATCGCTTATCGTATACGATTGAATGGCATCTTGGCTAGGCTTGCTGCTGGTACTTCATTCGACAGGATATTTATGCAGCGTTTTTCCCATCTAAAATTATTGAACCTCTCGTGTGTTGAAAATATTTTTTTCTAATAGTTTGCCAGCAGGCGGACCATTACTGCCAATCTGCGTGCCCTGCGTGGCGATTATGAGCATTTACCTCCTAATGCGTCTCTACGCATAGTTAATAGGAGAGGTCTACGTCCTGCAGTGGACTATCATAGGCTGATGATGTATGATGTATGAGGCGGACCCAACGTCAAGGCACATGAGGGCTTAGACAACTATGGCAAACGTTATAGGTATGTGGCGGGCGGCGTCGATTAGGAGAGCAGGGCCTAACGGAGACCTATTACGAGACTTTGGAGTTGTTGTTACATAAAATTTACCGTCACGGCATGTTTGGTTTGGTATTGTTATGCCGTATGGTGATAGCTGTAAAAAACATTTATGACCGCTTCAACTCTTCCCGTGGTTGTCGTAAGAGCTGACTAAGGGATTAAAGTGTCACTGACTTCTATTATAGAAGATTGATGATGGGCAGCAGCGTCATCATAGTGGACTAATACTACGTCATAATACTACGATCGCCAATCCGCTTTCCCAGCGTGGCGGGTATGGGCATTTAGATACCTCCTGATGCGTCAATACGCATAGTTAATATGAGAGGCTTACGTTCAGTAGTGGACCTAAGGCAGGCTGGGTATTTATATTTGGTTCAATGTTCAGCAGGTAATAGGCAAACGAAGTGGTTTCTACCTGAGGCCTATTAAGAGAATTTACAGTTATCTTGATCTTTAACGACGCAGCATCTTCAGTTGAATACTCGACAGGTGTAGCAGCAAACGATGCGGTTTCCAAGCCCGATAACGAGAGCCGTGCACTCCAGATGTCTTCACACTTACCGGATTATCCGGTAAGCGATACCAGGGTACCAGAATACCGGGGTATATGTAACCTATGGAAGATATAAACGCCTTTACAAATCACCATCCATACAGGTTCATTTTTTATTTACCGGCCAAATTAGGATTCATTCTGAGCTCATTTTGATAAACTTTTACTACGGGACCGACGTCCTATTTGAGAAAAAATCTAATGTTCCATACATTTCCACCTACTAATCTCAGGGTTTGTATGGAACTTCAGATATTTTTTCTCGAATCGTATGTCGGTCCCATAGTAAAATTCATCAATACGACCTCAGAATTAACCCCTAAAGTTTAACCGGTGAATAAAAAATCCCCGTGTATACAGTGTGTGTCTTTGATAACGACATTCCTTTTAAGGGGTGAAAGTACAAGTCTTAATGAACTGAAATTAGCATATTTAGTTAAAGTATTTAAAAAATAATAATTTTCATACAAATTAATTCGGCACGCAATGTATCAGTAATAACAATAACTAATAAATTAAACCTAACAATTGATATATGATTTCATTGAAATCTCGCTCTTAGTGACATCCTGACAATTACAATTAATTACCTACCCATTTACATCCTACATGTCGGTGACACTTTTCGATGACAAGTCCGTCAAAAATCATGACCCTTGTTCATAAGAAAAGGAGTTAAGAGCCCAGGGTGCCTAGCCAAGTTGCCAATGGCTATCGCTCAGTAGCGTAGTTTAGTTTTCCGTCTTTGTCATTCTTTCTTATAAGTGCGACAGAGACGATTAAGCGCTAGGTAATTTTGTGTTAACTAAGAAGGCAGTATCAGATAATCGTTTTGTTTATGTACCGATTGAAAACTTCACATTGATTGAGTTGAAGTGTCAAGATAACATCAAGTTTGTTGATCAACAGACTTTCCTAATAAATTTAATAAAAATGTTTGAACTAGGTAATGTGATTTCTAAGAAGTGATAATGTATGTGCAGTGATTTTTGATATCAGTTCAGTGAATAATACGATTCAAAACGTGCTGGCTAAGACAGTAAGACACAGAAAGAATTGTTGATGTAAATTTGTTGTGCTCGTGTAGTCCAAATCTCGCATGCTTTAAATTGTAGTATTTTCTAGTAATGGATAATTCAGTAAATAATTTAACGTCGGCAACAGTTCGCAGTTACTTTAATGATTTGATCGAATTAAAATGAAAACGAAACTAGCTTTCCTCTCAGAAACGTTAAATAAATGTTTGCATTACATTGCTGCTCGAGATTTTTATAAAAATTAATTACTCTTAAATAATAAAGACAATCGTTATATTTTTTTACTAAAATTGTTAACAACACTTTAATCTATCGTTACTTAAAAGCAATGTCGCTATCAAAGACACACACTGTATTTTACACGTCGGTATTTTAAAATGAATCTGCTAGCGACCCTTTGAAGCGACAATCTTACACAAACGGACGTGGTTCCATTTTTTAATTATTTTTTATAACTTATTTCATTCCAAATATCCGTTTTATCCGGATATAAACTTGCATATAAACCTGGATAATAAATTGTGATGGATATCCTGCTAAAAAGGATATCCGTATTGCACGCCCTAGTTACGAATACTAGCGAGAGTAATAATATCTTATTTACTTCCTAAGCTTCTGCAACCTTAGTGAGAACCTAACTAAATAATAATTGGTGTCACAAATTGTCTATGTCCCTCTAAATTGAACTCTATTCTACTATTAATAAGATGCCTCCAGTGAGACAGCGCAGAATTAGAATTGTCACGTAGACTGCTCGTTACATACGGATGTTGTCGAGAAGTCGCTAGAATACGCTGTAGGGTGACCAGATTTTCAGTTTCCTAAGTACCTAATGGTCTATTTTGTCGAACACTGAAAAAGAGCAGTTAGCTTTTTTTTCAAACATGCTATACGATGTGGACGGTTACAAAGTAGGTCGTAAAGCCGTAAACAAAGGTTTATGGCCAATCAAAAATTAAGAAGTTGAAGAAATTCTTGGCTTCATTTCGCTCCAGAAAAGTTGCATACTACTTATTTGCTTTTCTAGAGCCTACTGGTATTATTAGAGATGATGGTAAGAGACCTGATGGTGTGTCTTTGGTTCCTTGGAGCTTGGGACGGATGTTGGTAAGGGATGCTACTTGCGTAGACACCCTGGCACCGTCCCATCTTCAACGAACTACGTTTAAGGCGACCGCTGCGGCTGAAAATCTGAATTTTGAAAACGTAATAAATAAAAGAGCCTCGGCAAAGAGTACGATTTTGTACCGTTTGGCGTAGAAACTTTAGGTTCATGGGGCCCCAGCAAACGCAAATTGTTTGCTGAGATCGCGAAACGCCTTTTTGATGTAACTAAAGACCGAAGAGCTGGCGACTTCCTCGCACAACGCATCAGTATTGCGATCATCATCATCATCAACTTAAGAGCAGGGCTCTTGTCTGTGGAGCAATTTCCAAGTGGTCCTTTCCAGTGCCTTTTCCTTAAGACCCTGATACGACACGACGTCTACTTTTTCTTGCACTTGGTCCATGTACGACCTTCTCGGCCTTCCTCTTTTCCTCTTCCCCTCTACTTTTCCTTCTATGATGGTCTTAATTAATTCGTCGTGTCGTATAAGGTGTCCTAACATCTTCCCTCTTCTGTTGGCGATGATTGTCAACAGGCACCTCCTCTCCTTTATCCGGTCGAGAACTTCCTCGTTGGTCACTTTCTGAGTCCAGCTTATCCTCTCCATACGCCGCCAACACCACATCTCAAACACCTCTATACGGTCTCTGTCTCGCTGAGTCATGGTCCAGGTTTCACAACCGTATAGAGCTATGCTCCAGATGTACACTTTTATGAGCTTTTTCCTGACTTGGCCTGATATTCTGGCTTTAAGTAAGTATTTCTTGGCGTTGAACGTTTTTTTAGCCATGGCTATTCTGGTGACAATATCTTGTGTACATCTGGAGTCGTTTGTAATAAGGCTACCCAAGTATTTAAATTGTGTTACCTGTTCTATTGTCTTACAGTATTGCGATACAGCGAGGAAATGCCGCCAGCATCCTCAATGTCAAATCAAACAGCTAGGATTTTAGACAAGGCTGTATCGACGTCGAGCTCGTTGACGAACGCAGCGTCGAATGTGTGAATAAGAGAATAGCATAGCTGAGATTGACGATATAAAAAAATAAAATCATGAAGTAATCACTAATTTGAAATCTTGGTATACTTGGTCACCCCATTTTCCTGTCAGCAATTTGTGTAGGAATTCGCCCCCGTTGTTCGTTTCCTAGTGGACACAACAAACGTACTACTTTCAAAGTTGGACTAACCAGTTCAATTTTGTTTTGCATTCTAACCCTGGCTGGATCCCATTTTATGAAGTTACAAGTTGACATGTGTTGGACTTTAGATTTTAATAGCAATGTACCGTGGAGAAGTTTCATAAGTTGCGAAACTTCTATAGAGAATGTTCTCGGCATTGTTAATTTTACAAGCAATATAATACAAAAACCGTTGTATATACATGCCTTTTAATAGTACATTGTGTATTAAGAGCGGTAAATAAGAAAGTTCATAATTCTTGTACCGCCCGTGGCACACACAATGTTTTTCATCACACCTGTGAGGCAAAAAAGTAAATAAAACAATATATTTTCACAAAACTACTCTAACATGGTCTAAATCATTTCTCAAAATCAGGGATGACTTAAATTCATCATATTTATAAAAGGAATCTCGGCGCGGCGCGCGCCGCTCCGCTCTAGTGCGACGTAATGTCGTATGAAAATCCATTATTGCCCATGGGCATAATACAGCCCATTACGTTCAAGTATGCCTGCGTATAATAACACTTTAAACGAGCAGGTGTGATGAAAAGTATATTTTACGTCTTGTTTATTCAATTGTGAAATACAATAATACTCATAACATTTTTTTATAAGTTCTCATGGAAACATTCTCAATGAGAACTTACTCTTAAATTCTCATGAAAATTCTCGGAAATTTCCGAGTATATTCCCGCAATTTCGAGAATGTTCAGCAAATTGTACATTGCTAGATTTTAGTGGTTCCTGTGGCTTAAACCACAAAAATGTACATGCGTATAATTGTACAGAATTGACATATAGTTTGTATGAATAATAATATTTTATAGAATAACATACTTGTAAAAAGATGTGGGATAGGCCACTGGATGTTTATTCTGATTTTAAAATGTAGGTAATAGATTTCGACGGCGACTGCCATTGAAAGAAAGAAAGACAGAAAGGTAATTTATTACAAAATTACCTGCAAACAAAATAGTAAATATTCAGATACATTCATAATCATACATACATACATGATATAATAAAAAGTGTAACTATTACCAAAAAACAAATTCAATAGGTAATAAATATGTTGACTTGCTCTATGTGGGAGTCCGCCTTTCAATCATGAAACTAACTTAAGTATCAAGGTTGCGATTGAAAAACGAATACTTGTGTGTTTAAAAAGAGGTATTTATATATGTATTACTCTTTTTTTAGTCATAATTAGTAAACAGGAATTTTAAATTACAATACAATATTTCGCCTTGGTAATTTACTTCGTTACCACCAAGAAATGTAAAAGATAAAACATACTATCTTCAGGCGCCTAATCAAACGTAAACTCTAAAATGAACCGCAAACAAACGTATCATAATACTGTGGAAACTAAACCTTAAAGCCTAAAAAATAGAGTTCACCAAAAAACATCTAAAAGTAAGTGTTTAGCGAAATCAATCGTTTATCTCTTGTTTCCAAATAATAAAGTTCTGAACCGTCAACAGCCCTCAAGCACCAACTATTCACAAACCATTGGACGTTTCATCCAAAACGGAGCCAATGGATTTTATCAAAACCCCCAGTCAACGAGAATGCGTTCATCGAATATCCATTACTTCTGAACACCCAATAATTTGAGAACCAATCCTGGAGGATTTTGAGGGATTTCCGATGAATTTGATTTGAGCGAAGCAGTCGTTCAAATTCTTTAATAATTCTTTGGGTACGGATTGAGTTAGAAGTGAAAAGAGATTTGATCAATTAAGTCGGTTAAGTAAATTATAATTATAATAATGTTATGAACATAATCCGGCTGGCGTAGTAAACTTAACCATCGACAGCTTGAGCCCGCCCCGTTGCCAGCGGTACCCTACATTAGCTTACTTATCATGTGTTTATTGTTTCATCATCATCATCAGCCTAGGATAATCCACTGCTGGACGTAGGCCTCTCCTATTAACTATGCGTAAAGACGCATTAGGAGGTAAATGCCCATAATCGCCACGCTGGACAAGCGGATTGGCAATCGCAGTAATGTGTCCACTATGATGACGCTGCTGCCTATCATCAATCTTTTATCAAATAATGGTCAGTGACACTTCAATCCCTTAGTCGACTCTTACGACACCCGCAGGAGGAGTTGGGGTGATGAAAAATGTATTCTTACTGCCGTCACCACACGGCCCACGGTTTACAGTTTAGATTATTGGATTAATTGAATTTATTACAAATTTTCTGCAAATGATACGATTGCAAAATGGCGTCTTTGCTAGACCTGCTGTTGTACAGGAATGTTACATCACACTATAAGTATTGTATGATTGGTAAGGCATTGTATTACTAATACTTAATTACCTTTTCATCACACCTGTTTGGTAAGTGCGCCATTGCGCTGCGGCGATGTGCGCCGTAGATGCATCATTACGCCCTAGGGCAATCAAGGATTTTCATACAACATTACGTCGCACTAGCGCGGCGCCCGCACGCAGGCGGTGAAAATGATTTTGAGAAATGATTTAGACTATTTTATAGTAGTTTTGTGAAAATATATTGTTTTATTTACTTTTTTTGCCTCACAGGTGTGATGAAAAACATTGTGTGTGCCACGGGCGGTACAAGAATTATACATCGTTCACAAACCTTATTTACCGCCCTTAATACACAATGTACTATTACTTAACTAACTTATACATTGCTAGCAGGTACTAGTTTGCCAGTGTTCCAAAATAAACTTTACAAACATTCGCCCCGCAGTAAAGTCGACGCAAGTTCCACGCAAGAATTCTCCGAACGCCATTTTTCACCCGTGATTTGCACCACCTCAAGTAACAGCGGATATCGCATAATTCTATCCACCCGAGTTGATTGAAATTATTATTATTGATCTCGAGACCACTTGCCGTTCACGAGACCGATATTATACGCAAATTGGGATAAATTGCCAAAAAAAGATTAACTGGCAGCGATTAATTTTTATTGGCCAATTTTTTATGATGTTCAGACCAATCGGTTTGGTATTAATTTTATGAACCTGCGTGGTAAAACGCTTAAAATAATAATTCACTATGCAGTTATGCACGCCCTCTCTTTCGGATTTATTCATTTTAAGTTTTTGGAAAACGGTATGTACATAATTTCGTACCTAAAATTAATATGTATTTGTATCATCATCATATTCGATCGTTTATTGCCATGGATAGGTCTCTCTAGTATTTGTTTTTCATAAGTTTCATTACTATGGTGTTGATGACAAATCGTCGTTTTATCAAGACTGGTTATCTTCTAAAAAAACCAACTAATTTATTGCCGTGTACAAAATCCGTATCGAAAAAATCCATTTCATAAATATAAAATTACATTACGTTCTTATTATGTAGGTACCTACATACACATATTTTGAACTTTTTCTTTATACGCCTATTTATTTTATTGATGCATTTGACTGTACCCTCCCGTTCAATTATTATGCCTGTGAATACGTTCAGCCCTAATCTCGCTTCGCTGACGTGTAGTTATTAGCAACCCGTGGAAAGCTAATGAAGGTAGTAGCGCGTAAGGACTTTAGGGTTGTCAATCATATTTAATTTTTATCAACGTTTAAAAATTGAAGCTGCGTGGTGACGGCAGTAAGAATATATTTACCATTTTATTTCACCATCCTAACTCTACCCGTGATGATAAAATCAACTAAGGGATTGAAGTGTTAATTTACTAAAGATCCACGAAGGGCAGCAGCATCATCATAATGGACACATTACTACGATCACCAACCCCTTTGCCCAATGTGGCGATTATTAATGTGGGCATTACCTCCTAAATACATCCATACGCATAAGCAACAGGATAAACCTACGTCCTGCAGTGGACTGACTGAAGATGTATGTACCAGTGTACCTACGTAATTAATAAACAACGGAAGTCGTGAATAATATTTTTCTATTTCCAAGGAAATATCTGAACGTTTCTTCCTGTCCCGTTTGACTACGGGCCAATGACTATACCGTTTAAAAACCCAACGTGTGCCATCTCGTCCTTTGGCGGGGTCACGCAGGATCGCTATGCGCATTTTGCGTCACTCCAGCGGGCAGCTAGGCTGCATACCCAGTCGGCCGAAGTCCAGTGACCCTTTGGCTGTCTATTTACTCGCGGAAGGTGCAGCAACTGCGGTCGCGCCACTACGTGCATTTCAGCTCGTTTGTGGTGCGCGCGCCGTGCCCACTACAAGATACCATTGGGAGTGCAGACTTGTGGCCGATGGGCATCGTGGTTTCGGTAGTTCCAGGGCAATCTGACGAATCCTACGTCAGTAGGCTTATGATGGTACCGCGTCTAATTGTTTGTCGTCGTTGCCGTCACGTTCTAACAAGTATGCAAGCGTGAACGAGACGCGTAGCACGATAAATGGATAAAACGGCACTATCATAAGCCACCAGATCAGACGACGCAACTGAGGGTTATTGTTAGTCCGAAAAACAAAAGTTGTCCAAAGTGGTCAAAAGTTAACAGCTTTTATAAATCTATGTTACGTTTTGATTGCATAGGGCTATAGACAGGGGAACCTAGTTGTACCGTTAATTGTTTTATCCGAAAATTTGCGCAGGATTTCCTAACTTTAGGTATGTCCACCGAAAAGACGATAACCTAAATCAGGCAATGACCCAGCTACGTCGAAAAATCATCAAATTTAAGTCGTTTTAAGTATTTTTCGATATGTACAGTCGACGTCAAAGATATCATTACGATTTAGGTGCCAGAAATATATTTACACGACCCTAATGTCAAGGCAATAAAGTCGTGTAAATATATTTTTATTAAACGGTTTTTATTAACTTCACCGCGTATCAACTGTCGTCGATGCTTCAAATCTTGTGATCGATTTTTCGACCACTTCTACTGCACCGAAATCAATAAAATTTTGAACTCTTATCAAGTCCCCATGACAATGCAATACTATAATATTTGTATCCTTGTATCCTCAAAGCCTGATGCTGCAGACGTACTGCTTACCTTAACCGAGAGTGTTAGGTACGTGAAAATGAAAGTATAGCATGTTTGGCATAATCCAATACTAACAGCCTGATCTTGACTTCCAACTCCTCACTCCTGATGCTGCAGTACTGCCTACAATAACCGCAAGGTTTGTCTTTTTTCGATATCTTCATTTTAAAGAAGTTCTTTAGTACTTATTAAGTAGAAACATGCGAATTTAATACTATCGTCCAACTCCTCAGATCTGATACTCCAATGTAACTGCCTGCCACAACCGCTAGGTTTAGCAATATGTAGATTTTGAAGTACTGCTTTAGATATTTGGTAGAAACATACGGATTTAATTATAATCATCATCATCATCATATCAGCCGAAAGACATTCACTGGTGAATATAGGTCCGCGTAGGGCGAGCCATCGGGCCTGCGGCCCTCCAGCTGATAGGGTGACAGCGTGAGTGATTCGCGTAGGGCGAGCCGTTGGGCCTACGGCCTTTTAGCTGATAGACTGTCAGCGTGAGTAGATCGCGAAGGGCGAGCCGTCGGGCCTGCGGCCCTCCAGCTGATAGAGTGACAGCGTGAGTGGGGCGCGAAGGGCGAGCCGTCAGGCCTGCGGCCCTCCAGTTGATAGGGTGACAGCGTGAGTGATTGACGTAGGGCGAGCCGTCGGGCCTGCGGCCCTCCAGCTGATAGAGTGACAGCGTGAGTGGGTCGCGTAGGGTGAGCCGTCGGGCCTGCGGCCCTCCAGCTGATAGGGTGACAGCGTGAGTGATTCGCGTAGGGCGAGCCGTCGGGCCTGCGGCCCTCCAGCTGATAGATTGACAGCGTGAGTGGGTCGCGTAGGGCGAGCCGTCGGGCCTGCGGCCCTCCAGCTGATAGGGTGACAGCGTGAGTGATTGGCGTAGGGCGAGCCGTCGGGTCTACGGCCCTCCAGCTGATAGAGTGACAGCGTGAGTGGGTCGCGTAGGGTGAGCCGTCGGGCCTGCGGCCCTCCAGCTGATAGGGTGACAGCGTGAGTGATTCGCGTAGGGCGAGCCGTCGGGCCTGCGGCACTCCAGCTGATAGAGTGACAGTCTGAGTGAGTCGCGTAGGGCGAGCCGTCGGGCCTGCGGCCCTCCAGCTGATAGAGTGACAGCGTGAGTGGATTGCGGAGGGCGAACCGTCGGGCCTGCGGCCCTCCAGCTGATAGAGTGACAGCGTGAGTGGGTCGCGTAGGGCGAGCCGTCGGGCCTGCGGCCCTCCACGCCCAGCCTGTGGTTTTCATTTGTCGATCGAAATATTTAGTAACATTTTTTTAGTGTCGGATTTCTAAAATATATCTATTCAGCAGGGATTCGCCTCCCGTTAGACATAAAATAATGTCCATTACGTTTACATATGTGTCGTGATTCGTGATGAAAGCGCGAGAGTATAAACGCTACTTAGCATGTATAATTCTATTACATATTACAAACAATATCTCCGCCTACCTACTTATTCTAGATCTAGAATAAATAGGTATAGTATCGGAAATTAACTTAACAATTGTACTAAAAACTTGAAAATAAAATAAGTAAAAAAGTTTTAAGTTAAACGGCTTTTATTGCACCAAAAACTAGAAAATAAAAATTAAGTAGTTATAACTAACCGTAGATGCTACTTTCTGTAGATTACTCACGTGAAACTATTATCACTGTAGTCTTCCCAAATCGGATGCTGAAAGCCACGTTTAGCCTCTATGTCAGTGGATTAAGCGTTACCTAATCGGAAACTTATACCAAACTAAAATAAAAACGTGGGGCGTTATTATAAAGAAACATACAATACAAGTTCAAAAATGTAATTGTAGCTTTAATAATTTTGCAATTAATCATCCATCTGTTCCATCACTTCTACAGAGGTAAATAGCTTTTATCAAGGCCAGAACAAAACTTATTACACTATTGCTGTCTTGATTTCTATGTGTTCTTAAATAACTATAGTGACTTAATCACAATTGCGTACGCCCCACGTTTTTATTTCAGTTTGGTAAAAGTTTCCGATTAGGTAACGCTTAATCCACTGACATCTCTAGGCTAAACGTGGCTTTCAGCATCCGATTTGGGAAGACTACAGTGATAATAGTTTCACGTGAGTAATCTACAGAAAGTAGCATCTACGGTTAGTTATAACTACTTAATTTTTATTTTCTAGTTTTTGGTGCAATAAAAGCCGTTTAACTTAAAACTTTTTTACTTATTTTATTGTCACCTAAACCGTAACGATATCTTTGACGTCGACTGTACACTTTTAGTTCGTAGTTCCTTGGTTTTTACTGTTATGCTGTGAAACTTATTGTAATAAAATAAATAATTTGAGCAATTGGTGTGCTAGGGCGAAGCTAGCAGATGCACGTAGCGTCTGCACTGACCTCCAAGCTTGCGTCAAGGGACCGGGTGTACTTTAGGGTCACTTTCTCTCTACTGCTCATGAAGTGACAACCCTTGAGGTACGAGACACTCGTTGTTTACACTAGATCAGGGATATGTGTAGAATCGATTACGTAACTTACCCTTTGCGGTTATCTATGGGTAGGTACAGTCGTATCAACAGTATTAATGCAGTAAGAGTGTGTAAGTTGGGTTTTAAAAAATATGTTTAAGACACAATTGGATGCTTAGCCAAGTTGCCAATCGCTAACGCTTAGTAGCGTATCGTAGTTTTCCCTCTCTGTCACTTTTCGTATTAGTGCGACAAAGACAGTAAATTAGCTGCCTTTTGTTGACGATTGACGATATAGCTTTTTGGCCACCTTATTAGTATATGTACTGTGGTATATCTTCTCCAATTAAAAGCTTAAATATTTTCTCTCTGTATATTTTTTCATCATTATGGCTAATACAACTATTTACGTGAAGAATACCTCTTCTCGAATGATGAATCATCGATTCGATTTTTCCACATGACAGAAACGGAAACATTGCAAAGTTAGTCTTATTTTTATAGAGGTATACTTAATTACTAATTATGTGATTAGTTAGAATACGAACACTGTTAAAGGTTTTAAAACGACGGGATGTAAATATCTCTCCGAATCGCTAAACTGAAGTGGCAGTGGGCGGGGCATATTGCGCGTAGAACCGGTGGCCGTTGGGGCGGGAAGGCTCTCGAGTAGCAATACGTACCGGAAGGCGCAGCGTGGGTAGGCCCCCCACAAGATGGGCTGATGACCTGGTGAAGGTCGCAGGAGTCCGTTGGATGCGGGTGGCACAGGACCGGTCATTGTGGCAATCTTTAGGGGAGGCCTATGTTCAGCAGTAGACGTCTTTCGGCTGACATGATGATGATGATGATGAACTATGCAAACATGCATTAAATCCATAAAGCTAAGGGCTTATTAACACCAGAAAAATGTATCTGTTTAACTTGCATAGTTTAAATAACATAATTATGCATAAAACCATCTTTACTCAGATGGCCGTAACCATGGCAATAAGAGACAGAAAAAACTTGATGAATCCAATTAATATCCTATTTTACAGATGGTGCCTTTTTTAGGCTCTAGTGCGAGAAGTGTGTCATTTTACGTCAGGTCCAAAACGTCGGAGGGCCATCTGTACTAAAAAACGTCGTACAAGACACGTGGAAAAACGAAATTCGTAACTCGTGTCGATTTAAACCACTCCCTATCGGTCGTGTTTTAAAACATCGCCACTCGTTTCGAATTTCATGTTTTTCGCACTTGTGTCGTAATGTACTATTTCAAAGTTTTTATTTTCATAAAAAAAATGGTGGAAACCAAAAAAAAAATGTTAGAAACCGCGATGATAAGTATGTACGAGTGATATAATGTTGAGCGCTTGTTTGCTAAGGCCGGTATAAATAATATAACATAAGCAACAGGCCCTCAGATTTTATGAAATTGTAGACGTGAGAACTTACACCAAGGACACGTGCAGATTCACTTCCAGCCATCTTATTCCTTCCGCCTACCAAACCATAGTTAAATACAAGGCAATCAAAAAAAATCCTCTAGCCTTTTTTAAGAAAAATGTCACAAACTGGCTACTAGAACATTGTTTTTATAACTTTTTTTTTTTTATGCTTTAGGTGGCAAACGAACAGACGAATCGCCTGATGGAAAGCGATTAACGCCGCCCATGGACACCCGCAACACCAGAGGCGTCGCAAATGCGTTGCCGGCCTTTAAGGTGGGAGTACGCTCTTTTCTTGAAGGTTTGAAGGTCGTATCGGTCCGGAAACACCGCTTGTGACAGGTCGTTCCAAAGTTTAGATGTGCGAGGCAGGAAGTTTATATTGATTCTTTGTTACTGGACATTTGCAGTATTGTATTTTATTTATAATTGATGTATCTATTTTATAATTATTATGTTATCTCATTGCCATTAACATATTTTTTTTGACATTTTACAATTTCCGTGACAGTATTCATTAATTTATGTAATACAATTGTGTTAAGTTGATGCATGTGATTGGCTTACAAATTAATATTTGCATGCTTAGTTAAGCAGAATGTATCGGACAACTTGAAAAATTGACCGCCACATATTATTATGTACCTATTACTACATTCTTGCAAATAAATGATTTGAATTTGATCTGTATGTAATTAATAATTATGATTATTGTTGTATTTAATAATCATGATAGTTAAATTGATTCTGCCAAAACCTGATTTGTGCAGATAGAACAGCTGGTATTTGCAGTAATAGGGCAATTTTTTTCTGTGCCCTCAATTCGTTAAAAAATTGACGCAAGAATGGAAAAGTTGGATATTTCATCGACTGGAGAACTCTTAAGTTTATTATGATGGAATTACTTATCGGTCTTTGAAGTCACTTTAAATTGGTTATTTTAAGGGGACTCTCGGCAAATGGGGAATAGTAGTGGTGGGGTGGTTATAAATGTGGCCGGACTACGTGCCGAGAATAGCTGCAGAAAATCTCTTGTTTTCTACAAAATTCCTTTTGAGGATGTGAGGATCACAATTTGATTTAATGAAACCGATAAAATAAAGAATTAACGTAATTATTTTGTTACTTTTTTTTATACCACGTCGGTGGCAAACAAGCATACGGCCCGCCTGATGGAAAGCAGTCACCGTAGCCTATGGGCGCCTGCAACCCCCAGGGGTGTCACATGCGCGTTGCCGACCCAATAAAAACTTGTACGCTCCTCTTTTGAAGAACCCCATACTGTAGTCCATCGGGAAAACCTGGGAGGTAGCTCATTCCACAGACGGACCGTCCGCGGGAGGAAGGGGAAAGAATACTTTTAAATATTCAGCCTTTTAAACGCCTTCCTTAATGCATCAAATCATCTATGACATACACGCCTATAACTTTATAATGAACAACGAATTTGGCCATGTGGTGACGGCAGTAAGAATACATTTGTCACCATCCCAAATCTTCCTGTTGGTGTCGTAAGAGTCGACTTAGGGATTGAAGTGTCATTGATCATTCTTTGATAAAGGATTGATGATGGGCAGCAGCGTCATCATAGTTGACACATTTACTGCGATCGCCAATCCGCTTGACCAGCGTGGCGATTATGGGCATTTATTTACCTCCTATGGCGTATAGCATAGTTAATAGGAGAGGCCTACGTCCTGCAGTGGACTATCATAGGCTGATGCATGCATGCATACATGCCGAACTACTGAATTGGCGGCTTTGACTGCTACGAAGTATGGACGGTGATCGTACAATCGACGTCAAAGATATCGTTACGGTATAGGTTCCAAAAGTATATTTACACGACTTTATTGCCTTGAGATTAAGGTCGTGTGAATATTTTTTTGGCAACCGTAATGATGTTTTTGACGTCGACTACCAAGCGATACATATTGCAATATCTTTAAAAAGCTACAAATCAGCATTTACTGATTTTTGTAACGAAATTATGTCGAGCCTGTAATGTACTACAGAATGTACTCGTATTATGCTTACATTGCGTTTTCAGACACACTATAAATATCATCAATGTAGTAATTACTTGTAACAATAAATTTGGTGTATTACTACAGTCGACCATTACAAGCCCATCCTTCACTCGCGGTCGTGTCATTTTTCATAGAAAATACTGTAAACAGACTGGGGCCCATTTCTCGAAAGCTTGTAACTTGCAATACAAGCGGAAGTCCTTATCTAATTAATAGTGTCAAAAAGAGACTTCCACTTGTATTACAAGTTACCAACTTTTGAGAAATGGGCCACTGGTAACAAATATGAAAAAATGTTTTATGTCTTGGTCCCCGGTCACCTACCCTTATTTGGTGTATACGTAGGTATATGTATTAGGTACATAAAATAATAAAAACATTTATTTATCTCTTTTTTATGTTGACATTTTGTTTTTATTTTTAATCTTTCGTACTTACATAAATTGAGTTGCTTTTAGTACTATGACAGCGATGGATTGTGTATGAACTAACCTCACTTATTCATAAACGTTTTTTAACTTAACAAGCCACTAATAATTGTTTGTCCCTTTTGCTCTCATGGACACATTTTTAAGACCGAAAGGAACAAACAATTATTAGCGGCTTGTTAAGTTAACAAACGTTTATGAATGAGCGGGGTTAGCTCATACACAATCCATCGCTGTCATAGTACTGAAAGCAACTCAATTTATGCTGATGCAGTGGAAAGTTTAAATAACTAAATACGTGAATTCAAAACTAGGCAACATGTTTCAGCGTCAGTACAGCGACGTGTAATCTCGCTAGGCATTATCTAACTCTCGATTAGCTTGCGACACATTGTTCACCAAAATAGAGAACAAGGTAAACTGGAGCAAAAATATGCACTTCAGTCGCTACAAAGACGTGTAATCTCGCTCGATATTATCTAATACTCGATTAGCATGCGACACATTGTTCGCCAAAATAGAGAACAAGGTAAACTGGAGCAAAAATATGCACTTCAGTCGGTGCAAAGACGGGTAATCTCGCTCGACATTATCTAATACTCGATTAGCTTGCGACACATTGTTCGCCAAAATAGAGAACAAGGTAAACTGGAGCAAAAATATGCACTTGAGTCGGTACAAAGACGAGTAATCTCGCTCGACATTATCTAACACCCGACTAAATTAAGACAAAAAATAAAACCTCATACATACTTAGGAATCTAAGGGACATTTTGCCTCCCTATTACACTTACATACGAATTTACAAGTGCAAAAGAGCGGGAATACGCAGATCGTAATTATGAAATGCAAATTTTGTATGGATGGAGATCCATGTCTCATTTATTTTGTTGCGTAAGGAAAGGACTAGTGAGCCCGTGTGTCACACAGGGTACATATTACACGGTCTGTAATTTCGTAGCAGCGACATGTAATTTTATGTCCGTCGCTAGCCAACGACGTCATGGAAATTGTTTTCAGTTGACTACAAAAGGAAAACAACTGCTATTTCATATTTAAATGTATTTTTCGGGCATTCAATCTTACACAAATCGACCTAGAACCACGGTTACATTTTCTGCTTCCTCTCTTCTTCTGTGTCGGTCCCTCACTGCTGAGAATCGTGACTCAGCTTTCTAATTGCCTTTGTTGCAGCTCTCCACTTCTCTCTTCCAGTTGCTTTGTCGAAAGCGTTGCTTAGTGTGTCCATTGGCGCTGATATCTGGTCACCATCCAACGTCCACCATCCAACATCCACCATCCAACATTGCACCATCGGGTTAGACTTGGTCCTCTGGGCCATCTACCGTCCACCTTGCCCTGCTATAAGTTTCTTCAAGTTGTTGCGGTCTTTGCGAGCTATGTGACCGATGTATTGCAGCATTCGTTGGAGACAAATGGTTGGTTTTTCATTTTGAGCTGAGCTAATATGGATACGATATTAGTGCGGTGTGCGGTCCATGGGATCACGATTTTTTATTTTAGTTGTAGAAATAATGGAAATAAAACTATTTGCATTTACGAATCTAAAATCAAGTATTTGTACAAGACGTAGCTTTTTCTTACGAATGCTCTTAAAAGTTGAACACATCTTCGCCGTCTTAAAACAAGTATTTATCTACTTTTATATAAGTAGGTACGCGAATTTATTGCGAGTTGCTACCACTTAGCATATTAAGCGAAACATCACTCATTAGTATGGTAATTTTATTCGTGTTAGTTAAACTGAACAAAGTGTAGAAATTCATGTAGTTAGCTGTTCATGTGGCAATGTATACAAGGTGAATTTTTAATGGTTGTTTTCCGTTTAAGGGCGTGTAACGTTTTCTCGTTAGGAAAAAGAGAAGAACGTTTCTTTTCAACGTTTCTATGGGTCTTTCAAAATAGCCGATGTTCCATAGAAAATCATTAATTTTTTGGAAGAAAAAAATTTTCCGCCTTCATTTTTCCTAATTAGAGCACGATACTGTACAATCTGTAGGTACATGCCCTTAAAAGGGGAACAATCATTAAAATTTCACCTTGTATGTATTTGTACGCCACATGGTAACTATCCCAACTCTTCCCGTGGGAGTCGTAAGAGTCGAAAAAGGAATTGAAGTGTCACTGATCGTTCCTTTACAGAAGATGAATGATGGGCAGCAGCGTCATCATAGTGGACTCACTAAATACTGCGATATGAATATTGGCTAAGCTACAAACTTCCTACTAAGACCTGACAGGACAAAACTAAGTTGACGTATGAAAATTGAATTTCAGCGCAACTCTAATAATTCTTATTGTTCAGTAAATATCTTGTAAATTCGCAACAGAAGCTCCAAATTCGCCTTCAAATTGTTACAAGGCTTAAATTAACTTCGACAGCAACGGAAATGGCCCCGGGCATTCCTTTCCTTGGCAAAGTTACAAATTTATGTGCCAGCATAAATTTATTAGCCGAGTATCAAATTACATTATCGAAGCCTCTTTTGCTTTATTTTGATATTGATCTTGGATTCAGGATTTGTGCTGATATTAAATTAGCCACCGAAGCGAGGAATATGTAGTTCTGAATTATTTACACAAATTGTGAAATCTGCCTACGAGTTCGTTGAATTGTTAACCTCCGCCTTTTTTTTTAAAGTCGGTAAAAAATTGTAAACTTAAATAGCCATTTAACGATGTACCTTAATTATTTAAACTCTTTGAGAACTGTTCATAAATTTAACATATGATAGAGTACGTATGTAGGTAGACGGTGATTTTTACGCTCTAGCGCGAGTGGCGGTTCTTTTCTTGTCTGGGGCCCATTTCTCGAAAGCTTGTATTACAAGTTACAAGCTTTCGAGAAATAGGCCCCAGGTCGAAAACTTCGGAGGGTTATCTGAACTGAAAACGTCGTATGATACAAGTGCGAAAACCATGAAGCTCTATGCGATTTATGCAAATCTAATTTCTGTCTTATAACACTCGGCGTAAATAATAATATACCAAGATAGTTTCGGGCAAAATAATGTTCGTAATATTGATATTTATGCCAAGTGATGTATCTGCATCATTAAGATTATGCCAAAGTCTGTTATGTCCTAAGCGTTTCGGACAAAAAAAAATATGCCAGATAGAGGGAACCCCTGGTGGAGTCAATTATGCTGAGCATAATTAGTAATATAATAACAAGATACACCACATTTCCCAAAATGTCCCAGGAAGTTTGTATGGAAGTTTGCTTTTTTGTTACCACTGTTACCAGATTCCTGTACATTTTCAGTAACAAAAAACCGAACAATTGCGAGTCGGACTTGCATGCGAAGGGTTCCGTACCATTATCAAGTTATTATTAAAAAAACCCAGTTCAATTAACCTATCTCAAAAACTATAAAAGATAATTTAATCAAACCAAAAATCGTTGATAGAGTTTATTAATGTGCGTAACATATATATTTTTTTTAAATTTTATATCGCGTAGTTTAAAAAATAGAGGGGGGGACACATTTTTCAGACTTTGAGAGCTGATTGATATCTTGAAAACGATTTGCTTAAATGAAAATGAGGTTTATAAACCTTCACATCATTTTCAAAGACCTTTCTATTAATACCCCACACGCTTATTTACAACTAAAAAAATGTTCTATCCCTCAGTTACATGTATGGAGGGCCCCTACCCCAATGGTTTTCTTTTTACAATTTAGTATTATAATCCTGTAGCGGTTCATACAACACATATCCTTACCAAATTTCGTTACTGTAGCATTTATAGTTTCCGAGTAAATCGGCTGTGACAGACGGACAGACGGACATGACGAATCTATAAGAGCAGTTCTTTTTATTTTTGCCACTAAAATGAAATATGAAATTTTAGGTACATTTTATACTATTTCTACTCAGAATCACAAGCCGATTCCATTTCCGTCGAAAAAAAAAGTGTCCCATGATTTTTTTTCCTATTGTGTTACTATTTTCCATACACCTTCTATGGCGGTAACACAAGAGGATATTCGAAATATGTATGAAATTTTTGGGACATTTTTTTTTCGCCGGAAATGGAATCAGCTCGTGATTCTGAGCAGAAATAGTATAAAATTTACCCAAATTTTCATATTTCATTTTAGTGGCAAAAATAAAGAGAATTGCTCATAAGGGTTCTGTTTTTGGCCATTTTGGCTACGGAACCCTAAAAAAGGAATGTTTCATACAAACATTTTGGGACATTTTGGAAAATGTGATGGATCTTGCTTGCACCATTAACTTTACCAGCCTACCAATTTTTATCAAAATCTAAGACGTGATCCAAATGTACAAACTTTTTGAGAAATTCTCAAGAATAGTACATTACTGTAGAGGACGGGAAACGAAGGGTTACAGGCCAAGTAGATATAAGCCGAAGGAACTGAGGCCAGATAGGGATACGCGGCCTGTAACCCTGTTTCTCGTCGAGATTTATAGTGCTTTTCTCAAACTTGCCATGAAATAAAACGAACTGATTTCGCCTAACTATACTATTTAATTTGTAAATATAGCAATAGGTACCATATCGTATTATATTATAACATTAAAAAAAACATTCGCGCCGAATTTATTTTTAAATCTGTTTGAGCTATCCTTTTACCTGGTGGTATAGAGATTGGTTCTAAGGTTTTTTTCTGTGGCTGAATGTCAAGACCTAGTATCACAATTTCACGTTTCAAAATATAAAATATCTAAATAAATATCTTGAGACATCTTACACAAATCAACCTAGTCCCACGGTAAGCTCAATTAAGGCTTGTGGTGTGGGTACCAGGCGACGATATATATAATAGATAGATACGTATAGATACTTAGATACATACACAGCCACGACCAAGGAACAAACATTTGTGATAAATAAATACACAAAGAATGCCCTCGCCGGGATTCGAACCCGGAACCTCCAGCTTCGTAGGCAGGGTCCCTACCAACTAGGCTACAGAGGCTGACGACAAAGGACAGTTCGTTTGCAGTCCTAGGTGTGAAATAAATACATGAAATCTCTTTACATATCATCTTAGCACATGACACGGGATACATAGTATTTCCGAGTTTAATTAAAAGTAAGTAACACAATACAATACACAGTACAATATTGTATTGTGTTACTTACTTTTAATTAAACTAGTATTTCCGAGTTTAATTAAAAGTAAGTAACACAATACAATACACAGTACAATATTGTATTGTGTTACTTACTTTTAATTAAACTCGGAAATACTATGTATCCCGTGTCATGTGCTAAGATGATATGTAAAGAGATTTCATTAAGAGAGAGTAAGTAACATTGACATTCCGTAGCAAGTTTGAGAAAACATCCTTTATCGAACGTTGGACTAATAATGGCTCCAGCAATATAGTCAATTTTCTATAATAAAGCAGTTCACGTCTCCGGCCAGGTAAGTACAAGCTAACATAGAACACCTGCTCACTTAGCTCGCCTGGCATATAGTCAAGCTCTAATGAGTTGGCAGCCTTCGTTGTAACTTTAGGGTTGGGACACCTTTCCCCTTTATTACCTATTAGGTCATTGTCATTACCTATAAATTGAACTGTGAAAAGTCTATTTTCCATACAAATAATTTTGTCATTATCAAAACCAAATGTTGCTAGTAATATTAGACGCTTCTAAGACGTGTTCTGTATATCTCTATTTCATAAAACAAGATACTATCTTACATTTACATACACCTATTCCGAACATATGCACTGGCTGCAAATGGCGAGAGTTGTTATCAAAGCTTATTTTTTAATTCTACTTCAGCCAAAAAATACAATTATTAGCGCAATTTTTTTTTTACGCAGTGCAATGTTGAAAACTAAAAATATATCTACGTTACTCTTCAGATATTAAAATTAGGGATCAACTAAAGTCTATGACCAAAAATGG
Organism: Thaumatotibia leucotreta; assembly: GCA_025490895.1. Taxonomy (NCBI): domain Eukaryota; kingdom Metazoa; phylum Arthropoda; class Insecta; order Lepidoptera; family Tortricidae; genus Thaumatotibia; species Thaumatotibia leucotreta. The sequence continues at coordinate 931,169 of JALPQI010000033.1, read as the reverse complement.
CACTTTCATAGGGAATGACCCAATATGTTCACCCTAATATCTTTAGTAGTACTTTTAATACGTGAGAGTGTATTGAGATAAATTACAATCATCAAGAACAAATACGGGACAGTACATAAAACCCGTAGGCCGTAGGCTTATGATGGTGCTGAGTTTATCATTTGTCGGCGTTTCTGTCACATTCTGACAAGTAAGCAAGTGTGAATATGATGCATAGTACGACATAATATGTCGTATATATATACTGCAGTTTACTAAAATAGCATCCACCCCCACGTATACCTATAATCAATCAGGGCTTCTCGCAATGTCGTAACAGATGTGCTTACCATAGAAAACATTATTGCGAAAGACTCTGGTTCCAGCATCCTCAGAGTTCCCGGCTCAGCGTGCTCCCAATATCAATATAACCAGGGTTTCAAAATAAATAACAGAAGTTCACAAATTTGGCTGCAGCTGAAAAAGTTTTGTAAAACCGGTTCTAAGTGGCACAACACTAGTATGAACGGGAAAAATCGGTCAAGTGGCAAGCCCACTTGCAGAGAGTTAAGTGCTAACTATTTAACTGGATTCCAAACGCCGGCTTTGATCTTTTGTATCGACAATGTTAGATACATACACGTTCATGCAGTGTTTTATTTTGTCCTCTTTTAGTTTCCTTATGAAGAAGTAGTAATCTTATTTAATCATGCAGTACAAAATATACAACAATAAGGATTCTTGTACTTTGTTATTACTGGCCCCTAAGCCCCTATCTTAAAATAAGAATAACTTAACCCAACATGTCCTGCCCATCTTGGCACAATTGAACAATTGATTTTGGTGGCATTTTTGAGCTGGCGATAGACGTCCATGTTATATAATGGTCACAAGCCATTATACTATACAAATACCTAATTCGTTTATTTCAGTGACGTTTTAGGTGGTACATGTGTGTATTTACTGACATTCACACTAGGCAAAACCTGTAGACTTACCATGACTTTTGAAGTATCGGTTGCGTTAGGTTTTACTCGATAACTGTAGCAATCTATCGCGCTCGTACTGTTTTATTGGAGCGAACGATAAACTATAAAAACTACTTAATCATAAGACCTAAAGAACGTTGCGCCACTTAAGGTGCATACAGACCAAACGAGCATTCGCTGTTCTATCCCCCACTCTACGAAATCAACGAATCACGTTTTGTTTAACAATCGAATTTCGTAGAGTAGGGGGTTAGAATAGCGAATGCTCGTTTGGTCTGAATGCACCTTAAGTAAGTAGATCTACGTAAAATGGCTCTTACACTCAAAATACCTACGACTACTGACACTAACCGACTCGACTGGTCACATGCCAGAAAAACGTACAAAGGCTTTACTCTCAAAAAAACAGTCAAATCGTGTGGGCGTGCGATTTTCTCGGATATTCATTACATTGTCCAAAAGCAAAGGAATGGTCAAGATAAATTGGCTATATTTCACAGTGGTAGATTTATTTTCAGACCAAATAAGAAAGAAAGAAGGATTTAGTCTGCAGTGAACGTTGCTCTTTAGTTTGTAATGAGGTTAACGTGCAAAATGAATCCCAATGAGATTTAATTTTAATCGTCTATATGATTATAATATCGTTTGTGCATTTTTCAGTTTTAATCTTTCTTTCATGACAATCTTAGAGTCTATATGGGTCTTTAGAGTCTATGTTTGTCCATGTGGTGACGGCAGTAAAGATACATTTGTCACCACCCCAACTCCTCCTGCGGGTGTCGTAAAAGTCGACTAAGGGATTAAAGTGTCACTGATCATTATCTGATAAAATATTGATGATGGGCAGCAGCGTCATCATAATACAATGGACACATAACTGCGATCGCCAATCCGCTCGCCCAGCGTGGCGATTACTCCTAATGCGTCTATACGCCTACTTCCAGCAGTGGACTGTCATAGGCTGATGATAATATGGATCTAGAAGGGAAAATGACGAAGCCTGTTGCGAATATCTTTATTATTTTTTATTAAATGACGATCCCCGCTGCTGATTATGACTGTACCTATCTGACGAAGCCTGCGTTGCAAATATATTTGTGGGATTGATTTATTTTGCGCAATAAAGTCTTTCGGTGTAAAAAAAATAGTTGAACGAGTTTTCGTTAATACTGCAATTACCTTAAAACGGTCACTTAAAGTTTAAGCAGTGACCAAGCAAATTGTAACTTCTAAACTGCACTTCGCTCAGGGTTAAAAGGGGATTTGCATGAATAAAACATTTTAAATTATAAAACTTCGGTTTCCGACCGTTTAATATATGCAATATGAACTTGCTTTGTCAAGCGCGTATCTATGCTAAAAAGGACTTTATTGCTATAGAAACAATGCTTTTAAATGTGGCCAAGAAGGGGAAGATGAAAGTTTATATAAATCGGTTAAAATGTATTTAAAGAGTCATTTTAATTGAGTCTGTATTTAGCTGCAATCTTGAATTTGATTAATAGTAAACATACATATTGAATGCGTTGTACGAACAAAAACCTTAACCCAAATCAAAATATTCAAGTAGGTAATGACGAAACTAACGACAATATTTTTTTTTGCCAATGATACAGAAATTTGTATATATTATTATACCTTTGCCTTATTTGTTCCTTGGTATTAGTTGTTGTTACTATTGATATTAATTTACAAGGAAATATTAATTTACATTTCTGTATCTTTTGAAAACAAAATACGGATTATTCATACAGGATGCTCGCGAGCATTGTGAGAAATTCTAATGGTGTATTCCTGATCATATTTAGTCTTTAATGTAATATAAAATTGCCAGGATTCGGCTTGGTTTCAGAGACGATCAACCTTTTTTCGCAACAAGTTTTTCGACATAACTCGTCATAAAATTGTTGCTCTGATAAAAAGAACTGCCAATGTTAAAAAGTAATCAAAAAGAAAAAAGAAATGCTGTGAAGATATTTGACATTAGGTCATGTAATATTTTTTGTTTATTGTGACGTCTGGAATGAACATATAGTTAAAATTTAGATATTTGTATACAGTGTATGTCTATGATACTGGCTTTTATCGAAACCAAGGAATGCGATGCAGATTTCTAGCCAAACCGTGAACATTATTCGATTCAAAATGCTAATTTTAAAAGTAATTAACTTTCTAAGGAAAGTAATCAACTTTCTAAGGAAAGTTAATTGAGAAGCAATGTACTTCAAAATGAATCGTTAATTTGTATTAGACAATGACAGATCGCAGCCACTCGCAACATTTGACAACTAAGCAGTACACGCGTTACATTGATCGTTCGGAGGAAATAAAATTAATTGTACGGTCAATTTAATAATTTGTCAAATGTTAATAGGTAATTGAAAACGATTGCTAGTCATGCGTATTATTATTATTATCCATTTTCGTAAAAGCCCGGGTCATGGAAACACACTGTATTTCATAATATGCTGGCCGTAATCACAATATAATACAATTTATATTAAATCAGGTCAAGTAAATCCACTCGTAAAAGTAATTTAAAAGTTAAGTCCACATTCGCATTAGCATTAACTATTTTGAAGTTATTTTCAAAGTCTAGATCTCAGATAGGCTCTAGTGAATGTCACTAAATACGAAGCGGGGAAAACAAGCGTTTCCAATATAACTTTTGCACTTACCAATAACTTGAATGGCTTCTACAAAATATACTTACTTCGATACTTTTGTTAGGGATGTGAATAAACTTCCTTTTCATGAATGCTGTCTCAATATTACAAGGTGCTATGTTGCACTTTTATCCAGGAATCGGATACCGGTTCTTTCTCCATACAAAAGAACGGTTCGAATTTCGTTCTTTTTGTTTTTTGGTATATAAATTCTTTGTTAATGGAATAATTTAAAAATACGACGTTGGTAATTCCATAACATTGTAAGTACTATATAAAGAGTATAATATATTTAAAAAAATTGGACTATTTCGAGATTTTCGAAAAAAACCGGTCCCGATGCTTTTATCAACTTGAAATTTTAACATTCATACTGATACTTTTTTTATGTGACGAAGGTAGACAACTGAGCTCTCAGCCCACCTGATGGAACGGAAACTGAGAACCAGGGACATAGTGACCAAAAAAATCGCCTATGCGCTGAGGACTTAGGTGGATTGCCTCTATGCCTGTAATTACACCGGCTATTTTACCTCCAAACCGGAACACATTACTATGTTATGTTCTTATGTTATGTTACGGAGGGACGCTCGACCGGACTGGAGCGGGCTGTCGAGCATCCAATGTGCTCAATCACCCCATTTCCCTTAGCTGCAGCTGCAGGTTAATGTTCCGCAGAACGCAGGACGTCTCTAAGGTCGACCTCCCAGAGTTCCTTCTCCTCCAGCCTGTCCCTGTCAAATACGTCATATCTCGCTGCCGCGTATATGACGCATTCAGCAAGGACATGCTGGCTAGTTTCGTCTCTTCCGCAATGTGGACAGGCTGCTTCGTTGCCTATTCCCAAAACGATTGAACGATTACATTTTCTTTATCTTGACTGTCGTTTTAAACATGATTTCAATAAATACATAGTAAATATGATATAAATCTACTAATTCCCACGGTAAGCTCGATTAAGACAATATAATGAACACACAAAACATTGAAAACAAAAACAACCATGACCTACAAACGAATTTATGTGATAAAAACATAAATTTTGCTACGGACCGTGTGTTCGAAATAAATTATACATTATTATTATTATAAATAAATATTCTCGCTAGGATTCGATCTGGAAAGCTCCAGTTTCGTAGATAGGGTCACTTCCAAATACGCTACAAGATTTTTTTTTTATAATGTAAAAATACACATTATCGCGACAAATATTCGCGATTTCGACGTGGATCCCATACGGAAAATTGTTCAATACGATGACTTATAAAATAAATTTAGTGTGTAAAAGTTCATGAAAAACCCTACATAAAAGCACTTGGAAACTACAAATTACGTGGTTGCATTTTGTCCGTTTTGGCAATGAACCCAAAAAAAAGAGTAACCGAAAAATAAATTGAATAGCTACGAAGCCCATCTCTAGCCCATATAGTCCGGCAAAAGTTTTATTAAAATCGGTTGAATAATCCAGTTTTTCTTTTCAAGTCGCTAGTCGGTTCGATTATTGAAGGTAAAACTCACCCAGGGGACGGCTGTTCAAAAAAAATTAAATTTAAAAGTTTTAATGTAAATATGACAGCTGGCGCTAGGGATTTGTATAAAGTGATTACAACAATATTTTGTACGTTATTAATGGAAACAATAAATATTTCGTGAAGCAACAAAAAGTACTATATATGCCATTTACCATGTTACATATGAATAAGTAGGTACTACGATGCCATAAACATTGAATATCTTTGAAATGTTAATTTTTCTATTCCAGTTTTAGTCGTAGTACGTAATTTAATTATAACAGAATTAGGTAGGTATATTTCAATAATATTAATTTCCTTATTCATATCATTGTTGTGCAGTTATCATAATCAATCATTAATTAATGTATCGTAGGTTATGATAAAAAGATAAAATATTGCACTTTAAAACTGTTGCACGTGTTTTTGCAAGTCACGAGATTATACTGTGTATTTATTATTGAAAACCTTGCAGAAGACGAATGAACCTTTTCAGCGGTTGTCCTCTCAACGATAAACGCATCGGACCAACTCTATCACGTATAGTAGTAAGCGTGATGGACTACCTTATGCTAATGTAAGCGTTAATTGCCTTCTCATGGTTCGGCTACCATATAATACCAGTTGAGCCGGTGGTGCAAAGAGCTATCGCATACCTACTGACAGAAACAATAAAGGTGCATTTAGACCAAACGAGCATTCGCTCATTCTATCCTTCACTCTACGAAATTTGTTTGTAACACAAAACGTGATTCCTCGAAATTCGTTCATTTATAATAATGCCCTCGCCGGGATTTGAACCCGGGTAGCCGCGGAGAAGGCTGCGTCTTACTGTCAAACATAAAATATGCTGAGGCCTCAGATTGTAACACGATGTATATTAAAGGATAACAGTATGTAATATCTATATATTTTCATCACAACTGTCATACTGATTCCAATAGTCCTTTTATCGATATTTCATAACAGAGTCGATCGCAAAAAAAATTACACAGTTAGGATGCGGCTTCACTGACGCGGAGCGGTGCTGTGCAAAATTGACCTATTATTATTGATCTCATTGGCCGAGCTCCCACAGCTCCGCGTCAGTGAAGCCGCACCCTAACTGTGTAATTTTTTTGTTTTTTTCGCCCTTAGTAAAAAAAAACACCTTTTTTCACTGCCAAAACTTGTTACATACAATTCATAGTAGCATCAAAAAATTATGACGTTAAATTTTCTTTTCGTTAAAAAGGCTTTTAGTAGGTACGTATACATTTTTTGCATTCGACCCAAAAACGAAGAGGTATTATCCGCTCTATCTTTATAACTCTCTTTAAATACCTCATCGCCGATTGTTATTAGTTTTTTAGTTTCATCCCATAACTCAGACCAGGTCGGGAATCGAACTCATTATAAAACTGAGACCGGACCGTTGCGTATCGGAAAATTGGATTTAAGATTCTCGGATTCTCAGTATATTAGTTGGAAGTTTTTTCAATAAGTCGTTTGAAGATCGAATTTCGTCCTTTTACTAAAAGAGAGACATATTGAGTATTTTTAGCTAATAAGGCCTGAGTAGATGCTCGAGCGGAGCGTGCAGCTAGGCGTCCGTGTTAAACAATTTATCTGACCGTTTCGTGACGTGGGTTTCAGGTACCTGTCTCTGTCTTTTCAAAGAAGAACCCGCGAGTGTAACAGGAACGGATGCTCGAAATTTTCTGTACTTGGAGTGCGCGGTAGGCCCTCTACATTTAGCTGTCAAGTTTTAGTGTGAACGCGTCGTTCACAAATATTAATACAGTAGGTTAAGAGGGTTGCCATCAATAAATTTATGTTACCATTCGTGACCACACAAATGGCTCCAAAGGAAGACCAGCGCTGGACTGTTTACAGGCCAGCAATATGCTGAATTGGAGACCATTTTGTGACACTTTTTTTTTCTTTTTATATTCGTGTTTCGTTTGTATTTAATGTAGGTATATATCATGGTGTGTCACAAATAAATGTTTTTTCTTTCTTTCAAATACAAACGTATGTGCGTGGCCTGAGTACACGCTCTCGAAATCCCTTGCACGCTCGTCGCTCCGCTGCCCGCTCCGCCGGACGCGCCGCTCGACGCTCGCCACTCAGGCCTTACGCCGCGGCCACGACATTGGTCTAAGGCGACCGGCTTAGCGGAAAACCATGCGTGTGAGAAGGGAGTACCCATATCGGCATCCTGCTCCAACTCATAGATTCGCTCGGCGCTGGTCGCCTTAGACCAATGTCGTGGCCGCGGCTTTACACTGCGTGGTTGAACAGTTGTTAAATGTTGGCCACAAAATATGAAACGACCACTGAATTAGATTTGGATAGAAGAAACAAGTTCATTCATTTGTATGGCGGCCGAGCTTGTCAGATTTTGTACTGAAGTTGTTACTTGCCTATGATTTTAAATATGTCTCAGGCCCTTGAGTATTCATATTTTTTTGTGTTGTTGCAATTAATATTACTTAAGGAGGCATTATTAATGTTTTTGTTCACTTCAACTTACAAAACTTGACGCCCGGAAGCTGCAAGCTGCGATTAAAGACGGACAACTCAGTGGATTTCACTGAGTTCATTTGACACGCTAAGTAGATACGTTTGCTTGATCTATGGTATACTTACATGACATCTGTGGAAACGACCTTAGGCCAAAGATCCAAAGTGATCTTACTGCAAGTTTACATGTTTCGTCATTGTTAACGCTTGCTTTCTATTCACTTCGCACCCGTATGCCAGTGCGTACAGACGAAACGAATGATGGTAATCCTTCCACATTTGGTATAATAATATAATTCTTATAAAATACCACATCCTGATGGGGAGGTCTATGTCCAGCAGTGAACATCATTTGGCTGATGATGACGACACTGAAAAAAATGCTAAGTTGGATTTATCAGAGCTTGCTTAATTCTAACCGGAAATTAAAGTTGAATTCGGTCCTATCACAATGTTTTTTTTTATTTAACAATCTTTTTATGTTGGCATTTTACTAAATTAATTTGGTTGATTACCTACACCAGTTTTTTGTTGATTACACTAGTTGTTTGGTATAATGTACAATGTTCTTTGTTGATTTAAACCAGAACTCTGGTATCGACTTCAACCTTCTTAGTTTTGTAAATTATATAGCAAGGATTTGTTAGATATATCAAAGTTTCCTCGTAATATAGCCAACCTAAGTCACTTTGGTCAATTTTTTTTTCAGTGGATGATAAATCAAATTTGGTTTGGAGGCATTTTGAAGATCGGCGCTATACAAGACTAGTTTTTTTCCTAATACACATTTTGTTTTCCAAAAGAATATGTACGTACAAGTTTTCCTCCTGACTTGATTTCCTGACATATAAATATTTTCGCAGGTAGTAATTGCAAACTACTGGCGCCATTGTCAACACTGTCTGCCGGTGAGTTTGCTAATTTACATTAAAATCACCCAGTTAATTACCTGCTGTCACAGGAGATATGGACACGGATATATGAAACTAGAAGACCAGTGATTTCTGCCCCTGCCTACCTCAAAAAACGCATTCATTACCTACCAATCGCAAATGCTGCCACACAATCACACACGCTCGCACACAAACAGACACGGAAATTTTGGAATAAAATCCTGGCATGTACAAATGACATCGTAGTGGCATGAAGTACATTGTCCGTGACACCTCAATGAATAGGCATGATGACTATTTTCGAACTGTCAAAACGATCACCGCTATGGAATTTTATATGAAATACTCAAAAGTGAATTCACGTTTGAGTACTGCCAAATGACCTACTCTTTTAAGTTCTTTTCAATTTATTAAATAGTAGTCCTGTACAAAAATTACTACAATCTACATCTTAGTAATAATTTCTTCGTGTATTACCTATGTCGTGCATAATGTTAAATAATTTATTTTAACTACAGACATCATCCCTATTACTAATTTAGTACACAATTTACTGAACACGTTCTTTGACTTTTGGCGGCTAGATTATTTTTTGTTTCAGTTCAACTTTTTACTAAGTAATCATTGAGCTTAACTTAAATTAACTGCAAGTCTGAAAAGACAGGAACAAACACGGACGAATTGAATGATAGTTCTAGTAAATTTAAATCCATTACTTCGAAGATGGGAAGGTTTCATTGAAATTTCTCATTCAAGAACCGGCTCTTACATAAAACTGCATTTATTCGCGCATTTGCAAATGCAATTTCACACGTTTTAACTTAACTGTATATAAGTGTCCTTTTATTTAAATTCTGACACTTCTACTGAGTTTAATAGAATATGCATTCCCGCAACTTTGTAGCGCCCTGATTTGCAATGTCGCATTTGAGTTTACTTTGTTGCTTGAGGTTTTACTATGCTTTATAATTTTATTGGAAAATTACGTACTATACTTTTTACAGCCGCTAGGCTTCCGAGCATTAATTGAGTAATCAGTGGTATATTATGCATTTTCCGCAAATGACGAACTTGCATTGGCCCTTGAGCTACTTCAACAAAGGTAGAGGACTCTTAAATAAGAAAGGCGAACACCTTTTGTACATAACGATATGTTGCACCGGATTGCACAGGTGCAACATATTGTTATATATAATAAATTAATAATAAATAATTATTTTTGGACATCTTTACACAAATCGATCTAGTCCCACGGTAGGTAAGCTCAATTTAAGGTTTGTGATGTGGGTACCAAGCGACGATATATACAACAGATAGATACTTAAATACATAGACAGCCATGGCAAGGAACAAATATTTGTGATAAATAAATACACAAATAATGCCCTCGCCAGGATTCGAACCCGGAACCTCCAGTTTCGTAAGCAGGGTCACTACCAACTAGGCTACGGAGGCTGACATGCCTGTACAATCCTTAGTTTAATACACAGTGTTACAAAAATGGTGATATAAGATAAAAAAAAAAACATAAATCTATTAATGAATTTGAACAGCTTTACTGTGGGACCAAATATTAAAGCTCAAGGAATAAAACAACGCTTCCATTGTTGTTCCATACAAAAGGGGCTAAGATAGGTTGACCAAAATGTATGAAACCGTCATTTTTTTTTCTTGAGTTGTCATCTTGTATCACCGTTTTTGGAACACCCTGTGTAAATACATATGTCATCCTTTTCTCCTAAAGGTGCGTTCAAACCAAAAGAGCATTCGCTATTCTAACCCCCCACTCTACGAAATTTGATCGTTACACAAAACGTGACTTGTTGATTTCGTAGAACGGGCGATAGAAGAGCGAGCATTCTTTTGGTTTGAACGCACCTTAAAATAGGCATAGCTCTAAGGATTGCACGTCTTAATATGTGGCAGTGGGCGGGAGAATTGTGGGGTAAAAGATTTTTGAGTGGTATTCACATACTTAAAGACGCGCGGAGAGACCTGAGTATCATTGTGGGCCAACGATCTAGTAATTAACGCCAAGGAATATCGTTGTTTGAGGACGGCGAGTGACTGTTCGTTGTCCATAACCTTGAGGGAGGCCTTTATCAAGCACCGGGTCTTCTGTAGACTTAGCACATGATTGGTACGACAATATGTCGCCGCGAGATAGATCTCCCGTCCTTTACTAGCTATATTAACAAAAGAGGGACGGCTAGTCTATCTCGCGGCGAGATACTGTCGCGCCCATCATGTGCTAAGCATACTGGGTGCAATGTTTCACTGGCTATAAAAACAAAGGCAGATTGATTAACACACATGTGTTGCTCCTAAGTTGGAAATATTTTAAACACGAACCAAGTTTCTGAATAAACAATTATTATTATTATTAATTCAAACAAAAAATATACCATGACAGTATAAAATAAAATACACTGTACAATTTAAACTACACATATTAGATACAAAACATCATTTATACCACATCATCCATTACCTCGCAGTACTTCAGACGTACGCTACACACATTTGCCCATCGGCTTGCGAACAGATCACATTCAGATGCCCATGACAGAAGCTCGTTCAAAAATTTTAGAGCTCGAATAAGAGGAGATCTTTGGCAAGCCACAGTACGCGATGTCGGAATCGCAAGAAGGATATGGTTTCTAGGTAGCAATCGCCATCAGATATACCAAAACAGCCCAAGTGCTCTCTGTTACTCTTTCATTTCATTTTCAAGTGTTGGGATGGCGTTAGAGTACTTGGGTGACAGAGAGGGAAAACTACGATACACTACTAAGCGTTAGGGATTGGCAATTTGGCTAAGCAGCCTGTTTAGATATATCTGACGGTGACTGTACATGTACACAACGGCTTATTTCGGCTTAAATCGTGATCCTCTTTGTTTTTCCGGCACAAACCCACGGATTCCATTTCGGCAAACGGAAGAAATCGATTGACAGGACAGCTCTATTTCCCTTCGGGAATATTTTGTTTGGCACAGACAAGAAATATCATTCGTAGATTCATTCTTCTGAAAAAAATATACGTATTGTGGTGAGTATAAAATATACTTAAAAGCTTTTGGAGATGAGTGCAATGTCGTGATTTAAATTCCACCTTTATTTCCACATAATTTGTCAGTCGTGTCGATTTCAATCACTCCATTTGGTCATGTATCCAGTTTTCACTCGTTATATTTAACTGTGCTCAAAACTGGCAAAAGCTTTTTATTTATTTATTTAGAATAACCTACGTCGATACAGGCCTCATTGTCATGGCGTTAAGGTGCATTTAGACCAAACGAGCATTCGCTCATACTATGTCCCACTCAACGAAATCAACGAATTTCGACGAATCACGTTTTCTGTGACGAACGAATTTCGTAGAGTGGAGGATAGAATGAGCGAATGCTGCACCTTTAGAGTGTATGTTCAGATAATTATGAACACCGTGGCCTCTCCAATCGGCAGTAAGAATACATTTATCACCACCCCAACTCCTCCTGCGGGTGTCGTAAGAGTCGACTAAGAGATTGAAGTGTCACTGACCATTGTTTGATAAAAGATTGATGATGGGCAGCAGCGTCATCATAGTGGACACATTACTGCGATCCCCAATCCGCTTACCCAGCGTGGCAATTATGAGCATTTACCTCCTAATGCGTCTTTTTTAGGGTTCCGTAGCCAAAATGGCAAAAACGGAACCCTTATAGATTCGTCATGTCCGTCTGTCCGTCTGTCCGTCTGTCACAGCCGATTTACTCGGAAACTATAAATGCTACAGTAACTAAATTTGGTAAGGATATGTGTTGTATGAACCGCTACAGGATTATGATACTAAATTGTAAAAAAAACCATTGGGGTGGGGGCCCTCCATACATGTAACTGAGGGATAGAACATTTTTTTTAGTTGTATATAAGCGTGTGGGGTGTTACTACAAAGGTCTTTGAAAATGATATCAAGGTTTATAAATCTCATATTTATTTAAGCAAATCGTTTTCGAGATATCAGCTCTCAAAGTCTGAAAAATGTGTCCCCCCCCCCCCTCTATTTTTTAAACTACGCAATATAAAATTAAAAAAAAAATATATGTTATGCACATTAATAAACACTATCAACGATTTTTGGTTTGATTAAATTATCTTTATATAGTTTTTGAGGTAGGTTGATTTAACTGTATTTTTTAAATAATAAATTGATAATGGTACGGAACCCTTCGCGCGCGAGTCCGACTCGCGCTTAGCCGGTTTTTTTTATACCACGTCAAACAAGCATACGGCCCGCCTGATGGAAAGTAGTCACCGTAGCCTTTGGGCGCCTGCAACCCCAGGGGTGTCACATGCGCGTTGCCGACCCAATAAAAACTTGTACACTCCTCTTTTGAAGAACCCCATACTGTAGTCCAACGGGAAAACCTCGGCAGGGAGCTCATTCCACAGACTATACGCATAGTTAATAGGAGAGGCCTACGTCCAGCAGTGGACTATCATAGGCTGATGATGTGTGATGTGTGTGATGTGGCCTCTCCAATCTGGTGGCATCTGTAGGTACCCAATAATTCAGGTTTGTAACCATTTGCTTTCTTCGTGAAAAAATATTAAGGGGACTAGCTGGTGATAAACATACGCTGTGTAATGGCAAATATTTTTCAGCGCTGCTTGCGTTCAGGTATCCCGGCTTCGAAAAATACTTTCTAAATCCGTATTTCCTCATGTTCCGTACCTACATGAAAAAAGCATGCATAGAGATATTTTTCGTTCCTCTGTCTTTCAGGTCTGTCTAGATCCCATTCTGAAAATGTTTTAAGTTTAATCTTATTTATTATTTATTTAAACCTTATTGCAATATATACAAAAAAACGCCTAGACGAATTCTCTACCAGGCAACCGATATTGTATATACTACTATAATAATATATGTAGTAGTTGTTACACTCTCCTGTTTTAGACGGACACAATTTCGTTTCGGTGTTTAAAACTTTTTTTTATTATTTGTATACCTTTGTAAGCAGAATATCTTGATTAAGTTTCATTAATTTAATTGTATTACGAAAACACATGAAAAAGACAATAAATATATGAAAATGCTAAAAATACCTAACTACTTCAGTTAAGGTCATCGATATCCGAACCTAAAAACTATCGAAGCCACCGTTCACTTAGATTTAAATATATAGTGCGGCAAACCGATTCATCAGTAATATACACACATCATCAGCCTATATAAGTCCACTGCTGGATGTAGGTACATCTCTCCTATTATCTATGTATATAGACGCATTAGGAGGTAAATGGCCATCATCGCCAAGCTCGGCAAGCGGATTGGCGATCGCAGTAATGTGTCCACTACTACGAACAAATAAAATAGGTATGGTAGCCGCACGCCATACTAAATTGCTTTTAAAAAATGGTCCTGAATTTTAGTTGACTAGTGTAACCCCCTCTTCAATGCATCAGGGTAATGAATTTCAACATCAAACACTTAATCCGCCATTCAAAAATAGTTATGATTGGTCCATTAAAGTTTTGATTGGCTATATTCTATAAACATTTTGTCAAAGATGTTGCGCCGAAATATGCGCGGTGTCAAGAAAAGCGTTATGTATTGCCCATCTTGGCACAATTGAACAATTGATTTTGGGCGCATTTTTGAGTTGGCGTTAGACGTCTATGTTATATATGGTCGCAGGTCCACTATGATGCTGCCCATCATCAATCTCCTATCAAATAATGGTCAGTGAACCTTCGATTCAGCAGCGGATTGATTTAGCGCGCAATTGCAATACTTTATAATTTTCCTAACATTTATTTTAAATAACCGCCAGCTGGATTTTACCTGAATACTGGATTATTTCGACTTTGCAGCTTTTGCGCCAAAACCTCTGAGATATGAATCTGTGATCGTAAGGCTCCAATCAGTGGAATGGGCTGCACTGCTGCATTCATTACATTGAGAGTACTGCAGTACGAAGGAAAATGTTTAGAACCGGCTCATCGAAGATTATTAGCTAGAAACGTAAAATTAATCAAGTCCAAAGAAATCGTTTATACGCTAAATACTTGAATTATGATTTTTTTAATGGCCATAAGTAGTTTTTTGATAGTGACTATTCATACTCATAATTTAGAGAAAAATATTTTTTACCCGAAACACATTTTAATTCAAAAATGGTACACCAGGTACGATACAAATGCGAAAAAAATTAGGTTCGAAGCCAGAGGTGATAAATTAAAACATGACTGAAGGGAGTGTTTTAAATCGACACGACATAAAAATTTAATTTTTTTAGTACAGATGGTGCCTTTTTTAGGCTCTGGTGCGAGAAGTGGGTCATTTTACGTCATGTCCAAAACTTTGGAGGGCCATCTGTACTAAAAAATGTCGTACGAGACACGTGCAAAAACGAAATTCGTAACTCGTGTCGATTTAAAACATCCCTACCGGTCGTGTTTAAAACATCGCCACTCGTTTCGAATTTCATGTTTATCGCACTTGTGTCGTAATGTACCTACTATTTTCGTTGCTTGACATGATTTTTGATAGGTACGGTTCTAGAGTGGACGTTATTTTTGTTATTCTATGAAAACCGATAAATCAAAGTTTGCTTCACACTTACCTTATACTTTGTTTTGAACTAGAAGTTAAAGTAACGTATTGCACGACGACTTTAAATGACTGATTGGATTGAATGATCGAAAATATCCATTCATCTGATGCTCTTTTGTTATTTTATTTGGGATTGATACTCAGAAATGGTTGTAAAACGTATTAAATAACGGAGTAGACTAATAGTATTTTAAAATAATCGTGTAAACTATAAGAGGTGACTTTTCAGTCAAGTAACGTGTTTAGTAAGGTCGCCTAAGTAAGGTAAAGGGTGTCCCAGAAGTAAAGAGACATTTTTGTACTGGCTGAACATTTTACAAAAAAGAAAAAAGTTTAGGTGTCATCATCTATGGTATTGTTATCTGTCATTTGACGCGGGAATTTTGTTATTGCGGAAATATTTTTTCAATATGAAGCGTCAAGAATAGGAAGTATTAGCTAACCGAATAATTTTATTTTACGAGTCTCATGATAAAAGAGATACAGTTCACCATTTTCTTCAAGAAGGGGCTAGGCGAACTAGTATATATAGAATATCGTTATGAAAAAAAAATCTGGTGCACTTGTATTTATTTTTCACGCTAGATTTTAATCCAAACATTAGCAATTAAAAACAAAACATCATCTCATATTTTGCACCCTCATCCCTAAATTTACTTATTTGTTACGTTGCAGTCCAGTTTGGAAATTTCCGAACGTCATCCAACCCATTGACTGCCTTCTAAAGTCTCAACTCGAATGCTGCATGGCAGCATTGCTGTCGCAATCCAGCGCGGGAATGCCGCCTGCGTGCTGGGCACCTTGCCCAGGGGGCCAAATTTAAATTTATATTTATAGATAGTTTTATTGTTACTTAGTTTAATATTTGTAGTTAGTTTTATTTTTAATTAGCCTTGATTATTTTTCTGTTTTTCTATATTTTATGATTTTCATCTCATACAAAAAACATCACTGCGTCACGTTTTTTAGGTGTCTCTAAAATAAGACAAATAAAAAATTACGACCCAAATATCAATTCTAATCTGAAATAAACGTCAATCATGATAAAATACGAGTATATATCTGATACTAGCAGTTACCCGCGGCTTCGCCCGCGTACTAACATCCATTCACTGCGTGTTAATGTTTTCCCGCGATTATCGCGCGTTTGCCTTAACCGATTTAAGTGTGGCGGATGGTGCTTTTACCCGTGGTTCGGCTGCGTTCTATAATTGTTTATCACGGTCGTATTAAACTTAATGCCTAAATTCAAGATGGCGAACTTTTCTTGCAATTTTGACTTAAAATTCCATATGAAGAACTTTATTATCTCCAGGACCAGGGGTTTAGGCTGTGCGTGGATCTTTGTCAGGAAGCTTCTTCTTTTATATAGATAGATAGATTATCAAATTCCATCCCATAACAGGGTAAGCGGTGTTACACGTCCGCCTTGTTAGATTTTAAAATCGTTATTGTTTTCGTGAACAATAACTTGATAAACCGTGGAATCGATATCCATGTTGATTTTTACTGTTTGCCCTTTTTTACAACATTCAAGGATTGATTTCTCAAAAACTTAAAACACGTCTTTATTCATTTATGTTTAGGGATACTCCTGTGAAATTTGGGATGAAATAGGTATTTTAATTGATCAAGTTTCGCCATACAAACCCTGGACCCCTATCGCACCCCCTAGGGAGTGGATTTTGACCTAACCATTTTTAGAGCTTCCCTATACCCTCAAAGAAACCTACGGCATATTTGGAATCTCTAGAAACCATAAATGAACATGATATATAAATAAATAATAAAATTATATTGATATTTTTCGAAATTTACCCCATAACACCATAACCGTGTACATAGTATTTCATGTCCGCCGCGTTAAATTTTAAAATCGTTATTGTTTTCGTGATCTACGACTCGATACCCGTCTTGATTCTTTCACTTCGTCACCCTTTTTAACTTTTTCAGGGGTTGAATTTTCAAAAAACCTTAAACATTCCTTTACTCAATTACTTTAAAGAATACTCTTGCGAAGTTTCGGATCAAATAGTTCAACTAATCTTATTTCGCCATACAAACTTTGGACCCCCATTTCAACCCCTTAGAAGGTGAATTTTGTAAAATCCTTTCTTAGTGCTCGTCTACACCATAAAAGGAACCTACGTGCCAAATTTGGAGTCTATAGGACCAGGGGTTTAGGCTGTGCCTGCATCTTTATAAGGGAGCTTCTTCTTTTATATATATAGATTATTTCATTGGTATATCCGATACCTTACTGGTTTTATTAAGTAAGGCGACGTTAAAGGCTTATCGAGATATCATAAGTTATTATTCGTAATTACATGACAGGTTTTAATGAATCTTATTTAACAAATATATATAATCATATTAAACATTAATATTTTACCTAAATACAACCGTACAATTTATATACATAAATGTAACAAATCTAACTAAGCTAACCTATGTCAGATCTAAGATTGATCGGTTCTTTTGGTTAGATATAATTGATGTATCTAAATAGTACAGATTTGTAAATAAAGATCAGTGTATGTACATTACCTAAAGACTATCAATGTCAAATTGGGAAAACTGTAAGATTTGAATTCATTTAAATTACTTGAGATTTGGACCCACTTAACTTTTTACTAGGTTTTCTGGTTCCCAGGTTACTAGATTACTAGGTATCCTAGTTATCTGGTTTCACAGTGAATCCCACACTCCTAATAACGCTAAAGGTGCATTCAGACCAAACGAGCATTCGCTATTCTATCCCCCACTCTACGAAATCAACGAATCACGTTTTGTGTAACGATCGAATTTCGATTTTGAGTGGATACACTATTGCGGTCGCCAATTAGGTAGCTTGCCCAGCGTGGCGATTATGGATACCTAGTTACTTCCAAATGCGTCCATACGCGTAGTTAATAGAAGCCTACGTCCCGCGGTCGACTGAGATAAATATATTAATGAACTGATCTAACGTTGGTGCAATTGTCCATAACTGATAAAGATACCCAGGTGTATTTTTTCAGGAATCAGTAAACAAATATCAATTGCTTTTCTATAATATTCCCAATTTCGATGGTATCAAATTCGCAAATTTTGCATTAAGCAACAATTCGAAGATTTACTTTCGCAACAGATTGAAAGGAAATATTTGTTCATTAGCTATATAAATAGAAATTATACCTAATGATATCCTCATTTATTTGCATTTTGACGATGTTTACATTGCGGAGGATCTTAAGAAAATGCGTGGTCACGAAACTCTACCTCTCATTCAATCTCAGTCAAATTTGTACCTTAGAAGTGAAGCAAGGAGATTCAACTTGCAAATTTGTTGAGATAGTAACATTTTCGCGTAACTAAATCAAATAAAACGAAGACAGAGTAGGGTGAATATCTGAGCGTTTCAACCGCCTAATTTTGATGGCATCATTTTTGTAGAAGTTTCTAAACGTCTTAAATGTTATACCTACTTCGTCATTTGTATAAGGTACCGTGCCTCCTTCAAATGACAAAGTAACACATTGTAACGAATAGAACAACTTCGGCAAGAATGATGCCACCAAAATAGACGGTTGAAACGCTTAGATATTCACCCAGTATTCATTGCTAGTAGTTCCTTAATTTTAGGACTGAGTGAGGCCTCTTTTAAAATACATCATGCGTTCCATCTAATAGGTAGATACTTACCTAAAAGACAGAGGCAAATAAAAGAGAAGGATAGCTAACATTTATCTGGCAGATATAATTCATTAGGGGATGATGAAACAAGTCCTTAGTTTAATTATTGAAAATATATTGTAACGGCCAATAACAAGACGGCTATCATAGCCCCGCAGAAATCTAAACAAAGCAGCTAAAATAAATAAACCCCATCCTTTAATTACTAAAGTTTGGTTTCTTAAGGGATTTACATATTCTTAGATGCATGGTTTTAATTGAAATTTTCCTCGTCACCGGAAACTTTCCCGTGCGGGATCAATTTCCAATTCTGAGTATTCTATTCGCGTTTGCGAGAATGCCAAGAGATGGGGAAAGTTTCTACCAATGTTATCGATAAATTGTATTTTTTTCGTCACAATATATATATATAAGTGCAAGCAGTCTTGCAATTTTACTCGATGTTGTCTTTCGTTACAACAGTAATTTATGAAATGAATCAAGGAGCAGCCAATGGGCAGGCCACATTGCACGCAGAGCAGATAGTCGACGGGGTCGAAAAGGGCTCGAGGCCCGGTTTGGCAAACGCAGTGTAGGGCGTCCATCTACAAGATGGACAGACGATCTTATGAAGATCGCCGGGAGATGCAGGATGCAGGTCGTTTCCAGCCGGTGTATGTGAAGGTCCAAAGCGGAGGCCTATGTCCAGCCTTTGAAGTCTTATGGCAGAAATGATGATGATGGTGTTTTAATTATATTTTCTAATCGTGAAAATGAAACAAGGTACTAAGGTATAAAAGTCTTTAATCAAAAGTCCCTTATTTTCTAAACAACTCTCCCGCTCTTCTGGCCCCGACAATAATGCCTTGCCACGTCTCGCGGCAAACCTGCTCAATGTAAATAGGATTCAGATGGAATCCTTCGAATCCACCTTGGAGACCAGGCAACTCATAAGTGTAGGACAAGGGAACGCCAATCAGATGCGCATAATCCTCCGAAGCACCAGCAGCTGGGTACCAGAGTACCAAGACAGCATTGCCGACGACATAGTTAGGGAAGTTAGGGAGCTTGACGGCGTCGATAGCGGTGGCCATGTTGACACCAACAGTGTGAAGAGCGAAAGCGTTGGGCGACAGAGAACCATCATGCCCCCATCCGTAAAGGATCATGCTACCGTAGCTGTGCATGGTCAAGTACAAAGCCATGCGATGAAGGTACTCGTGAAGTAAATCCCTCACTACTCTAGTTTCGATCTCAGAGAAGGCACGGTTGCCGGCATATGTGTCCCCGCAAGGAGTGGCGCTGGTGCCAACGGTGTTCCAGAAGAAGTCGTAGTTGCGATTGCCGTCTACTCCGGGGCAGAGGCTGCTCCAGGCGTGAGTATCGGTCGAACGAGTTTTGCGCCAGAATCGTTCCTGGAAATGAAAGGTGTCACCATTTAGTTTCGCATTTGAAAACAAGCTGTTTTATTTCGGAATACAATTGAGGACACCATTCTGGCTTGTAATATGCCTTGCAATTGATTAACTACACTACAGTAACATCTGTAAAATATGACGCATTTCATAGAAAGACGTAATGTCGGCTTGTCGGCAAGGCAAGCCAAGACCAAAACACCTATCTTTCATTGGGCCAAAGTGGCTAAAACCAATTTCTGTGAACTAAGATGTACTACAAAGATTTAAAAGAATAAAAATTCTTGAGAGCATATGTAAAAGCCTTAAACTATAACTTTAAATAAACTTACGTGGGTGAAGGTGTAAGAGTAACCGTCAGGATTGACAACGGGCAGAAGGATCCAGTCGAAGTTCTGCAGAAGGTCAGGCTCAGTCACATCTTCAGTCAACTTGTGAATCATCCAGGTAACCGATGGGGGGGAGATCCATTCCCTGGCGTGGATACCGCCGTCAATGAAGATCACGGGTTTCCTCTCGTCTTGGAAGTTGGTGGTGGAAATCTTCAGGTAGTAAATAGGGCGGCCTTCGAAAGAATTAGCGGGTCTGACCAAAGTCACTGTGTCAGGGAAACGAGCGGCTATGTCGATGAGGTAAGCGTAGATCTGGAAATGTAGAGATAAAGATTTTAATTTGAACATTGAATTACTTTCATGTAATTATTCTATTGTAACACTTGTCTTGCAACCCACATTTTATCTAAAGCATATTTAATATTTTCTTCGGTTACCGCGAGGATTACACATGAAATTTAAACTTCATTGCGACGTTTCGAACACTTTACAGGGTTCGTGGTCTACCCGCGACTGATTCCTGTGCACTGTGTGTGATGATTTCTGTGAGTCGCCCGCAGACCAAGAACCCTGTTAAGTGTTCGAAACGTCGGAATGAAGTTAAAGTTAATTAATATACGCGAGTTTATCCGTTTTCATAGTTTTATTTCACTAAGGACTGATTTTTCAATCCCCAGTTAACAGTATCTGTCAAATAAATGTTCGCTCCATCCTTTTTTGACTGATGACCTGAGATAAGGATGGTAATAATTTTAACTGACGGATACTTTTAACTGAGGATTGAAAAATCAGTCCTTCAGGATATTATTAGATAATCCTAAAACATGATACCAGTACTCAGTTTTCAAATTCTGTTCATAAATATTACTTGATTTAGCAACTAGTTAGTACCTATCGAAATTTGTAATTCATAGTCTTTATCATAATTTTAGATGAAGTAATCGCCATTCTCTTACTATTTTAACACTATTATTCATTTCGATCTCCTGGTATACCATTACTACATACCTTTAAGTATTATTTACCTTTCTAAAGCATATTACTGTATAAATAAATCAGAGAAATGTTGACAGGGAAAACATAATACCCAATCGCATACCATTTCAAATATTTCAATGCTATTCTATTATGCAGAAATCAATGACATGGATTATGTTACCAATTAAGAAGAGATATTGTAGCTACGTTTAATGTTTTCCTTATTATATTAACGTTATGTTTCTTTATTGGTATTTCCTTCCTTTCTTCAATTATGTATGCCAAGGAGGATTATCATATATTTGACTTGTATTACAATTTATTCATTTATTTGTTTGTTGTCATTCTCCGTAGCCTAGTTAGTAGCGATTCTACGAAGCCGGGAGTTCCGGGTTCGAAAGTTCGAAACCTGGCAAGAGTATTATTTGTGTTTATGATATTTTGTCACAAATAT
The DNA here is from genome assembly GCA_025490895.1 of Thaumatotibia leucotreta. Lineage (NCBI taxonomy): Eukaryota > Metazoa > Arthropoda > Insecta > Lepidoptera > Tortricidae > Thaumatotibia > Thaumatotibia leucotreta. The sequence continues at coordinate 909,190 of JALPQI010000033.1, read as the reverse complement.
TTGTTCCTTGGTCGTGGCTGTCTATAATTATGTATTTATCTATTATGTATTATTGTCTGTGGGACTAGGTCGATTTCTGTAAGTTGGCCAAAGTTTATAATTTTATTATAATATGTATTTTCATCATATTTACCGTGTCAAGGGTTGGATAATTGTCATAAGGAAGGTTTTTCCCTCCATTCCTGATGAAATTTTGTGCACTTTTTGCAGCAATAAGTGTGTCATCGTAATCCAAGGCACTGAAAGCATTTTAAAATATAATTAAACATCAAATTTGTGGCGAATACAATAATTCATAAAAAAACTATGTAACTAAATCTCGCCATAAAGCGTTAGTATTTTTTTAAATAATAAATTTTCAATAACTACTGTAGCATAAATATTAGATATCATATAGGTATACCAATACAATAAATCAACATACGTAATAGTAGTCCAAAACACAAGATACTAGCACTTTTTGTTACTACCCCTTTGGAACAAAAGATCTAAAATACTAATGTTCAAACTTATCCCAAATCTAAACGTAGTTCACCAATGTTTCGCGGCGAATGCCTAAACCGCTGTACCATTTGGTCTTAGAAAAAACATAATTTATACCACATAATTTGTGATCTTCGAACGCTTCGCATATTTAATAAACATAAACAATAGTAGATTACATGCCAAGGCCGTTTAACTGGGAAATGTCTCGGCTGACGTGTAATTGTACCGACAAACATGTGATCCAAGGCTTTCCCATTTAACGGCCGAGGTGTGTGTATACTATCTTTCCGCTCAACGGAGCCGGCAGGCGGCAACTTAGTTTAGCGTAGCGGTCAGTAATGTGCTGTTTGCCGGCCGGAGGGCAAAAAAATATTTTATGTACGGATCTTCAAAATGTTGCCGCCGATAACATAATATTATTGTATTAATTAATCGAGTCATCAATTTTGAGATTACGTTGCTGAGCTTATTATAAAACCCAGATAGCCTGTTATCGGCTACGTTCGTTATCTTAATTTTAATGAGAATTAACTTACCGACATTGATTTAATAGGTAAGTACGTCATTAGAATCACTTTACATATAATTTGTACAGCGTCATTAAGGATAAACAAAATGAAGTACCTTATTATTTTTTTTTTATCTTATCTTTAATTCAAACTATTGATAATATAATTCGCTTTATAAGATAGAATTAGTGAAAAACGTGAAGGCGATAAAAATACCTATTTCCATGATATAAGTTTTTAAGCTAACGTGGTAAATATGGTCATTTACATTATTAGTACGTCTTAAAACGAGATATCAGAATATTGGGTGCTCAATAATAAAATTTTGTATGATAAATATCCCCCATCCGTGTGGTGACGGCAGTAAGAATACATTTGTCTGCACCCCAACTCTTCCCGCGGGTGTCGTAATAGTAGACTAAGGGGTTGAAGTGTTACTGACCATTCTTTGATTTGATTGATGATGGGCAGCAGCGTCATCATGTGGACACATTACTGCGGTCGCCAATCCGCTTGCCCAGCGTGGCGATTATGGGTCCTAATGCGTCCTAATAGTCCATCAATCTTCTATCAAGAATGGTCAGTGACCTTCAATCCCTTAGTCGGCTCTTACGACCCCCGCGGGAAGAATTGGGAAGGTGACAACATGTATTCCTACTGCCGTCACTAAACGTCCAACGTACGTAATGTCAACATTTCATTGCAAGTTTGAGAAATAGTATAGATTACATGCCAAGGAACTGTTTCGGATGACGTGTAAAACATATGATCCGAGGCTTTCCCATTTAACGGCCGAGGTGTGTATACTATTTTTCTGCTCAACGGAGGCGGCAACTTAGTTTAGGGCAGTTGCCGGCAATGTGCTGTTTGCCGGCCGGAAAGCAGAAATAGTACATTTCCTAACTAGTGCGGGAAAACTTTTTTTCGGCGAGTTAAAAAACGATTTTTTTTCATAACAAGTGCGTCAAAAAGAGAAATGCTGAAAGCGCGCGAAGCGTGCGCAAAGTTCGTTTTTGCGCACTAGTTAGGAAAAGCATATTTACTTACTACTACTTATATTTATATACTTACGCTTTAACGTTTTCAGCGTGAACTCTGTAGTCGATAGCCAAGTCTTCCAAGGCCTTTGTGAAGCCAGCCTGATACTTCGGAGGCACCAGAACAACGCCCTCACGCTGAACGAGGGGATGGCTCAGTACATCCACATGAAACTGGTCGAGGAAGGGTCCGAGGGCCGTCAGCTTTTCCCCGGATGCTGGTCCTACGTAGTAGGACTTCCATCTGTGATCAAAAGAGATTATGAAAACCAGACTATCTCGGCAGTACCAACCAAGCCGCGCGGAAAAGTAGTTGAACAAAATCACTCTTTGTGTATAAGTTTACTCTTAGATAGAGCATTTTCTGCACGGCTTATCTCCAGCTAGAAGGTTCACTAAGTTACTAGAAGATACCTGAAGTTTTTCGTTATTTGATTTGTCAGCCTCCGTTGACTAATTAGTAGTGACCCTGCCTATGAAGATGGAGGTTCTGTATCCGGATCCCGGCGAGGGCATTATTTGTGTACTTATTATCACAAATCGATACGAGCATTTAGGTTCTGGCAGAATATCAGCGATGTGGCTTGCCGCATCAACATGCTGAGCCAGCGCCTATTCTCTGCCACGACACATGGTAAAAACAACTATTTATTGTTTGTAATTCTTCTGCAAGTTAGTCTTAAGTTGCATGCGTTTTATTTGTTGATTTCTCTGTTTTTATACCTACCATGTAAGTTGTGGAAATTGAATAAAGTCTTTATCTATCTATCTATTTGTTTCTTGGTCATGGCTGTGTATGTATTTATGTATCTATCTATTATATAACTACGCTTGGTACTTACTGTTGGACTAGGTCAATTTGTGTCAAAAGGAGGTAGGTACTTATTTCTCGAGCTTTATTCAAGGCGTTTGTGTATAGAATCGTAATGAAAATACAATATTCTGAATAAAATATGAATCACTTTCCTGCGATCTAGGACTTAGCCAAGATGTAACTGTCACCGGGCAATGCAATCAAAAATTAAATTAAAACAAAAAGAAGGAGTCCAGGATGCTTTGCCAAGTTGCCAATCGCTAACGCTTAGTAGCGTAGCGTTAGCGTATCGTAGTTTTCCCTCTCCGTCACTCTTTCATATTAGTGCGACAAAGACAGCTGCCTTTCGTTTACGATTGACGATTATGCGCTAGAGATTGGCAACTTGTGATCCGATATTTTCTTTATAATGGTAATGAAAAATCGAATCTCTTCTACGCCGTTTCTTCGTCCAAAACGTCATCTTTTGCGTTCCTTGGTGACGAAAGTAGGTATATTAGAAAACATATAAACGTGTTAGGTATCTATACATATAATTAGCACACTGCCCTCTTTTTGACGAGAAATAGCCATTGACGAGAAATTGGTATCACATAGTAGAGGGGATTTCGTATTAATCAAAGTTATAGTTTTTTTTTTTTGCATATTGAACTCAATTTTATTATTACATTGGTTTTATTTGGTTAGTATTATTTGTTATGCAAACTTAAGTTCTAGCGATGGAAAATGGCGAAAGATTTCCTATAAATTACATTTATATGTAACTTTCGAAAAAAAAAACCTGATATTTGCCTGCCTTTGACGCAAATAGATTCCATTTCACGTTCACGTCACATGGACTATACATAGAATTAATGATTCTAATTTGTAAATATTTCGCCATAATTGATAATTTCAACCTCTTTAGCTAGTAGATAACATACATATGAGTAGTATTATAATGGGAAAAATAGGTCCTAAATATGTATTTTACACATAAAAAACTGAAACATGCAAAAGATTTAATCGAAGATCCGTCACGAAAAATACTGTATTTTATTGAAAAATACTGGGGACTTTGAAAGATACGTGTTCTTTCGAGTAATTTTCATCGCTATTAAGTTCCTACTATTTTACTTATAAATTTATAACACGAACTGTACAAAATCAGATTATTAAAAAAATATGATCATTAAAAATGAGCTTTTTAATTAGTAAACAAACTAATTAAGAACAGCTTTCAATGTTTAAAATTGATGGTTACTTACCCTTCGTACGTTTCGTGCTTGGCATAAGCCAAAGCTATGAACAGAACCAGCGCCAATACCCTCATGATGCCGTATACTAGTCACTGAACTGAATTTCCATCTATATAGTTGCGTGTTTCGAGAGATAACTCGAAAGATATAGGTAGATAAGTCTCTTAACAATACGTTATCGTTCTTTTAAATTGCAAGCGTAGAGGGCGTGTCCTATTTTACTTAAAAAGACGGGCGTTTATGACTGATTAAAGAACTAAGTCTATGGAATACCGAAGCCGGAATTGAATCTGTCTCAGATTTCATGACTTGCTAATATGGTTGGTTATCAGCAGTCCACACGGTCATCGACGTATTCCGGAAAATTTGGTCTTGCATTAGGAGTTGGAGTGTTCTTAAAGAAATGGACGTTGAACTGATTAAAGAAAAGGACCAAGTCCGTCGGAGAACGAAGCCGGAATTAAACCTCAACCTTCAGCATTGACGGCTGACGATCATGAGTTCTAGAAAGTTGCAATGCAGAGTGCAGATATAGTGCCTATAGGTTTATTACTTTTCACATCTAAAGACAGTTGATCAGGTTCAGGTAATGTGCCTATTTACGGCCATACTAGTATGCCTCTCTATTATCAGCTTCTATAGCCTAGTTGGTAGTGACCCTGCATATGAAACTTCGAATCCCGGCGAGGGAATTATTCGTGATTATGACTACTTCCTCTTCCTCATGGTTGTTTTCTATTAATGTATGTATCGGTATAAAATATATGTTATATATAAGTTTATTCGCTAAAACACAAACCTTAAGCTTACCGTGGGACTAGGTCGATTTGTGTAAGGTTATCCGAGATTGTCCGTCCGTGTTATTGTACATTTGAAGTGTTTCAATATCCAACTCGATCGATTGTGGCGAGATTGAAAAACTGCGCAGAAAAATTGCACAAGCGAAGAAATACTTGATTAAAACGATCCCCTGAGGCCCACTAAAATACGTAAACTAGCACAACTAAAAATAGGTTCGTAATTGTAACTGTTTATAAATAAATATAAGAGGTTTAGATAAATGTCAGAATAAAAGAAACCTTTCATATTCCACCTTTCATTCCCCGCAATATTTGCGATTTCACTTCAAAGGCGTAATAACGAATTATTATCTACAAAAAATGTGTGATCGATACACCAATTTCGTTCTTAATGCTTTTCCAATAATTTGGGTTCGAGTTACAAGAATTTATCGTGAGGTACCTCAACACTCGTGTTCTTTGAGTAAACTAATGCTGATATAAATTATAGCCTTCAGCGAGATGGGAAAATATGGAGTGCAGTCTTTTCGGGGCATTGTTTTACCGATTCTTTTTCGGGTAGATCTATGTGTAACCAATTGACCATGGCATTTTGTTTACAGTGCCCATTTGATGAATGATTGTAGTTCTGAAGAAAATTAGTCAACCTGTTGAAAAATATACTGCTATATTAAACATTTTTATATTTATTAAAAAAATTGTCACAGGTAAAAAATCTTTATGAATAAATCTATTGTATATTATAGAGCACTTTCAAATTATAAAATTTCGTCTGTGCCCTATGTTTCTATACGTTTTACCTATTGTAATGCTATTCTGTAAAATTAACATGTATATATAGCATGTCTGTTATTAGTGTTAGTTTAAGGTACTTTACCACTGTAAAAATTTGCATGTCAATTAATAACTTTAATTATTTGAAGTCATAGTCCAAATGGCTTGTGACATATTCGTCACTAGGTACTCCAAGGGTTCAGGGAACATTAAATAAACCTCAATAAAATTTGTTGCTCAAAACAAGTATAGCATACATAATTAAAGATGATAAGATAAGAGAGAATAAGTTCCGTGAAACACATTCATATTAAATACATATTTCAAACTTTAAGTCGACAACTGCTCGATGTGCTTTGCGGATAATTATACCTAATCATGAGAAGCTTCATCATGTGCCAATCCAATCCAAACGACGTTTACGTTGTGAAATATTGTTTTAATTATGATAATAAAAAGCAAATTTGACAATGAAAGGAACGATTAGGTTACCTACCAATGGTAGGTGTACCTACCAATCTACATACATAGTTTCAGTAAAATAAATAGTTTTCAAGGAAACAAGATGGCTGTTTTAATTGCGCAGTTTTATAAATATAATAAAATCGGCCTTGTTGTACAGTTTCCCATTCCTTTTCAGTAAATAAGTTAAGGTGTTTATTGTTCATATTACAAATTATTACGAGAACAAATGAATACAAGTAGTTCACGTCAGACCAGGACATAATGTAAGCAGGTGTTTAAATGTATAAAACACGAAGTAATAAAAAATATAAAGCTTTATTGTAAAATTTTCAGCTCTCACTTATTATACCTCGCCCTATAACTATTAACAGCGTATCTGGCTCCTGCCTTGATACCCTGCCAAGTTTCGAAGCCAGCCTGCTCAATGAATTCAGGGTCGACAAGAAAACCATTCACCGTATTGTAATTATTTCTATGAGCTGGCAGCTCATAAGTATATGCTAGAGGAATCCCAGCGGCAAGCGCGTAGTCTTGAGCAGATCCGGACGCGGGATATAAGAGCAAAGCGCTGTTGCCAACTACGTAGTTTCTGTTTGAAGGCCATTTGACGGCATCAATAGCATCAGCCATCCTCACACCAACCAGGTGAACGATCAAGCCATTCGGAGGCAGTAGACCATCACCATAACCGTAGAGCATCCAGCTTCCAAAGCTGTGTATGTCTAAGAACAGTTCTATTCTTCCACTGTGCTCTGCGATGATGTTCCTGATGATAGCAGTCTCTGGTTCGGAGAATGCATTGTTGCCGTGGAACGTGTCCGCACAGACAGAACCGCTGGAGGCCTGGGACCATTGGAAGTCAAAGTTGCGGTTCAGATCAACACCGGAACACCAGTTGCCGACGACGAAGCCAGTCGCGCGGTTCTTTCGCCAGAAACGGCTCTGGAAATAGAAAGGCATAATATAAACATTAATAACCTAGTAGGCCTCAAAGGCAAAAAATAATAACAATGCAACCGTGCAATACATTTAAAGATATATGTTCTGTAATGCCATTTAATTAATGAAAACTATTCAAATACACATATCATGCACGTGCTTTATTTCTCCTGAGAGAACTGAGTTCTGTGTTTACCACAGATCCATTTTTTTTTTAGTCACTGTACGTCACGTCACGTCATCATCCTCTCTCAGTACGCTGCTGGACGTAGCCTCTCGTATTAAGGTGGATTCTACCCTATCCCTGCCGCTTATCTGCTAAAAGATGGCGCTACAATTGCACAAACACCATATTTTCGTCATTTTCTGCTAAACCGAGAATCAGAGTTAACATGTTTTGAGATACGCGCACGAAGCAAAAAATCTAATGTTCAAATTGATAGCAATCTGACAAAATACTGTTCTTCTAAATCGCAATAATGCAAAAACTAGAAAATTATGTAATTTTACCCTGTAACGCACACTACTACACCTCCCGTCAGTACCCAATGTCAGTTGTACAATCATTACTCATCAATAAACTAGATGGCGCCAGTTAAAAGAACAGCTTTTCTAAATGGTCTAAGTTCTAACTAGAGGGCGCCAATTAGGAAATGACTTTATATTGTATTGTATATTTCTGAAGCAAAACCAACTGTTGGTTTGGTATTAAAATCCCTACTTTTAACTGTACAGATATAACAACAGCTGTAGAAAAGAAGTTATTCCCGTACTCTTCGGGTAATACCTATCCGTCGCCGTTATGTACAACTCTTTAGAGTATTATATTTTTTGGTACAGCTACTTACTGGTAAATAAAATAGTTATCAAAGAAAGTTACTTATGTCCCAAAACACTAGTATTTACCGCAGCGGGTCTCTATTCGCTAGGAACAATGTGGCAATATAATTACGAGTATAGATTGACCTAAGAAATTCATAGTATTATACTTGATCAACGGCACTAGCACATATCGTGCATGACAGGAACCTTGTCGCGGCTACCCGTCCCTTTTTGATTACATTGATTCAAAAGAGATGAGAAGTTGCGAGCAGGTCACAAATTGCTGCCAATATTGTTGTACAAGATGTGCTAGGGCCTCAAGTATAATAAGTAATAAAATGTGTAGGTATTTTGGGTAGTTCTATGGAGTTAGAAGATTGAAGAAATATATTCATTAGACACGTATTAGTAGACCAAATTGAATGATCTGATGGACATTTGCCGACTTGCTTTATTACCAACTACGATACTGATGATGTACTAGTGGTTCATCGGACATTTAGATTTTAGACCTTGTTGGAGTAACATTTATATTACTAAATGTTAGCCTACATACCTACTATGTTAGTCTCCAACTAACATTTTACATTACATAATATGTAAGAATAGTGTTATCCTGTCTAAGTTTACCTACATTTTCGCCTACCATCCTATAAGATGCTAATTAGATTGTCCGATATCAATTAAAAGTAGGTTAGGTACGAGTACTTACTTAAATACAAACGCAACGAAGATTTTCCAGACACAGGCGAACAGCTGGACGCTCAATTTTCGAATGCTTTATATAAACAAGGTGCTGTATTTCTGTTGTCAGAGAGGTTTCAGGAGTATTAGGATGCAGTGTAGTTAGACCCCCTAGAGTTTAGTTCATGTTTCAGAAGTACCTACTACCTAGGCATGTTACAGTAACTAATACCTACTATTTTACGCGGTTTCAACATTTTTCATCACATTTGCTTTCTAAGCGCGCCATTGCTTGTGCATATTGCAGTGGGAGTAATAGAAAAGTGAAATTCCTTAGGGAATACCAATATTTCGTCTCATAACATATTCTTTGTCTGCAAGTGTTATAAAAAACATTGTATGCATCACAATCGGTAAGAGGCATACCTACTAACTCGAGTCATCAAAAGCCCTCCGCCTACGGCGTCGGGCTTCTAACACTCTCGTTAGTGATACTGTACTTACCTCCCTAGATGCACAATGTACTATTATCGACCGCTCTGAAACATTTAAAAACCTTCTAGAGGGACTCTGTATTCCAACCTCATGGGAATCTAGGTATTTGTTTCTTGGCCACCTATTTAGTATAGCCGACGGCAATGGTCAAATGGTTGATAGTGGCTGTTTTCCTAGCTGTAGATGTTTGTCTGATAGCATTGCAACAGAATGTATTATTATAAATTTTTGAAGGTAGGTAGGTAGGTACTTCTTGAACCTAGTATCTACAAAACGTACTAGAGAGGGAAAGGATACTTTCAGGCACTGTGTGCTTACCATAAGCTGCCGCTGCGTTTTTAACGCGGACTTACTTTTCATCCCGCCCGTAATCGCGTCTTGGGGCGAGCCACCCGTATAGAAAGCACCTATGTAAGTCCGCGTTAATAACGCAGGGGCAGCTCATGGTACGGCTACTGGTTCCACAGGAGGCGAGTAAGGGATGATTTGTCGACTTTTTTCTCGCTCACTAAACAAAGAGTAGATATAGATCCTATGTCAGTAAAATTAACAAATATACCTATATATTATGTAGATGATCGTTGGCTGTTCACACTGCCGCTTCCTCAGTGAGGGTTTTTAATATTTTTTTCTGACACTGGGGCGGTGATATGGCGTAAGGACCAACAAACTTTCAAAATAAATACGCGAATTGAATTTTCTATATATTTTGTGGTTTATTTATTCTTAAAACCATTACATAAGGAATAATGTTTTCTAAAATAAATAAACGTTTCCGAGTCAATTCCCATGAAATGCCTTTAGTACTTACCGTTTGGTATTCGGATTTGATAGCTGGCTGCCAAATGGGAATTATAGTTTCCCGTCTGGTAGGATGAAATGGGACTAACTTTCCCATCTCGTATCTGGATTTGGTACAAACCTGGTTACAAACCGGTAATGATAAGTCCCGATTTAAAGCCAGTTACCTATTGGGATTTTAATCCCATTTCGAAGCTGGTTTGGTAGCCAATCTACTAAAGGATGAAATGAACAAAGTTCTAGTAATTTTGTTTAGTGTCAGTCATTTTGAGTTCCTGTTTTAGGGCCCAATCTTCAGTTCGGCGACCGTTTTCTAGTCGTCATACATTTATGAAATTAATAAACTCCAAATGTAACGATCCAAATGTAATTATAACGATAATGGCGAGACATTTCGAAATTATACTTCAAATAGTCTGGTCCCGACATTATAACGTTATAATGGCGGAACCAGGTCCTGAATTCTGTCCATATTCTGTCGATTCATATTGCATTATTTAGTACTTACTGAATTTGTACTATTTGGTACCTGTTGTAAAAAAAATTGTACTTCTTTCATTCCAAAATTATATTTGAAATAGTCTGGTTCCGCCAGATCATTTGAAGCAGACTATTTGAAATATAATTTTAAAATGGAAGAGGTACTATTTTTTTTACAAGAGGTATCAATACCAAATAGTACTAATTCAGTACTAAATAATGCAATATGAATCGACAGAATATGGACAGAATTCAGGACCTGGTCCCACCATTATAACGTTATAATGGTGGGACCAGACTGTTTGAAGTATAATTTTGAAATGGAAGAGGTACTAATTTTTTTACAACAGGTACCAAAAAGTACAAATTCAGTACTAAATAAATAATGCAATATGAATGATTTGGTTCCGCCATTATAACGTTATAATGGCGGGACCAGACTGATTGAATATAACTTTGAAATAGAAGAGGTACAATTTTTTTTACAACAGGTACTAAATAGTACAAATTCAGTACTAAATAATGCAATATGAATCGATCGAATTCAGGATCCGGTCCCGCCATTATAACGGTTAACTCCAAATACAATTAGAATTTCGATATTTTATGTTCAGTGACTATGAATCTGACAGCTGTTTGGACCACACGCCTATATAGCGTTGCCTGCAAAAGATCGAAAACCCTAACTTACTGGCCAACGATACAGTAAATATAATAAACAGTAGCCGTACCATGACTTTACAAGTATCGGTAACATTAGGTTTTATTAAATACGTTGAGCAGGCCATCGCGCTCGCTCCTATTTGTAAGCGCGAGCACGATAGAATGCACGTAGCACGCATCGAGTAAAACCTTACGTAATTACGTATCCTTTACTTTCCAGCTCATGGCACGGCTACAGTACCTACCTACTCTTCTGTACTCTTCTGCTGAGAACTAATATTCGCAAAATTTAAATATTGGTGGCCTAAATATATGCATAGCTTAAACATAGGTTTCAATCTGTTGAGTATCGAAAGTTCATCGCCTCGTCTGTTCTTGTATCAACGTCTGTGCTATGTACAAATTGTTTTATATCCATGTAGGAATACTTCAGTAAATAGATGACGAATAGTACCTAATACCAAAGTTTGGGGCTACTATTAACGATGTAATCGAGATAATGGGTTGCCGAATGGTTGACACATACATATTATAGTTTTTATATACATAATATATTCTTGCTCTATATTCTATACTCTGTTTGGTTAGATATTTAAAAAAAGGTAATCAATCTTGCAGTATCTTTTTATTGAAAACTACAAGTAGAAAATAAGTTTTACCAAATATACGTAATATAACAAAGGAATACAGTGATTTACATTGTTTTGATTCATTAAGTACCTAGTTTGGATTTTTAAATGCATTTTTCAATAAAAAGATAGTGCAAGATTTTTTACCTTTTTAAAATACCTAACCAAACAGAGTACAAGTGAGACAATTTTTACATTTTGTTTACAAGTGTGATGTTTGCGTCGGTAACCAATTACAATTATGGTCTCGTTTATACACTTTTCGACCCAGCGAATATTCGATCCGGTAGCAGTCGAGCCAACGTATATTTGTGACCGAGATTATGGGATGACAATCTCGGTCACAAATATACGTCTATTGTCCAATCGAAACATTAATTTTGATTTTAGGATACATTATTTCTACGATTTTCGACACAGCGAATATTCGATCCATAATAGCCACTCAATAGCTTTTGGTAACTGTGGTTACCAGCTGTCACTCTTATTTTACATAGGAATAAAAGTAGCAGTTGAGCCAACGGACTTTAAGATATAGCAGAATGTGCAGGTCGCAAAATGTGCAGGATACGTATAATGAGCAGATCGCATAATGGGCAGATCGCAAAATGAGTAGATCGCAAAATGTGCAGATCTTACAATGAGTAGATCGCAAAATGTGCAGATCTCACAATGAGTATATCGCAAAATGTGCAGATCGCAAAATGAGCAGATCGCGAAATGAGCACATACGTCACTCTCGCACTTATGCAATTGTTGGAACGGGACGGTCGTCTTATCCTAGCAAGACATGTCACAAAGGACCCCGTGCCTAAAGTATGGAAAATGTGGTTTCAGTTAAATGGGCTGGGATTTCGATATTTTGTAGACGTCAGTGCTCTGAACAAAATTTCTATGAGTGCTACCACAGTTTCCGAGACCCTGTCAAAGTTATGACTGATTTTACATCTACCCTCCTCCTATGAGTTGAGATTCCGATGAAATAAAAAATTAAGGGTAAAATAAAAGAAAACAGCGTTAGAGTAACTTATCCATCTAAATTCTAGATTTTTATTTTTTGTATTCGTGTATGATTTTTTTATATGGGATTATGTATTTTGCATGTTACTTTGGTATGTTAAGTTTTTTTTAACTGTTTCGTTGTCGATAATAAATCTTTAATATAATTGGGTTTTTATTTTGAAAGTTTATTATGACTTTATGACCTTAGGTTTCATGAGCAAATAAAGAGGCCATCCGTTAGCATCAGAATGCCCAGGTTTTTATGGTGCTGAATGGTACTGCAATTTCCCGGAAGCATGCCCTTAGTCCTAAAAACCGAACTACACGGCCTTGCCAAGAGACTTCCTCTAGGAAAAGGTTCCCAGGTTAAGTTCAGGTGGTCCGGTTCCGAGGGGCTCGGCTCTGCTCAGGCATGTTAAACTCATGACCTGCCGTTTATTTATTTTATTTAAAGACAGTCCATTGGATTGCCAGGTCATGCCGACTGCAGATCAGACCAGCGTATACGATAATATCTGATCTGCACATATTGCGACCAGCACATTTTACGATTTGCACATTTTGCGACCTGCACATTTTACGATTTGCACATTTTGCGACATGCCCATTTTACGATTTGCACATTTTGCGACCTGCACATTTTACGATCTGCACCTTCTGCGATTTGCACTACTGCGCATTTTGCGACCTGCACATTCTGTTATGCATCCCTTTAAGATACTCCTATAGTGCGTACGTATCTCAGTTCCGATTCAATAGTGACATACGAGGTTACTAAGAGTGGTGACAGTTTTCATAAGAACTCTACCTGAACTTCACTCCACAGAATGTGATATTTTTCTGCGCGAGTGCAAGACTGAAGTTTCATAGTAGAGGAGAGTGGGGTACAGTGGATCCCTTTTTTTACAAATGTTGTAGTGGTGTTATTTTTATTTGTAATTTTCTAGACACCTTATTGTCCCACCTATTCCTTAGAGGACACATTTTCCAGCACAAGTATATAATTTACATATAGCTTTAAAATAATTTTCATTATAAAAAAGTGAACTAAAGTTACCTCTTCAATCAAAAATCACAGAACAGTTCCTAGTTTGAGGTAAAAAAACCAAGAACAAGACTTTTCAGGTATAATTGAAAGTATCTTCCGTTATTTAGTTACTTCAATATTAGTATCACACAGATGAGCAAATTCGTGAAAAAAGAATACCGGATTATTAAAGCGATAAATAAAGCTAATGCAAAATATTCACAGTGCACCTTTATTCACTGTACCCCACTCTCCCCTATTTTTCTGCACAGTCTGGTCTGGTTGGTACTGTATGCAGATATTTTCTCGCATAATGCATTCGCATAATATAGTTTGATGTTGGTGTTGAAATGTAGACCTCTTTAACTCTTGTCGGTTTCGATCGCCGACACTCATGTAGAAAATGCTCACTTTCATCACTTGTATTCAGTAACAATATTTATTCGGCAAAACACAGCTCATAATAATGTCGAAAATTAAATAGTATATAAACATTGTACTTAATTAAAAATAAATATGAATGTTTCTTGTCACCAAGTTCAATACCATTTTCTTGAAACGTGTTCCGTTACATTTTCATTAGGTTCTTTCCGCTGAAGTATCTTCCCAATCTTCAACTGTATTTCAATATTCAACTGAAAAAATATGATTGTATAAATATAAGTATGGTTGCAAGATTAACAAGCCAAAGAAAAAGGCAAACCATGTTTGGCAAGTAACGATTAAGTTAGCGTTTACTCGATACGTAAAGTAGGCGCTCGGCGCTTGATTCATGATGTACTGGAGCATAATGTGAGCGTGATAAAATGCTTTATGTATAGAGTAAACTCTAACGCTGAACAAAGTGTGCCCCGCCTGGAAAATGCCAGTGTTATGACCAGCCAGGTCAACAGATTTGACCCCGTGTGACTTTTATTGTTGGGTGAGGTGAAACGGCGAGTATACGTTGAAGAGGCCCAAGTCCAATAATAAGATCATTTTGATGAACTTAAAAGTGAAAACTTGTGATGGGAAATATCGAAGGAAACATTCATGTAAATTAATTAATAAGCATGAGAAATGGACTCCATTAATTAGGTATGTTTTTTTGATTCCAATCATTGTACATAATAGTAGTTTATGCAACTGTACGTAATGCCTGATTACGTATAGTTGCATACACTACTTTATCTACACACATATCATAAGTGCTCTAAGATGCGTTCAGAAACAGAGCCTTCTCATACTTGGCTCTCGACTTTTGCGGCAACAGGTTGTTAGTTGCTGTCATAGCTGCATTGAGTATGTCCGGCGGAGTGCTCATATCGTTATCCGAGTCACTGCCACTCATTATCAAATAATTATCAGTATTATCACAAAGTATTTACAACTTTTCACAATTTTTCACTTGTAAGGCAATAAACAAAAGGCAGGAATGGCACCGATTTGAATTTCTGTATTTTTTTTTAAATCATAGACAATCGAATGATGTCCCTATTCTTGTGTCACTCGATATGAAAATATCGTCCGATTGTTACTTAAAAATATACTGAATTAACTTATTGTGTTGATGATTGGCTGAATATTTATAGATAGCAGAATAGGCACCCTACTTGAATCTGACAGCTGTTCCAAATTTAAAACTCATAACCTCCGGAAAAATCGTATATAATGTTAACTTTATGTATGTGCCAAGTTCTGATGGTGGGTAATGCTGGTCATTGTCTATTGTTTCTGGACGCATTTTAGAGCACTTAACGATATTTGTGTAGATAAAGTTGGTTTAAAATTTTGAAATACGCCTCAATAAAGAAAGTTTCTGTGCTACTTTGTAATTTTATCACGTTTCCCCGACATAATTTAAAACATTCGACAAATTTAACACACAGAAAAATTCTTTATTTTGATGGTCCTAAGCCCGTGCAAGTAAGACGGAGGATTTGGGATCTAGTAAGATATTTTTGCCAAGTCATAATGATAAGTTGATACCCGATGCACATTACCGCCGCCGCTTTTCCAACCCGCCATGCCGCGTGCGATGACGTTTTAAATAAATAGTTACCAGTTCGTGTGTTTTGCTAGTTATGCACATTGATAATGCGCAATGCGTCCAAATTTCCTGTTAGGTTTGCGGATAAGTTAAAACATTGGTATTTCAGTTTTTTTGTACCTACTAACAAAAAATGCTAGTATTCCGTAACTTGGACTACTATTACGTATGTTGATTTTTTGTACCGGTGAAAAAGTAACCCATGTATATATATACACATATATATATGTGGTCATATGTATATGTGGTCTGTCAAAAAAGTACCTACTACTGGAAAATAAACCTTGAAAATAAAATTCAAATTTCAATTACATTGGTGACAGACATCCTTTCAGGACGCCTACACAGATCAGGGGATAAGGTTTAAATTTATCAACATTATTTATTTCTCATTTCTAATACCTACCCTCCATACTTAACTTTAGTGGGTATACCTGCTTAGCCAATTTTGCTA
This sequence comes from Thaumatotibia leucotreta, assembly GCA_025490895.1. Lineage (NCBI taxonomy): Eukaryota > Metazoa > Arthropoda > Insecta > Lepidoptera > Tortricidae > Thaumatotibia > Thaumatotibia leucotreta. Next base: position 893,042 of record JALPQI010000033.1, on the reverse strand, counting down.
TTTGGTATTGTCGCTTATTGGAAAGGATGTCGATTAATTTAACCATACCGATAACTCTTTTCACAAAATAATTATTGCCGAGTGATTTAAAAATGCCACGAAGAAAAAAAACCTGTGACGAAATGGAGCTGTGGAAAAATATTATCCTGAATTACATGCCAAATTGTACAATTATGTCACAGGGTAGATACGGCAAAAAAACTAAATCTGACATTTGTCTGTGCCTATGTATGCGTACAGGTATGTTTGTATACGCGCAATTCGCACAATCACGCAACAGGGCTGCCTCAGATATGGCAGATTAACTAGTTGGTACTTAAGTAACAAATGAATATATACTTTAACCTGTACAATACACATTTACTAATTTCTAAGTTAGTATATAAATAACAGACTCACTTTCACCACAGAATAAGTAATTATAGCACATCTCCAACTCTAACGGAACAGAACACCGCAACCCAAGGAAACTATTGTTTTTCTCACGTCCAAGAAATATCACTTTTTTAACACCATTTTATCATTGTTACACGTGTCATCTACATAATAGTTACATATTGTGATAAACATTTTCATGTTAGTTTTAACATCTGCTTCGATAATATTGATGATGATTTTAACCAGCTTCGAGTTCCCTCGCACTTCCTCCAACTTCATCATCAGGCCTATCTTGTGGTATTTGACCCAACTGCTAATCCTAAAAAGCCAACATAGCATATCATTATCTGAAACCAACTCCGAGTTCCCTCGAACTTCCTTCAAGTTCATCACCAGACCCATCTTGTGGTATTTGACCCAACTGCTAATCCTCAAAAGCCAACACAACATATCATTATCCTTAACCAACTCCAAGTTCCCGCGCACTTACTCCAAATTCATCATCAGGCCTATTTTGATATATTTGACACATGCTCACCAAGAGGATCCTAAAAAGCCAACAGAACATATCATTATCTCAAACCAACTCCGAGTTCCCTCGCACTTACTCTAAGTTCATCATCAGGCCTATCTTGTGGTATTTGACCTAACTGCTAAACCTAAAAAGCCAACATAGCATATCATTATCTGAAACCAACTCCGAGTTCCCTCGAACTTCCTTCAAGTTCATCACCAGACCCATCTTGTGGTATTTGACCCAACTGCTAATCCTCAAAAGCCAACACAACATATCATTATCCTTAACCAACTCCAAGTTCCCACGCACTTACTCCAAATTCATCATCAGGCCTATTTTGTGATATTTGACACATGCTCACCAAGAGGATCCTAAAAAGCCAACAGAACATATCATTATCTCAAGACCTCTCCGAGTTCCCTCGCATTTCCTCCAAGTTCATCATCAGGCCTTGATGATCTTGTGGTATTTGACCTAACTGCTCATCCTATAAAGTCATCGTAGGATATCATTGTCTCAAACCTACTCCGAGTTCCCTCGAACTTCGTCCAATTTCATCATCAGGCCTATCTTATGACACGGAACCCAACTGCATACCAAGATAATACTAAAAAGCCAACATAACATTTATCGATGTCAAATCAACTCCGAGTGCCATCGAGAGTCCATTAAGACTTGTGGTGTCCGTATTTTTGGATTTTATTGTATTCAGGGCATTTTTTAGCGTCTCGACATCAAACGTGCTTATTTTGCGTGGTGCCAACGCTGGCCCAGTAGGTACTTGTTGGAGACCTCACATACATCCTTGTTTTTTATCGCAGATATATGGAGGTTCGTCACGATGTTTTCCTTCACCGTAAAGGACTTGTGAATATAATATAATATGACGTACATAAGCTTATAAAATAAAGTAAATGATTCGGGCTGGGGATTGAACCCAAGACCGCTGCGTAGTGTGCATTTTACCGTCCGACAACAAGCGCTATTATTTGTGATGAACGACGATATAATGAATAATACATAGATATACAGGGTTACTTTTTCACCAGTACAATAAATAATAGTAGACTAAAATACAAATTACTAGCATTTTTTTGTTACTACCCCTTTGGAACAAAAAATGCTCGAACTTATCCGCAAATCTAACAAGAAATGTGAACGACTTATTACGCATCTATCGACGTGCATAACTAACGTTTATTTAACCTATATTAGGTTACATTAAAACTGCAAAAAAAGGTTAAATCTTGATTATTTTTTGTTTGGCCTCGATGTGTAGCGGCCGTTTTTGCAGTGTCGACGTGTGATCTCATATTCGTTATAAATAATCTCTCGTATCCTCAGATAGGTATCGATTTTCGTAGCAATTGGTTAAGAAACAAAGAAATTTAAGATGGCGGCCGTATTTCGCAATTCTAAGCTCAGATTCCTTATACAGAATTTCACGGATCCTCAGAAGATATCGATTTTTATCACAGTTGCAAAATACTGAAATTTACGATGGCGGTCGTTTTTCTAACTTGTATCTTCCGATTTATTATTAAGAATCTTTCATGTCGCCAGATATATATTTTTATCACAATCGAATAAAAACCAGAAAAATTAAAGCTGGCGACCATTAAACAATGAAATCGAATATAGCGTCTCTTTCCATTTTTGCCATGGCAACTCATTAAGGAAAGGGCAGACTTAAAAAGAGATGGCGGGATGACATGGACTCATTTCGTAGTAACTGGTAGGAGCATGCACTAAGCCGTGACGAGTGGCGAGTAACAGAGGAAGCCTTACCCAGCATCAGGCACTGGTCTCACCACGAGCTACTAAGCTATGAACTGTGGGCTATAAACACGAACAAAAGATACGCACTCCCGTGTAAAAAAAGAGACACGGAGATACTCGCTCGGCGGTGATAGCTGACAGCTGGGCGAGTATCGCCGTGTATTATTATTATTATTATTTACTGAATTACTTGTCACAATTTTAAATAAAAAAATACAATATCGTCCCACTAAACTGTTACAACAGTTTGACTGTGGGAGCGGCAGTCTCTTAATTAATTGTTTTGACAGGGTTTTATTCGAACTGATTGTACTTAATAATAATTACCACTAAAGAAGCATTACTTCGCAATCAAGTAATGCTTCTTTAGCAGTCTCCTGAATTTATTATAATTTTGTTCATGTCTGGTGACTTCAGGCAAGCTATTTAGTAAGTATCTTTTATTTAAAGCTCGCGGTGAGACTTAATGCCTCAGCAGTGGGACACAATATAGACTATAAAAAAACTTATTAAGGGATTGTTTTAGAACCTAAGATAACAATTTAACTACACTAAAATTAGTATGAAATAAGTTAAAAAAAAAGATGTACAAACAGACGGACGGACAGAAACGCATTAGATATTCCCATTTCGATAAGGAACCTTAAAACCGAGAACCGTGTGCCATTCAATTATGGCTAACTATTCATGTTTTATTTGATTGTCGTAATGTGGCCAGAACTGGTACAAATGAGTGTGGCCACAAATGGGTAAAAAGTGTCCAAACTGGTTTTATACATTAAACTTTAAAAAAAATGTTCTCATGGAAGTATCTTAAAAGTCATAATTTATATAGCTAAACTACTAAATTCTCAATATCTTGGTACATAAAACTACATATTACATTATTGAGACAAAATTAAATTTTCTTAAATATCCACAACCGGGGCTCCTACCCTATATGAATAAAACCGGCCAAGTGCGAGTCAACAAATATTTCAGCCAGCGTCTCTAATGTAAGCACATAACAACTCAAAATTAAAATTACAGTTAAATCAACCTATGTCAAAAACTGTAAAAGATCATTAATTAATCAAATCAAAAATCATTGAAAGAGTTTATCAATATGCATAACACATTTTTTTACAATTATAGCGCATAGTTTAAGAAATAAAGGGGGAGGACACATTTTTTAAGACTTTGAGAGCTGATATCTGGAAAACCGAACAAACGCTTAAATAAAAATGTGTTTTTGAAACCTTTATATCATTTATAAATATTAGATGTCATATACCAAAGAAAAACGACCAAGATCACCTAATGTCCGAGTTGGGGACCGAACCCACGTACTCAGCTTTCGCGGCTGATGCCTGTACCCCTCGGCCACTCGGTCTTAGCAACCACCGGTCAAATTTCTCGGGTATATGCAATCCCTTACAAGGCTAGGGGCCTTTGATTAGGTGATCTTGGTCGGTTTTCTTTGGTATATGACATCTAATATTTATAATTTATATAGTATTAAGTAGTGTGACTACTGGAGAAAAATAAAAAGTACAAATCAAAATATTTAGTTAATAAATAATTTGATTTGTGTTTTCGCAATACGTTCTTTATATAATTTTTGAAGACCTTTCTGTTGATAGCTCATATTACGCTGTGTGCATAGAAAAAAATTTTACCCCTTAGTCCACATGTATGTATGGAGGGTCCCAACCCCAATTTTTTTTTATAATTTAGTATCATAATTATGAGGCGGGTTATACAACACAAATCATCCTTTCCAAATTTAAATACTGTAGCATTTATAGTTTCAGAGTAAATCGGCTGTGACAGACGGACAGACGGATATGGCGAATCTATAAGGGATCCGTTTTTTGCCATTTTGGTTACGGAACCATAAAAATTGTGTTGTGTTCCCACGTAACATATTTACGCATATTTTGAAAATTATGTAGGACATGATATCTGAAGCGCTCGAATAAAAGGTCTGAAGGTTATTTTGCGGGAATAAAAACAAAACTGTCACATTTCGTGTATGCTTTGAGAGAGATAAACTAAACAGGTCCACGGACTATAAGTCTACGCTCACTTTTTATTACGCCCATGCATATTCATGACTCTCATACGGCATAATATTATGGGAAAACACAGATATCGAAGACCTGGCCCCTATACCACAAAACTTTACAAGCGTACAATTCTACAAAATTGACAATTTTTTGTATGGGAATTTATACAATTTTGTAGAATTGTATGCTTGTAAAGTTTTGTGGTATAGGCCACTGTTTATACTCCAGAAAATATGTGTACGAATTATCGCTAATGTAAAGTTCTCAGCCATTTGTTTGCCTCTATTTAAAAATTGTAAAATATTAAAGCATCCATCTACATTTATGAGGTATGTAAATTTGTTAGGGCAAACTCACAATTGTATATCCCTGTCTCAGATCAGTATCTTAGAGCTTAGAGATAAGTTTAGAAATAATTTGGTTGGAGTGAAAGGATCAAATATGAAATTACTTAGCGAAAGTCCACACGCCATGACCATAAAAATATATAATAAATTAAATGACGATTTAAAACGCGAAAAAAAATCCGTATTTTATAAGTCGATATTTAACTAAGCACTAGTGACAGGTGTATTTTGCTCCCGTCATCCAGGCTTTGGTTCTAAGATTATAATTATCTGTTGTGCCCTTACAGGGTATCTGACATGGATTTTATATGAAGTTATGATAGCATGAATAAATTAATAGGTATGAATATGCATGTCCAATTTTTTTCTTCTTCACAATCCAAAGCTTTGGCACTCGAGTAAATACCGATTTAGCTCTCTGGGCTCCCCTATTCTTAACTATGAGATACCTACAATTTCCATCATCGTCATCCACACAGGCTCTTATCATAAACACGAGTGACATTCATTGATCCCTGCAAGAGTGGATTATCAAATAGGTCAAACTGACACACGGGCAATAATAATAATAATAATTCATTTATTTTCAGACATAGAAGGCTCATAGATCCTACACCTTACAAACTAACATAAGTTATTAATCTAAGTTATTTTCGCGACATAACAGGAAGACTCTGTTTCGTCGCCTGATCCGGCGTAGGATTCGGCAAACTCCACGGAACCGACGAAACACTACCCCCTTCGGCCAGAAGTCCGCATTTGCGATGGTACAAACCATGCATGTGAGTGTGATTTTCGGGAGTTGGTTGAGCAAAGTAAATAAACAGACAGATCTAAGGATTTACGGAATATTGTGTATTTATTTATCACAAATATGTCTACCTTGGTCATGGCTGTTTTCGTATTTAAGTATCTGTATGTATCTATTATATATATCGTCACCTGGTACCCCCACATCACAAGCCTTAATTGCGCTTACCGTGGGACGATTTGTGTAAGACGTCCCAAGATATTTATTGATTTTATTATTTATTTGTATCTCTCTTTGATCACGGGCCTATAAATCCCGGTCTTTTGATAGGCTTGCGCGGGGATACAGATCCAACACGTAGAGGCCCTTTGGAGAAATTTGCTGTGTTTTACACCTGCTGCAACCCATTCACGGGCACAAAAATAGATATCCGTGAACCGGTCCCAGCAGGCATATAGAGGCTATTGGAGATTATATGGAAAAGACTAGTGGGTTATGGTGATGAAGGTTGGATGGATAAGAGATGGAACTATAGAAAAGAGGTCCGGACACCTGCCATAACAATGATTTCTCTTTGCTATCGAGGCAGGCGGTGACTCGCCGCCGACGAGATGGGCCCCCGAAAATGCCGTCACAAGAGACAGCCAGGGGCAACACCGGTGTAGGCGGCTCAGGAGTGTAGAGAGGTGTACACCGCTTTCTGCGCAGTGGCTTGACGGCCGCTGCACCAACTCGCGACTTACGCAAATTTACACTTCCACCCCTGGAGCGTATAGCTCTGACGACTCCTCTCTGGACGGCCAGTTAAGGCAAGCCAGAGCTGAGAGCCCTACGGGTCCCCTTGGGGTTCCACTCCGACCGACGAAGACACGCCGGAGGCGGGGACCCTGACCGACTCTCGGGAGCACTCGGGTCCGTGGGGTCGTTACTCCCCAACAGCTCGCCACAAGCTGCCCTGCGGCCTTATTATTATTTATTTATTATTATAATGTAAATATTTATAACGTCTACTGTAATGCACCATGTTCTTATAAGTATTTTTAGGGTTCCGTAGCCAAAATGGCAAAACGGAACCCTTATAGATTCGTCATGTCCGTCTGTCCGTCTGTCACAGCCGATTTACTCGGAAACTATAAATGCTACAGTAACGAAATTTGGTAAGAATATGTGTTGTATGAACCGCTACAGGATTATGTTACTAAATTGTAAAAAAAACCATTGGGGTGGGGGCCCTCCATACATGTAACTGAGGGATAGAAAAAAAATTTTTGTTGTATATAAGCGTGTGGGGTATTAATAGAAAGGTCTTTGAAAATGATATGAAGGTTTATACATCTCATTTTTATTTAAGCAAATCGTTTTCGAGATATTAGCTCTCAAATCTGAAAAATGTGTCCCCCCCCCTCTATTTTTTAAACTACGCGATATAAAATTCCAAAAAAAATATATGTTATGCACATTAATAAACTCTATCAACGATTTTTGGTTTGATTAAATTATCTCCTATAGTTTTTGAGGTAGGTTGATTTAACTGTATTTTTTTAATAATAAATTGATAATGGTACGGAACCCTTCGCGCGCGAGTCCGGCTCGCACTTGGCCGGTTTTTTTCTTTCTTTCATTAATTCATTCGTTCATTCATTCATTCATTCATTCCAAATATATATTATTAGTAGGTATTTACTAACGATCGCTAAAGTTAGCAGTGTACGGAGATATAGAGAGACAGGGGTTCCTGTTGTATCCCCACACTAAAAAACGGTATACATTACGTAAAATAAATATTATTCTAACAATAAGTTTAGTGTCTCCCTGGCACAATTATTTGGAGTTTTCAAGAGATTTTTATCTATTTCTATATTGCATAAACAACCGCTTTTGATGACAAGGTCACATACCTAAAGACACCACATACCATAAGGTGAAAGTGCAAATAAAACATCATCATTTTACGTGTCCTCTATAGATACTTACCGTAAAATTTCATTTTTTTCATCGTTCTGTCGGTGGTATAAAAATATACATGTACATGCCACATTTAAGCTTTCTAGTTGATACTAAAGGTTCATGCAGACCAAAAGAGCATTCGCTGTTCTATCCCCCACTCTACGAAATCAACGAATCTCGTTTCGTGTAACGATCGAATTTCGTAGAGTTGGGGGTTAGAACAGCGAATGCTCTTTTGGCCTGCATGCACCTTAACGATCGCCGAGCTTAGCCACGGACGGACAAATAGACACACATACTGGAATATAAGGGACTGTGGGTTGAACTCTCAAATCTTTTTCTTATAATGAACAGACGGTCACCTTCATCATCATCATCACAGAGTTATTCACTTGTCGTTGGAGTATCTTCCAGCCCTCTCTTTCCCGTGCAAGATATGCATAACGTTTTCTTGTCGAGTTTTTTGCCATGACAGTAAAGGAAAATACATTTCTTTTTCTTTATAATTGTTGAAGTGGAAATACAATTTTCTCTACTGTAGACTTACTAATTGAGCATGATTTAATCTAACAAGGTCGCAATTCTAACCTAACCTAACCGAAGCCACTTTGCCATAGCAGTGAATTACTGCTGACTTGCTGAGGTCGCAGTTGTATCCTAACCTAAACCACTTTGTCATAACAGCCAATTACTGATAAGGTCGCAATTGTAACCTAACCTAACGTACTTACATTGATATAGTAGTGACTTTTTTTTTTTTTTTTATACCACGTCGAAGGCAAACAAGCATACGGCCCGCCTGATGGAAAGCAGTCACCGTAGCCTATGGGCGCCTGCAACCTCAGGGTGTCACATGCGCGTTGCCGACCCAATAAGAATAACGTACGACTTACTAATAAGGTGGCAGTTCTAACCTAAGGCACTGGTCTCACCGCGAGCTATCGGTTAAAAAACACGAACAAAAGATACGCACTCCCGTGTAAATAAAAGATACACTCTCTTTTTAACCGACTTCAAAAATGAGGAGGTTTACAATTCGTCGAAATCTTTTTTTTTTTTTCGATTACTCGAAGACGCGTGGACCGGATTGAAAAATTCTTTTTTTGTTTGAATGGGTATACCTTCTAATTGGTCCCATTGTCACCGAATCCAGATCTGATGATGGGATTCTGGAGAAATCGAGGGAACTCTTCAAATGTTGTAGGCACACATGACATTTTTCATTTACTTTCGAAGACTAATCAAGTATTTGCGTCTAGTCATGAACGTTTTAAGTTGGTGATCTGATGATGGAAGGTACAACTCCTTAGCAATTAGGAGTTGGGGGATAATTCTTTAAGTATAACATATTTCGTGTATTTTGGAAGCTATTCGAGTATTTGCCTTTAGGTGGTCATCCTTTCATGTTGGTGAGCTGATGATGAAAGGTACAACTCCTTAGAGATTAGGAGTTGGGAGACAATTCCTTAAATATAACATATTTCATGTATTTTGGAAGCTATTCGAGTATTTGCGTTTAGGTGGTCATCCTTTCATGTCGGTGAGCTGATGATGGAAGGTACAACTCCTTAGAAATTAGGAGTTGGGGGATAATTCTTTAAATATAACACAGTTCATGTATTTTGGAAGCTATTTGAGTATTTGCCTTTAGGTGGTCATAGTCTCATGTTGGTGAGCTGATGACGAAAGGTATAACTCCTTAACTATTAGGAGTTGGAGGATAATTCTTTGAATATATCTATTTAAGTGTTTGCTTAGTAGTTATGACATGTTGGTTAGCGGTAAGTGATTCTTTAAATAATATAGGCATGCTAAGGCTGTTACTTATAATCTTTGAAAGTTTGTAGTAGTAGTAGTAGTAAAGCACTTTATTGTACAAAATAAAAATTTTCGACATAATAATAAAAATGTTATTACAAAGGCGAACTTATCCCTTATAGGGATAAGTTCGCCTTTGTAATAACATTGCTATAAGTTTGCTGATGATACAATGTATATCTCCTTGATAATGGGATAATTCTTTGAATATAACAACTGTCATACATTTTCGAGATCTATTTAAGTGTTTGCTTAGTAGTTATGACATGTTGGTTAGCGGTAAGTGATTCTTTAAATAATATAGGCATGCTAAGGCTGTTACCTATAATCTTTGAAATTATTCATACTTGCTGATGATACAATGTATATCTCCTTCATAATGGGATAATTCTTTGAATATTTAAGGTATCCAGTTCAGGTTTTCTGGCCTATTACAGTGCAGTACATTCTAATTATAAGTATTTAGAGCATACTAAATAACGATTTTACACTACTAAAAAGCAAAAAATAAAATATTTTAAAATAAAAATAAAACCGCCTTCAAAAATTGGCCCAAACTAAAAAGTCAAAAATAATTTTAGTTCCTACTTCTTAGGATTTCCTACACAAACCTTTAAACCTTTTACCCTATTCATTGAAATAAAATATTATGCCTAGGTATCCTACAGATTTCTTAGAAGTCGGTGCCAAGCCAAATATGTTCTCTTCGCGAGTATATAACTGTATTTGATAGAGGCTAGAGCTTTGTAACTTACTGTCACTCCGGTTATGCTTTCATCAAAATGACTGAGGTAGACCATTCTGTTGATAAAAACATAATCGGAGTGACAGTAAGTTACAAAGCTCTATCTAATATATACCTGAACGAACGTATTTGGCTTGGCACCGAATTCTAAGAAATCTGTAGGGTACCTAGCCATAATATTTTATTTCAATGAATAGGGTAAAAGGTTTAAAAGTTTGTGTAGGAAATCCTAAGAAGTAGGAACTAAAATTATTTTTGACTTTTTAGTTTGGGCGAATTTTTGAAGGCGGTTTTATTTTTATTTTAAAATATTTTATATTTACACGGGAGTGCGTATCTTTTGTTCGTGTTTGTAGCCGATAGTTCATAGCTTAGTAGCTCGCGGTGAGACCGATGCCTTACCTAACCCACGTTGTCCTACCCAGTTCTAACCTAACCTAACGTACTTCGATACAGTAGTGACTTACTAATGAGATGGCAGTTCTAACCTAACCTAACGTACTTTGATATAGTAGTGACTTACTAATGAGATGGCAGTTCTAACCTAACCTAACCCACTTTGTCCTACCCAGTTCTAACGTAACCTAACGTACTTTGATATAGCAGTGACTTAATAATGAGATGGCAGTTCTAACCTAACCCACTTTGTCGTAGCAGTGAATTCCTAATGAGATCGCAATTGTTCTAGTCTAACCTTACCCAGTTTGCCACAGCAATAATGAACGGTAGTCAAGATCGTAGTTCTAACCTAACCAACCAATCACCTCATCTATTTCTTAACATTGTCTAATTACATCGTTATAATAAGTTGTATATGTACCAAACCCAATCTACCATAATAGATAATGCATTTCTGCCTAACGTAAAATATATGTATGTGAAGTACGTTTCGGAGAGTTGTATACACGGTGTTACGTCAGCATTCCGAAAGATTTTAATGCTGGATTCCTGACCATATTTAGAGTCTTTAATGTAATGTAAAATTTCCTGGATTCGGCTTGGTTTCAGAGATAATCAACCTTTTTTCGAAATAAGTTTTTCGACGTAACTCGTCATTTAACTTCTTTTGAATTACAATGCTACCACAATGTGTTCTAATATTACCACACCTTTTGCCTGACAATCAAAAAATACGAATAGACTTGTACCTAAAAAAACAATTGAAATAAATAATTTAAACAAATTGTTGTTATGATAAAAAGTACTGGAAATGTTAAAAAGTATTCAAATCGGCCTAAAAAAAGAAAAAAAATTTTTTTTTTGGTGGAATTGACATAAGGTCTCATAATATTTTGTGTTTATTTTGATGTCTAGAATGCATAGTTAAAATCTTTCGCAGTGCTCGCGTAACACCGTGTATAATTATGTACCTATGCCAAAAATATGGAAATCCAATTTCTGCGAAGTAACACATGACCTAAATAATAATCTGCCAAAATAGTTTCTTCTGTATAGTTTCTTCATAGTTTAGTTCTGGCAAAGTAATATTCTAAATATTGTTTACAAAAATTGATTATGCCAAGTCTCTTATAACATAAGCGTTTCGAAAAAAAAAATGCCATATAGAGGGAGCCCTAAGCAGACAGAGAGACAGACAGACATACAAACAATGATTTTGAAACTTTACAAAATAAACACACCGTCAGGTGGGCATCAAGTCATGTGGTAATTCTTTATGTATGTCATAAGAAAAGTTATAGTAACTGTACATTGCAAGCACTGCACATCCCCCCGACAGCATTAAATATAATTGCTGTACCCACGATCACGCTGACTTAATACACTTATTTTAATTACTTTATTCGTTAACGTTTATACGTCCGTAGCTGATACTCTTCATGCGTTAGTTTACAGTAAATTATATCATAACCATAGATCAGTGATTTTATTTATCACATCCACCATCAAGAATGGGGCAAGTGTTGGGCTCGTACGGTAACTTAAACTCAGATCACATCATCAGTCTATAATTAGTCCACTGCTGGACAAAGGCCTCTCGTATTAGGTACCTAAGCATACGGACGCATTAGGAAGTAAATACCCATAATCGCCACGCAGGGCAAGGTGTTGCCCATCATCCAATATTCAATAAATAATGGTCAGTGACACTTCGAATCCCTTAGTTGACTATTAGGGCACCCACGGGAAGAGTTGGGGTGGTAACAAATGTATTTCTATTGCCATCACCACACGGCCACTCAACTTATACTCATTACATACCATTTTACAAGAATCAGTTGTGAAATTCAGACGGATGCAAAATAATATTTTCTGAATCAGAGTTCGCTTATTATTTAAATAAGAATTGTTTCCCAGCGGAAATACTCTAGATCTTTAAGTTCAATGGGTTCAGACAAGTTTTAATTTCTTAACACGCCATGTGGACAGCACAAAAAATATTTTAACTACCTACCTATTTGCAGAAAGTATATTTTAAAATAAATATACAAAACCTTGCCTATCAATAATTATGTTTACACATAGGTAAGTAGGTGACTATCAAATTTGCTCAGTGTATTTTACAGGGATCTGTTACGAATTGAAACGGTCACATGTACAAAAATCATGCATTCAAACAAAGAAAAACAGGTGGGCAGGCAAATCGACAGGCAAACTATAATTTTCAGCCAGGCTATGAACAGGCACAGAGACGAACAGACAAACAGATCTTCTGATTTCATTAACGTGGAGGTTTATTTAGTTTTTAGGTCATGAAGACTTCAAATTTGAGAATTTAGGTATTCAGTTTAAATCAACGTTTTCTTCCGCATGGACCAACAGACACACAAACTTACTAGGAAGTGATACGTTGTTTCCTGTAGTTGATTTTTATACGTATATAATAATTATGTATGTATTATGAATTAAAAAACCCACCAAGTGCGAGTCGGACTCCGTACCATTATCAATTTATCATAAAAAATACAGTTAAAACAACCTATCTCAAAAACTATAAGAGATACATCTTGTCTCTTTTTCGTTTATTAAATACGAGTATATGTATTTTACCATCTCTTTTACGCATTATGAAGTATGAAGATAAGTGTTTATCAACTATCAATAAATTGTAGGAGGTGTATGGTGTGAAGTATTTATTTCGCTCATTTTAGAGTATAACGTATCTTTACTTATATATCATTGGCGGTTCATACAACACAATCCTCACCAAATATCATTACTTCCGAGTATTCCATTTATTGTTTCCGAGTAAATTGGATGTGACAGACAGACACGGACAGAGACGGACATGACTTGACGAATATAAGGTTTTCGTTTTTTGCAATTTTGGCAACGGAACCCCAAAAACAGTTTGCTAAATTAGGAGTCGGTTATGAATAAAGGGGTTATAATCTTCCAAATCACTACATAATATAAAACAAAGTCGCATTCTCTTGTCCCTATATCCCTATTGTATGCTTCAATCTTTACACCTACGCAACGGATTTCTATAGATATAGATAGAGTGATTTAAGAAGAGAAGGTTTTAGGTAGACTATAAAACTTAAAATTATTTGAATAAAATAGTCTGCAAGTATAAAACCTGATAGGTTATCATTATAGGTCCATAAGAGATTGCCTAATCTAAAATCAAAATGCCATGTTCATACCTACGTAACGTACAGATTAATAAAATTAGGACTCCAACTATTCAATATGTATTTAAGTATTTGTATGTGTCTATTCTATATATTACATATTTTGTAGTTTAGTTCTCACACAAGCCTTGATTGAGTTTATTGTGGGACTAGGTTGATATGTGTAAGATGGTCACATGCTAAATATATTTATTTGTTCATATACTAATCGTCCAATAATAAAGAAATATATTTTTTTAATTATGTTGTTATTATTCGAAACACGACAAAACATAGCTATATAAATATTTAGTAATTTTTAGTGTTTCTTGTTATATCGGCAATATTTTAGGTAGGTACAATCAGCAGCAGATATTGCTTATCGAGTAGGGTGTTCACAATGATCTTAACACATTCTAATAGTCGTGCATAGTTTATTTTGAAAACTCTGCCCGCTTAGCAATATCTGCTGCTGACTGTACATCATCTGAGAAAATTTCAACTAATTATCCATTAGATACATATTGGTGATAGATAGACAGATGGACAGACAGTGAAGTATGAAGATGCCCAGGATCGCGCAAAGAGGAGGAAAGGTAGGTACGGACCCTGGCAAAAGCCGGGATAACGATAGGTAGAAACAGAAGAATAGCCTTCATAATAATATTACAGAAACGTGATTAAACTTAATGTTGGTACAAGTTATTTTCCAGTCATCCTTGTCGCACACGCATATTGGTGCGACTGGTGCGAGCAAGAGGGGAAGAATAGTAGTAGTAGTAGTAGATGCATTTCGATGCAAGAGCAAAAAAAAAAATTTTTTTCCACGAGGATGAAAGTCAATCACCCGAGTTAAAAAGAAGTTTTTACACGTGTATCGAACGACTTTTCTCATAACAAGTGCCTTAAAAAGAGAAATTAACGTACGAAAAGCGTGCGCAAAGTTTACTTCTCCGCGCTAGTTAGGAAAAGTAAGTTACGCAGTCAATAAAGCTAGCTCATATCACAATAATATAGGAGGCGAGGACTTGACGCTAGGTAGGTCGACTTGTGGAGGAATGCCCCATGATATTAGTATAATAAATATATTGTTTGATAACAGCCTAAAACAAGCCATAATATTACCGCGAGTTTTTTTTTCATCGTTTGTTTTCAAATTGTTCCAGTAATATGGTTTCTAAACCAGAGCTACTTTACTTTTTATTTTAATTGCGAGAAATTAAAATATACTAATTATTCATAGGTACACAATAACACGATAATTTTAACTGTGACTCTGCTCGGTCTGAGACGCTCATTTTGAGAGGTTGCCGACAGTATGCAGCGCGCAGCGCCGTCTCACATGGTGATTGGTTGATTTGAAAAGGTGATTGGTTGATTTGGTAATGTCTTTGAGTGGACAGTTTGAATGAAATTATTTGAAAATATTACATACGTAGCTAAAACTTTAGTATTGCTTTGTAAGTCTAATGACAGTAATGAATGACTGTTGGAATATGTCAAGTGAAAAGTATATGGGTATTGTTATCTATTACATATTATAGATTGACAAGTTACACTCCTATAACATACTGAATACTTTCGCTGTCCTGCAATATATGTGTACCTACTAGTGATGTGCCGTTACCGTAATTTACGAGAAATTAGAGAATCTTGTGGTAACTTTCTCGGTAAGATTACCAATATCGGTAATTAATGAGAAAGTTGTCTAAATACACACATTTTCATTATTATTTTTCCAGGATAGTATTAAGTTGACTAGCCATGACTTATGTAGAAATTTTCAAAAACATCCGTGGGCGGGAACTAGTTTATTACCAAAATTACGGTAAATTACGGGCGTAAATTACCGAAAATTCTCTCCGCGAAAGTTCTCAGGTAAAATTTCCTATAGAAAACTTTAATGTTTTCAATGATATTTTTAATTTTTTATCATCATCATCATCATCATATCAGCCGAAAGACGTCCACTGCTGAACATAGGCCTCCCCCAAAGATTGCCACAATTACCGGTCCTGCGCCACCCGCATCCAGCGGACTCCTGCGACCTTCACCAGGTCATCGGTCCACCTTGTGGGGGGCCTACCCACGCTACGCCTTCCGGTACGTGGCCGCCACCCAAGAACCTTCCCGCCCCAACGGCCATCGGTTCTACGCGCAATGTGCCCCGCCCACTGCCACTTCAGTTTAGCGATTCGGAGAGCTATTTCGGCTACTTTAGTTCTGCTGCGGATGGTCTCATTTTTAATCCGATCACGCAGAGAGACTCCTAGCATAGCCCTCTCCATAGCCCTTTGGGTGACTTTGAGCCTTCTTATGAGGCATATTGTAAGCGGCCACGTTTCAGTACCGTATGTCATCACTGGCAACACACACTGATTAAAGACTTTCGTCTTCAAACACTGCGGAATATTGGACGAAAATATGTGTCGTAGCTTCCCGAACGCTACCCAACCGAGTCGGATTCGACGATTGACCTCTTTCTCGAAGTTGGACCTACCTAACTGAATAGTTTGCCCTAGGTATATATATTCGTCTACAACTTCGAGTGTAAATTCTCCGATTATTACGGCAGTTGGTGCTACATTCGTAGCTACGTTAGTGTTACGTTGGAATTCGACATGATTTTCGTCTTATCCATGTTCATCCTAAGACCAACTCGCTCGGAGGCTTTACTGAGGTCAACGAGCATAGTACTTCAAGTCCTCCAAGGTCTCAGCCAAGACTACTATATCGTCATCGAATCGAAGGTGAGTGAGGTACTCGCCGTTTATGTTGATACCCAACCTTCTCCAGTCCAGAGTCTTAAAGACATCCTCCAGTGCAGCGATAAACAGCTTAGGGGAGATGACATCTCCTTGCCGAACTCCCCGCTGCAGCAGAATAGGCTTCGAGCTCTGGTCTTGGAGTCGGACTGACATTGTGGCGCTCTCGTATAAACACTTCAGCACTTCGATATAGCGGTAGTCGACTTGGCACCGCTGGAGAGACTGTAGTACTGCCCAGGTTTCGATCGAATCGAAGGCTTTCTCGTAGTCCACAAAGTAGTCGTAGTTCTTCGGTCTTCTGTATAACCTGGCGAAGCGTATGGATGTGGTCTACGGTACTAAAGCCTCTTCGGAAACCGGCTTGTTCGGGAGGCTGGAAGTCATCAAGCCTGCGTGCAAGACGATTCGTAATGACTCTTGAAAACAGCTTATAGACATGGCTCAGAAGTGAGATGGGTCGGTAGTTCTTCAATAAAGCGTTGTCACCTTTTTTGAAGAACAGTACCATCACACCTTTGTTCCATGCCTTTGGCGTTCTCCCTTCCAGTAAGACGGAATTGAACAACTTGAAGGGCCGTAAGGATCGGTTTACCACCCGCCTTCAGAAGCTCAGCTGTAGTTCCGTCCTCGCCAGGCGCCTTGTTATTTTTGAGCTGTTCAAGAGCCATTCTAATCTCGCACAGGCTGATGTCCGGGATGTCTTCTGTATAGTGTCGGGTCAGTCTAGCTCTGAGGTCTTCCGCTAGATCAACTTCGGGTCTGCTAGTTGACGTGTACAGCTGTCCATAAAAACCCTCTATCTCACTCAGCAGCTCAGATCTGGATGTGACGATTCTACCATCCTGAGTCTTTAATTTGGCGAGCTGGCTTTGCCCAACAGACAGATCCCTTGCAAAAACTTTAGAGCCTTTGTTCCGCTCGATGGCTTCTTCTATACACTTGGTACGGAATTGGCGCATATCGCGTTTGAGGGACTTAGAGATCTGTCTGTTGAGCTGCCGGTATAATGTCGCATCAACTGAAACTTCAAACTTCTGTCAAAAGCAAAAGTCAGTCTTTTCAATGACAATTTTTTGAGGTTGGATCCTTTTTGCTAAACTACGTCCAAATAAAAAACTGGAATCTGTTCTACGTTAGGGGACACAATTATTTTCCCCACCATAACTATCTGAACCTAACAAAAGATACGGGCCAATCACGAACAATCCAAACACAGGACAATGTCATAGCCTAGCTTCTAATTAGATAGTATTTACAATCACCGCTAAACCCTTTAAATTTTACCTGCAAGTGCTACCTTAGATAACACGATGAGTAACCAAAGATCTTATGATTTACGAGCACAGTAATAAAATTACCACATAAATAGGTGCCTGAGCCAGATAACATTAAAATACTTATTTGAAAGTACCACGTGCATCGATGAAATAATTTAACATCATAACATGTTTAAGCAAAAAGGTGTGAAATAACTTTCGTTAAGAAAACAACACGAAAAATAATAAAAAGTTTGAAAACACGATATTTGTAAACAAATTTTAAACATGACCAAACATTCTTAAGCTGTAAGTTACCGAGAAATTTCCGTAATTTACCGTAATTTCCATCGATGAGAATTACCGTAAATGCGTAATTTACCGACGGCACATCACTAGTACCTACACATAGTTATTTAAGCTACAGTTAGTCTCTAATACGACGACATTAGGTTCATATGATATGAATTCCATAATGAATTATACAACTCTAAAAGTAGTAAACACTCACTGAGCATTAGTTGCACAAATAATTGGGGTTTGATTGGTGGAATCTGATGTTTCAGGCTCGTGAGTTTGGTTGGTCTTAATATCCCGCCAAGCTGCTATCCTCCTGAAATTGTCACATTGGTGAATTTAATTTATTATACCTCCCTATCTGTTTCTTTTTATTGAAATTAATAATAACTGACAAAGTTCGTGTCGCAATTGGCAATAGAATAAAGGTAATAATATGTATATCTACTACAGAATCATTTGAATCATTACCTAACACAAAGATTAGCTGGCAAATTTAATGTGAGAGTAAAATGTGAGAGTGTCATAAATATAGAAGAAAAAATGTTCTAACTACTTTAAAAGCGGCTCGGGTATTCCGATAAACTCTTATCGCAGTACACGTGTGTACAGTTGTACTTATTAAATAGGTGTTTTAACTATTACGCTTCAAATTTTAAATTTTCGCTACGGCGAGATACTTACTATGTGGTGCCATGGTGAAGAAGTAACCCCGCTTCTACTCGACGCTTTTTCTTTTCCCCCCCAGATCAACGGTGTTTTCGGTACTAATTTTTATTCGTTCTGCCCATCGTTGTGGGCATGTTTATGATATCGATTTTATTCGAAACGAACACTTTTGCCTTGACTTGTGGAACAAAATTGCAAAATGTTGACTCATAGATGACATTGACTTTGCTGTGACAAATAAACAAAATATTTTATGACCACTTACCAAAAAGTATTTTACGCGTCCATTTAAATTAAAGTCGTCAGCCTCGGTAGCCGAGTTAGTTGTGACCCTATCTATGAAGCTGGAGGTTCCGGGTTCGAATCCCAGTGAAAGCATTATTTTGTGTATTTTTTTTATCACAAATATTTGTTCCTTGATCGTGGCTATCTATGTGTTTAAGTATCTGTATGTAGTTACATAATATGTATCATCGCTTATTTCTTATTACCCACAACACAAGCCTTAATTTAACCTTATATTTATTAAACCTTAGTCCCGATATATTTATTTGTTTATTATTATTATTAATTTATAGCCACTTATTTTATTTATTACCTCTCAGATATTAGTACCTATCATATTAATGTGCTCCTTTCTTCCAAACTGTTCTACAAGTTACGCTAAATGAGAATTAAAGTGAGCATCATAGTTAGATATAAAAAAGTAGCTACCTAACTACCTACTGGCTGTAATTCATAAAAAATACTGACCGATATATTGTATTTTGAGATCCGACCTGGCGAATCTAGGGATAAAATTTTACCGGATATTTTATTTGATAAAAACAATAACAACATACCTATTTTATGAATTACGCTTACTTTTAATAATCCATCTATTGACCGAATATATTACTAATTAGTGAGGTCATTTAACTAGCAGTTTTAAAGTGACATCTGTGATGGATATGGTTAAACTTACCTTGTCATCTGCCTCCATGTCAGTTTTCATGGATAGTATTATTCACGCACATATACAAAGGCAAAGAGCGAAATTGTATCAATTTTCAAATTGATAATTCAGAAATACTATACCACTTTTTGGACTTTTTTTTACATACGCGCAATCTACGGGATACGTACAACTTACTATCAACGTTCAAAATTACAAAAAGTCTACTAATTAACAGAGTTAATGTCGACAAATTTGTATGAAAATCTCACAGGGACATCCACCTTAACTATGCGTATCGACGCCTAAGGAGGTAAATGTCCATAATCGTTTGGCATGCGGATAGGCGATCACAGAAGTGTGTCCACATGATAATGCTGCTCCCTATCATCAATTTTCATAGACGAATGGTTAAACACTTTAAACCTCTTTAGCCGCCTCTTACGACACCCACGGGAAGATTTGGGTTAGCAAATTTATTCTAACTGGCGTCACCACGCGGCGGGATAATAAATCTTTTCTTCCAATGTCTTGGTCGGCCTACGGTGATTGCTTGTCATCAGACCAGCTGTTTTTGATTGCCATTTAACCATCCATGCCATCTAAAAATCCATAATAATAAAGCAATACTAACGTTCGTGTGTGTCCACTCATATCCATCAGGGTTGGCAATAGGTAGTATAATCCAGTCGATGTCCTGCAGAAGATCCTGCTCCTGGACATCAATCACCAACTTCTCAATTGCGTATAAGGTAGCAGGAAGGGTGACCCATTCGCGAGCGTGGAGCAAAGATTCCATGTACACTATAGGTTTGCTCCTGTCCTGGAACGGATAGTAAATATTCAAAGTATTATCAGACTGCATTCTTCTAACGATTATTCTTTCGTTGAATAGAGTCGAGCTGTAGAAGTCAAATAGAAGTTTGACACCAAAAAAGATATTTCTAACAATTAGACAATGCCCAACTAGCAAAGAAGTCATATAAATCAAGAGTTATACGACCTTTAGCCATATAAGAGTTTTATAGTCGTTTTTAGTTAACCTGTTAGTCAAATAAACGTTTTAAATCTGATAGTTTAGTCGTCCTACCAAATAGTCTAATTACTATGGCAAATAAACGTTTTTGCGACTTAATTATACAACAATCATGTAGAGGTTTTAAAGAAAACGTTTACTTAATGATGTTCAAAGTCGTATAAACGTTTTCGTCTTATAAAGGGTTTTGAAAAAACAGAACCGTCGTAATAAGGTCATTTTTACAACGTCTACATAATTTTATTGTTGTATAAGTAATATCATAAAACCTTATCTCGACAGTTATATAGCGGTATTGAGGGTAACTTCAATACGACAAAAAGATATCAGCGGGACTGTTATCTACCTTTTATTCAACAGTTGGTTGTATTAACGTCAAACAAAAACTTTGAAAAACCTTTAGTTGTTCCCGAACCCGTTATATTCCTTTTATTGAACTATATGTTTTTAAATTGATTTTAAGTTACGGTTATAAAACATCATGCAATTTAAAGTCGATTTGAAATTAATATTATAAAACATCAGTCGCCATTTCGTGAGCATCACAGACATCACAGTACTATTTCAAAGAAAAAAACCATGAACGTTACATCATGGAAACGGTACAAACGAAGTGGCGGACTAGTAATGGCGGCTTAGTAATGGCGGACAATTTGTAGTCGTTATAAAAACCTTTACTTAAGATAAAGTTATATTGTAGTCGTATAAGTATAAATCCATGACTTGTTCCAAAATGGCTAACCTTAACTATAATAAAATATGAAGAAATACTGTTATAAATTATAATTATTTCGAATATATTAAGAGCGCGACAGCAAAAAACTGTATATCATTATAAACTTTAACAGTAAAGTGACCTTCCCATACGAATTCAGCTCAAGCCAAATGTGCAAACGCTCAATATATAGAACAATAATTTCTATTACAAAACTTATAAAATTACCTTGTATTATTTTTCCACACACTTTTTGTCACATACACCAAGTTTTGCGCGTATCTAAAATAAATGTCAGGAGCAGTCCGATAAGCAATGAGTAAGGATTACACTAAACCTTCTATAAAACAAAATGGTCAGTTATAAAACATTTATTTGATATTTAGGTCGCGTAAAGGTTTTTGTTGTACTCTTTATACAACGTTTTGGTCATTCCTTAATCGTTACAATACCTTTAATAAACGATTTAAGTCGCCATGCAAACCTTTATTTAACCTTTATCTCACCAATAAGTCTTATAATTTGCGCCACTTTCGCCTTTTATAACCGTTTACCTTACGTTTATATGACCAACCAAATAGGACTACAAGTTATATGCAAAACGTTGTCTCAACTTTTATATGACTATATTTTGCTAGTTGGGTGATTGATTTATTTCATAATGCATTTCGTTTCGCAATGGCGCTTCATATGCCTATATTATAGGCTAGACAGGTATTAAAATGTATACACGGCGGAATTTAATCGGTGAACAGGAACCCATTTTTCTAATTTAGTAATCGATGGCGGTCACGTTTATGTAGTACTTAAGTGGAACCAAGTTTTTTTTAGCATACATTTTTTTTTATGTTGAAATTAAAATTTATTGTCACCCTACTAATGGTTTAGTCTGAAAAGTTTAATACCTCTTTTCAAACTATCAGCCATAGAAACTTAAAACATAAATGAGCAATAACCACTCACATGCTTTAATTTTTGCGATAGACTCTATTCCTATGTAAAATAAGAGCGATGCATGGCTGATAGTTTGAAAAGAGGTATTAAACTTTTCAGACTAAACCATTAGTAGGGTGACAATAAATTTTAATTAAAGTTTAATTTCAACATAACAATTTGTTATGCTAAAAAAAAAACTTGGTTCCACTTAAGTACTACATAAACGTGACCTCGATTACTGAATTAGAAAAATGGGTTCCTGTTCACCGATTAAATTCCACCGTGTATATATATATATAATATATAAAGACCAATCGAAATGTTGGCTATGACCTTCCTTGAAATTTTTATGATATGCAATATATACATATTGCCAATTATTATTAAATCGCTTATGAAAATGAATTTCATAAGTGAATTTATCGTTTTTCAAAAGTACAGTCAAATACAAAAACACTTCATACTTTGTCACTTATTCAGTTTAATTCATGGGCGGATTTTTATATTGTTGTCGTTTTTTTTTACATTTTCCAAATTTTTACTTTTTTTTATTTTTTCTACTCAGAATCACGACCTCTTTCGATCTAGATAGAAATAAAGAAGTGTCCCAAAAAAATCCATTGAGTTACTATTTTTCATACACTTTCTTCGACCGTAACTCAGTGGAAGACAAAACAATGTATGGAATTCTTGGGACACTTTTTTCTGCTAATGAGGATCGAAAGAGCTCGCGATATTGGGTAGAAAAAATATGAAAATATCCAAATTAGGAAAATTTGAAAAAACTAAAACAAAATAAAAACCCGCCCTCAGTAACAAGGTGAAAACTACTGAAGACGTGTAAACCAATTGGAATGAAAAGTACTCTCAATCTGATTTATGACACCACTTTAACGTAGTTCCCGAGTGGCTTATTTAGGGGTTCACATCACATCACATCATCAGCCTATGATAGTCCACTGCTGGACGTAGGCCTCTCCTATTAACTATGCGTATAGACGCATTAGGAGGTAAATGCCCATAATCGTCACGCTGGGGTTGATTCTATAAAATTGAATGTTCTCAAAAATGTAATATACCTGAAAATTGGTGGTGGAGATCTTCAAATATTTGATGTCACGTCCTTCAAAACTCCTTCCTGCAGACACGACAGAGACGATGCTAGGATACCTATTGGCTAGCTCAACAAGATAAGCATCAACCTAAAACAATTATTTATAAAATTAATAGTAATCGTCATAGTTTATTATTTTCTGACGCAAATAGCCTGACATTATGGTAATTCGGTAAATATTCTTTTAACCGTCGAGAATTTTTCATCGTGTGGGCAGCATTTATAGTTTCCGAGTAAATCGGCTGTGACAGACGGACAGACAGACAGGACGAATCTATAAAGGTTCCGTTTTTGCCATTTTGGCTACGGAACCCTAAAAAAGGGGGCGAGTATAGCCGTGTCACTTTTATTTAAACGGTAGTGCGAATCTTTTGTTCGTGTTTATAGCCAATAGTTCATAGCTTAGTAGCTCGCGGTGAGACCAGTGCCTTTGTTTTATTTATCAGACTGGCGAGGTAAGCTGGATATTGATTAGGTAGGTATGTGACATTTCAGACTAAGCGATTAAAAGGTTAAAGTGAAAATTGATTGATGTTTGGTCGTATAGGTCCCGAAATACCAAAATACCATGACTGACAGCGAATTATTTGGACCTTTGTTGCGTTTTTTTTTCTTTACTTACAACGGCATATCTGTGAATTGTGTCGAAAGATAGTCCAAATCTACTCGAAGTTCTGTTGCTTTTAGCTGCGGATTCTGCTAAAAGTTTTTCTTCTAAATCCAATTGCCTTAAAAATTAAAAAAAAAACATGTTTTAATACAGGCACTAATTTAGTATGATAACACAAATATGTAAGGAAAAATTAAAATTTTCCATTTGTTAATTCACGAACTTTTTCTAGTTATTAATGATGTGATAGAAGTTACTCGTGTTTTACCTAACTTTCTTTCGAGTGGGGTGATAATATTCAGATTCAGATTTATCTATTTTCATATTTCATAAAGTTAAGAATTACTGTTATCATGCATGATGGTATTGATGGTGTGGAAGCCGAAGAACAAGCCGGGCCAAATCCAAAGAGATAGAGAGAAGAGAAGAGGAGCCTATACTTTCGGACACCAAAGAGAACATATTTTTTCCATAAACTCACTAAGAAAAAATTATGTTATGTACTTCGGGCAGTATTAAATCCTGGACTTTAGAGGGCAACATATTTTGAGTCTAATAATATCATGATGACCTATGGTGCCATTGATTATCTTATCGCATCAGTTGCTTGTACGAGTATGATGTTGATTACGAAATTAAAATTGATGATATTATCAAAAAGCTTATTTTGGATTAAATTTATTTCCTTAATTATGAAATATACAGGGTGTCAGTCTAATACGGGGAAGCTCTTGGGGTTTATAATAAGACGTAATAAGTACATTTAGGTAACTTTTACTTAAAATTAGAGCTACAAAATTGTCCGTAGCTACAAAATAATTCGACGCGCAATGTAGAGCAACACACTCGATTTAAACACTCGTTGATAGCTAATTTCAAAAGCAGATGACATAACTGCCATATAACTATTAACAAATGTTCGTATCTATATTGCTGCTCCGAAAATCTTTAAAAAATACCGTGGGGTCATAATTAAGTGTAACTTTAAAAAAACCTCGTAATCCATGATAACACTAATGAATGCCATGCCTGGTTGAATTCATCGCCTGTATTACACACGGTATTTATGTGACGTTTTCGACAAAAGTAGATGAATTTCAATCGATGATAAATGTCAGTTCAAATAGTTTGAAGCGAATATGATCGACATAATATTGTAGGCACCAATTTTTTTGTTATTTAGTGTAATTTGTTTTATAGAGCCTATAAGGTCTCCTTCATCGAGTTCGAAGCCCATTATAATCATGTGCTAAGCCTACTTAAGGTACAGGCGACTATGTGACTGTGTAACTCATTAAACAGATGAAGTTCTTTTGATTCTTAACTACTTACTCCTTAATATTCTCCACAGCAACCTTGTATCCGATGCCAGCAGTTTCCAAGCCAGTTTTTAGCAGGGTTTGTACTTCTTTTGGAACCAAGACACTAGCCGGCATCCCTTGGCCTCCATGGGACCAGATATCCAAGCTCAGACGAGCCTCCAAACGAGCAAGGATCTTTCCTTGTTCTTCAGTTTGGAGATCTACTTCGAAGAGAGAGTGGCTAAAAAATTCGCAAGAAAAAATAAGAATTAATCGAAGATTTCATTGTGCCCTGAAGTCCACTAAATCTGTCATAATCGTTTGATCAAGCAGTGGTGTAACATTCATTCATTAGCTAATGTTTATTTCAAAAAACATAAGAATAAAGTACTAAGACAATTAAATTTAAATTATAAATAAAAAAATTGCCCCAGGTCTTGCTGGGGAGGTAGAGTGCCCAGAATCCTGGCCGCATTGCCGTGCTGGACTGCTATGCTGAGTCTTTGCGCGAAATACTGGCCAGCCCTCTGGTCACCCGACGCCTCTATAAGGCGCTTGGAAATGTCCTTATAGAGGCGACGCGCACTTGGCCCCCACGGCCCCAGTGTTTCAACCCCAAACGCCGCAAATATGTAGCTGCTACCGAGGGCAGCATATTTGCGACGTCATTAGCTTAAATAAAAACATTTTGATAAATATATAATTATATAATATTATATAATTTTGATAAATTTGACGCACAATTGTTCACAAAATAAAAGACATTAGCAGTCAGGTGTCTGCAGGTTTTTGACTACGTATTAGACGTTATCATATAAAATATCAAATTATACGAAGATGATTATTAACAGGTATCACGAATTATTTAGGTATATATCTCTTTTCATGACACGTTTACCTTAAAAAATATTTGCCTGTCATGATCATAAAACGATGCCTTCTAGAAAGCAATGGAGTAACCACGACTATTGTAAATCAAAACAAGGATTGAAAGGTCATGTAGGGAGTAAAAACAATAGGTTAATCCGAAACGACAAAAAAAAAAGTCTCTATTGTTGTCTAATTACGTAAAAGTTTTTTCTTAACCCAAATAAAATTTTCATTTCCATCCTAATTACACCATTACACTGAAATGGCCGGGCGTTTTAAAAGACCACAACTTAATAGTTGTGGTGCCCACTTTCCACTGCGAGCGGATCGGACTCATTAATGGCTCCGTTTAACTTTCACTGGTGCTCTGACTCCCAGCCGTCAACTGAATACTAGTCCTTAGCGAGCGATGAACATGAAACGAAGGCATTGATGAGTATGCCCCGCACTCAGTGGAAAGCGGGCATTTTGTTACCACTAGGGACTCTAGGGAGGCTATATTGATCTTTTAAATGTGATTCAGTTTAGGCTCGGCCTGTAAATTTTTAACAGTTATTTTACAGAACTGACACATCGCGACTCAGATTAGCAGTGCTCGGACAAGTCATCGCAAAACAATTGCAAGACGGC
This sequence comes from Thaumatotibia leucotreta, assembly GCA_025490895.1. Taxonomy (NCBI): domain Eukaryota; kingdom Metazoa; phylum Arthropoda; class Insecta; order Lepidoptera; family Tortricidae; genus Thaumatotibia; species Thaumatotibia leucotreta. The sequence continues at coordinate 866,001 of JALPQI010000033.1, read as the reverse complement.
AATAGAACAAGATCAATGAGTTGCATTATGTACAAAATTATTTAATTATATTTTTCATTGACATGGATTCACCAGACATGTGTGAAGGCATGTCCTTAATCCACTTATTATAATAAATTACAATAATACCAGCTTTATATAATAATAATCTTAAGTTGCGACTCTACGAGTATAACCAGTCTTGTCCTATGGCAATATCTGTTTCTGCGATGACTTGTCCGAGCACTGCAGATTAGTTCCTAAACTGAATCGCATTAGTAGATCTTAGTAGCCCTTCTACGTAGGGTTTGCAATATTCGTCCAATTTTATTATTCGAATAATACGAATACTTCGATTTCCAGTATTCGAATATTCGAATTTTTCGAAGAAAACGAATATTATGGTGAAATTGTTAATGAATGTTTTAAAGGGATGTAATTGTAAAATATATGACGTAAAATGAAAGCGTTATAACCTCTCGAATCTCTCGATACAACAGACAGACTTCTATGGTACAGTCAAGTGCAAAAATAAGTATCGAAAGAATCCGCTCATAAATATGTTACGACGTTCTTATTACGCAGAGTTAGAGTGCAGTGACATATTTTTGAACATTTTTGTGTACACCTTATTTTGTCTTTAACTGTACCTAAGAGGCAAGTATGGTCTGTAGCTTTTTAGCTGGCCTAGATTCAGTGTAAGGACTTTAATATTGTATCTCATATTTTTATCGCTTGATCACGCATTGATACACTCAATCATTAATATGTATAAAAAAAAGTGCCAAAAATAATTCGTTATGAAAAAAATACTACATTTTTGTATATAATTCGTGATGATGAATCATTACCAAAACAAGAGGATTTTCAGTCTAAAATTTTATTCAAATTAAACTCAAAATTAAGATTGTTATAGCGTAAAAGTAAAAATAAAACTTAATTTTTGACAATTTTATTCATTAAAAAGCTGCTTAATTGTCTCGGGGAGTAAGTTAAACCTTATTCAAGGGGTAAGAGAACAAAAACTGTCCCGTTTGATAGTGAGTTAATTTGGTTTTATTTGAATGATATATTGTCAATCATACATCATAAACTGCGATCGAAATTCATTGAAGTACTAGGGTTGTTGCTCAGTCAAGCCTAAGTCAAAAATAATTTATTGAGTAGGCTTAGCAACAAGCACTTTCGAATCGTCAATTGTGCTACTTATACATACATTTATATGGCTGGCGGAATGTGTTTATTTATCATTAATATTATTATGGAATTAAATTACACTTATCAAAGTCTAGGTAACCTAGCATACAGCACCTAGCGGGCAGCAGCCTCATCATAGTGGACACATTACTGCGATCGCCAATCCGCTTGCCCAGCGTGGCTATTATGGGCATTTACCTCCTAATGCGCTTATACGCTTAATAGGAGAGGCTTACACCCAGCAGTGGACTATCAAAGGCTGAGGATGAGTCGTCCCTGGTGCAAAGGTACCCATCACACTGGCCGCGTTACCACGCTGCACGGCGACGGACAACCTTTGCACCAGGTGTCAGCTGTCCTCTGACTAATCCGACGTCCAACTTCCCTTACAAAGGCAATAGCCTTAGACCCCTAGCACACAGTAGTCTCCACTGCGATGGGAACAAAATAATAACTGTTACACAAGGCCGCACACTTGTCCCGTTTATAGCGGCAGCAAAATCCGCAGCAGCACCAGCTGTTCGCACTGTCCGACTGAGATGCGAGGCGGCTAAAGTGCTGACGCACATGGGCATTCCAGAGTTAGCACTTGCTTTTCTGCCACGGCACCAAAGTTAAACCGTCGGGCCTTTTGCCGTCGGAACGACAAAGGCCCGGAGGCTCCAGGGCACAAGGAATGTTGGCCGATACCAAAGCCCTTCGTACGATGTCATTTAAGGCGTGGTGACGTGGAAACCTTCCCGAACAACGACTACAACTTAACGCGTGATGGCCATTTGCCTCCACTATGGAGCCACAGATGCATTTATGAGGTACACAAACATCGCAGCCCAGGCGGAGAGCAACTGCCACCCGCAATGAGTCGTTGTCCAGGAGTGTTCCCAGATGAGGGGCAGGCAAAGCCTGCAACCACGCGCCCGCTTCGACACACGACACCGACTTTAGTCTGGCCGAATCGACCCCCGCGGCTGCACCCATAAGCCGTGCCAGCGCGTCCTTAGCCCCCACATCACCACTAAGTTATTAATATTTAAATTAACTTAATTGAATTAAACGTTGTTTAATCATTAAAATATATTTTTACATAGATGTTAATGTTAATTATGGAATTTTATTATAATTCTTCGCAAAAATAAATTATTTTCACACAAACTTTCACTATTCGAAATATTCGTTTTATTCGAATAATAACTGCTGTCATATTCGAATATTATTTGAGGCTAATAATTCGAATAAACGAATATTCGAATATTCGAATTGCAAACCCTACTTCTACGTAACAATATGATTGTCGTCTTAGGCTAAGCCTTCAGTACTAAAGTAACTCACCCATCATAAATTTCATTTTTAGCCAAAACAGAGCACAAGGCCAAACAAAAAACCAATATGATTTTATACATTTTGGACCTATTCTGTTAGCCACTAGTTTTGAAGTGATGTCAATACAGACACATTGCATATTCATAGATAAACGGATTTAAATAAATCTCAGATAAAAATAATTATCACATATATTTTTTTATCGTATATAGATAGTAATGACAAAACCTGTTTTCCCCAAGATAATACAAGAATGTCAGCGTAATTAACTTTCAAAATAAATCAATGGCGGAAATCAAAGGAGTTTGTTATAAATACTATTTCCTACTAGGCCAATGTCCTATAACCTAGATTAATTATCTAGGAAAAGCGAAAGAAAATCCTAATGCATACCAGGAATAAGTAAACGAGTTTTAGTAGATAATTCCTTGTATACCTACATAATAATATTTATGTAATATGCACCTATCTAAATCTTATACGGGCAATAAATGAAACTAGGCGTAGGATTCCTAAATTAAAAATTTATTAAAATCAAAAGTATTTTAGATTACGTAGAAGACGGACTGATAGAGTTTCTTTCGTTTTTATAATCAATTATAAGTATTTAAAAATGGATAGAACTTTGAAGACACAAATCAAAATATTCAATAAAATAATTTGATATGGTGTTGTACAGTCCATATTTTCTTAGAATAGCAGATAAACAAATGAATGTGTTTTTATCGATAAAAGCTTATCGACACCTGCCCTCCTTAACCGTTAGTTTTCTTGGCCTCGAATGCTAATACGAACCCCGAAGAACTTTCCGATGAATTTAGGTGCATCGTTGCAGCAAACTGCCATCCCCTTTTATCCCCTTTAATCCCCAATCGCCTAATTGCTCGCCAGCTAATACCGTTGTGTTTAATTGGGAATAGAATTAGAGACAGCTTCACTGCAGGATTATTACTAGTATTAGGTATAGGGTCCAGTTACGATGGCAGTTATTCTAATTATATTCATCATTTTATCAGCCGAAATATGTCCACTGCTGAACATAGGCCTCCCTCAAAGATTGCCACAATGACCGGTCCTGTGCCCTGTGCCACCCGCATCCAGCGGACTCTAATTATATTATTGAAGACTATTATATGATTTTTATTAGACGCATAATTTCTCTGCTAATTCAGTACAAGAGAGAACGGATTCGGGTAAGAGAGACATTTTTGACATAGGTACATAAATAAATTAATCATGTAAGTATTGTGAAATGCGATATTCAAAATAAACATTTTGTCAGCCTCTGTCGCCTAGTTGATAGTGACCTTGCCTACGAAGCTGGAAGTTCCAAATTATTTATTTATCATCATCATCAGCAGCCTATGATAGTCCACTGCTGGACGTAGGCCTCTCCTATTAACTATTCGTATAGACGCATTAGGAGGTAAATGCCCATAATTGCCACGCTGGGCAAGCGGATTGGCGATCGCAGTAATGTGTCCACTATGACGCTGCTGCCCATCATCAATCATTTACGAAATAATGGTAAGTGACACTTCAATCCCTTAGTCGACTCTTATGACACCCGCAGGAGGAGTTGGGGTGGTGACAAATGTATTCTTACTGCGGTCACCACACGGTTATATCGATACCTTTAGGCTCAAAGGGCGTAAACGCCAAATTGCCACTTTACAGGAGAAGCAAAAACAGAAAAGTATTTTAGAAAAAAAATCATATCTTCTCTGTTTTTTGGCAGAATAACTTAAATTTTGGCCAACGTACTTGAATTTTTAATATAAACATTTTGAATATCAATCATGTAGGATAAATGAATAAATAAAGAAAATGGATGTGTTATACTCCCTTAACTTTTTGAAATAATGGCGTTTACGCCCTTAAACTTCACATAATATGCAAAGAATGTAGGGAGTATTGGTTACTAAACGTTTGAGTTTTGGTGTAAATGGGGCGTATATCACAATTACCGTAGTTATAATTGGTCTTATAAACTCCTTCATAACATAGGCAATGTTCTGAATGGGTGTATAATACACCGTGGGATTAAAAAAATACTTACAATCAATTAAAAGGTTGCTGCTTTCATTAAAAATGTCTACACTGACTATGCTGTTGCTGATTATATTTTTCTTTTATGTCTAGGGGTAAAAATAATGTTAATGGCGTTATTGGACAATTAAGCTACTACCAAAACCCAGATTCAAATGTGAAATGAAACCAGTAAAACAAACAACAATTCATCATAAATTTAAGAATTTACTCTTGTCGGCGTAACTGATGAATGTAACTGTATCCATCTAACTTTGTCTAAAGCCACCTCCTTGACTTCCTTATACGACACAACGTCTACTTTCTCTTTTATTTGTTTCGTGTAACTTCCTCTAGGTCTCCCTCTTCCTCGCGCACCTTCAATTCTTCCTTCTATTATGTTTTTTTATCAAAGCGTCATGTCGTATAAGGTGACCAAACATTTTCCCTCTCCTATTTTCTATTATCTTTAGCAAACTCCTTTTTTCAATCACTCTTTTAAGCACTTTTTCATTTGTGATATTTTTTGTCCAACTTATCTTCTCCATTCTTCTCCAGCTCCACATTTCAAAGTATTTCTCTGTCCTTTTTCGTCATGGCCCACGCCTGACACCCATATAATACTATACTCCAGATGAAAGTTTTGATGAGCTTCTTACAAACAGCAATTAATAATGACAACATCTTTAATATTTATATATTTCTTTCAATAATATCCTCTAGACGCAATGTAAGGTACATTTACTCTCATTTAGTATTATTTTTCCTTATAATTACCAACACATACTTATTAACTACTAAATTAAATATAATAGCATGCTAATAATCACAAATCTTTATCTTTTGTTTTTTATAAAACCTATAGCAACTTTAGATCTTTTACTCTCACATAGCATTTCTTTCTTTTTATAATTACCAATATATAATTATGTAGATATTAATTACATACTTAATGGAGTAGAAGACTTTTGAAATACTTAATCATTAAATTAAATTAATGTTTAAAACGCACAGAACCAAAAAATATAACTGTGCGTACTGTAAATTAAAAATGTCGACTGAAATTGAACGATAATTTATACACATTATACACAATGTCTCCCATTTTTATCACATTATCTGTCTATGCTTTTCATTTCACACTTGCAACATACGCCAGTATACAGGTAAGTATACATAGATTTAGAATTATGGTCATTCGGTTCTATACTGTAGTTTTAATAACGCAATAACTGTTCATTCTTACTTTATAATTGGATAATGACAATGAATCATTACTAACGTATAGGTACACAGTACGTAAGCAAATAAAATAACTTAGCGAGCCTAAAAGCCATAATATGTATATTTTTTGGGGCGTATAAGTCAAAAAGTTTTGTTATCATAGGGCGTAAGAGGCAAAACATTACACAATTCCACGGCGTACACACAGACCTTATTAGTAACCAGTTAAAGTACTAATGCGATACGCCTTAAAATAAACAGATACCAGCATAGAAATAAACATCTTTAACCGATTTACAGTACTGGACTCATTCAATAAAAGCTCCGAAAACAGAGTTTTGGTCGGAGCTCTAAAAAACGTATCCCACGACATTAACATTGATTGACATATTTTACCTTAATTTATCACAATAACTGTACAGTTTCATTTAAATGAGTGCCAACTAATCGCGGTAATCGAAGATTATCACATTACCTACTTAACAATATTGTGAAAAAAGACTTACCTATTATTTCGTAAGAGTTAATAACCAATAATTCATCCAATCTAAACGATAGAATCTGTACTAACACCAACATATTATTATTATTAGCTACCGTTTAGATAACTACTTATCGCTGACATTATGTACAGGTAGGTATTGCTACATGAAAGTGGGTAATGAGTTTATTAAAATAACTATTTTATAAACGCACCATTCCGAATCCCATCCATATAAAAAATAGGTAAGTCTAATACAAACTTATCAACTTACCTTAGAAACAAACGACGACGGGCAGCTAACATCACTCTCATCAGCTCACATCTTTTCGTCGCATGAATACTATCTCGCTTGCACATAGGGCTATCAACGAGGCGCAGCATGCCTACTACGTTACGGCGTATGAGTCATTTTAAAATGTACAATGCAAGGATACGGGCGTATAAACCTAATTTAGCCTACTAGAGTCTTCTTCTTCTTTCAATTTAAGAGCTCTGAGCTCTTGTCGGTGTAGCCATATGCAGCTGTCTCCACACTCCTCTGTCCTCAGCAGTCCTCTTCACCTCCTCATACGACATGACGCCCGCCTTCTCCTTTATTTGGTCAGTATATCTTATTCTTGGTCTTCCCCTTCCTCTCTTTCCATCCACTTTTCCTTCTATAATGTTCTACTAGAGTCATACTACCTAAATTAAGTAGCATAATTTCTACGTCGTATGAGCTTGTTTAGTTTTGTATGATAAACATTTTATAACAACTTGGTTATAAGACCTCTTTATTTTTTTTATTACTGAACTTATTACCTAAATAAACAAAAAATTGTGTAAATGTATCAAATACGCCTCTTGCTTTTAAAAAATCTCCTAGAAATACGTGGGTCGTATATGCCCTAAATTGTCGAATTTCGTTGTTTTAACTACACATATCGATAGAGAAAAAATAACTGATCAAAACTGCATTAAAAACTCATTTTGGCCAAAATGGCGTTTACGCCCTTTGAGCCTAAAGGTATCGATATTATTTATACATTAACAAAATAAAAGGACTCGGTTAATTTAGTTTCTACAGGAAACGGTCGTTTAGCTTGAGCGCGTCCAGCTTTCCGCACTCGTACGCATGTTTACACGTCTCATACTAACAGCCAATTTCAATAGACTAAATGAGTACGCATGCTGATATATTATGAGCCTTCACCCTTAATCTACCAAAGTTCACTATCACTTCATAAAATATATTGAACGTATTGCGAAAACACAAATCAAATTATTTATTAACTAAATATTTTGATTTGTATTTTTTATTTTACCCCAGTAGTCACACTACTTAATACTAAACAAATTATAAATATTAGGTGTCATATACCAAAGAAAAACGACCAAGATCACATAATGTCCGAGGTGGGGATCGAACCCACGTACTCAGCTTTCGCGGCTGATGCCTGTACCCCTCGGCCACTCGGTCTTAGCAACCACCGGTCAAATTTCTCGGGTATATGCAATCCCTTACAAGGCTAGGCGCCTTTGACCATTCTCTAAGGGGTTCCGTTTTTGCCATTTTGACTACGGAACCCTAAAAAGAAGCTATGGTAGTACCTACTCGTTCGAGTTTCGTAGTAAAACCTGTAAAAAAGACCATTGTTTCAAGGTAATAAGTAAAAATCCAGTGAAAGCTTTCTCATTTAAAGAGAAAGGGGGAAATTTTCTGAAGCCGGACGTGAACAACAGTAAACTGGAGAGAAGGGAGGTGGAAGGCAGGTAAAAAAGGGCTCTACATAGATCAAATAAAGACAAATACTAAATCAACCATTTACGTTTGTTTTATCTAGTAAACGGGTCAAAATTATTTACGTTGTCTTGTTTCATACCACTCTGTAAAAAAAAATCCGGTGCACTTGTATTTATTTTTCACGCTAGATTTTAATCCATATATAGTCAAGGAAAAATAATTTTGACCCAAACAATTTCTATCGTCAAACTGCACATTTTCTGACGTAAACAGCTGTAATAAAACACGTCCATGTTTATTTACAGAAAGGTGACTTAAATATAGCCCTCGATCTCCTAATTAGGTACAACAAAACTAATGAATTTAGAGAAAGAGATTTTTCTCAAACATGCAATGAAATATTAACATTACGTACGTCAAATTGGAACAGGAAGTCTGGTTCAGCGACTGACTTGATTATGGCATTTCATAACTGACTACTGTTCTAAGACTGCAAATTACCGGAAGTAGCCTGCTTTAAAAAATAAAATACTGAAAGTAACTTACAAAGTGACAGAATATCTTGGCACCGTAAAAAACAGAACTTTGTCAATATCACGGGGTAAAAATACATTATTAGCCTATTTCATTCTCAGTCCACGGAGACCTATGATGTCTCCTATTAACTATGCTTAAACACGCATTAGGGGGTGAATGCCCATAATGGTGACGATACTCGTAGACCAGCGGATGCGCAATCCACGGGGTAAAAGATGACCTCAAATAGTTTTAAAAATATACCTACACAGCCTGCTAAATTTGGTTTGCGGCGTCTGCAATAATAGTACAATGTGCATCAAGGGAGGTAAGTACGGAATTACTAACGAGAGTGTTGAAAAACTTAGTATTCCGCTTACCGACCGTGATGCATACAATGTTTTTCATCACACTTGCCCACAGAAAAATAAGTTTTAAGACAAAATATTATTAAATAATAGTCAGCAAGTGTGATGAAAAGTAATATTCATTGTATGTGTTAAATTTGTTAATTAGCATCTTAATCATAGTTGCAAGTGTCCAAAGGGTACGGTGATTAAAGGATGAACAATAATTATAAAATATTCAAGAACTTCCGCAAAAGTAACGCCTGATTCAATTAATTGGTACGGTAATTGCTTACCATCAAACGGGATTTATGCCTGTTTGACACCGTTTTGTTATAAACAAAAAGCTGAAATGCCAAACATAGAAAATCTCTACGAATAGTAAAAGTAATTGTGTCTCGAAACATTATCCAACCGCGATTACTAATCGCCGATTAGAATGGGAATCGAAAGTACTGTTGACACAACAGTGTACTCGTATAAGTCAATCTAGGATAAATATTCATAATTATATTCGTAATGCAGATACTTGTAGACAATAGATTAATTAATCACTCACTACATCTATAAACAACTCTTTTCTTGGTAAATGTAGTGTCATTTGTTGTGTCAACAGTACTTTCCAATGTTTTTCTGATTCCGGTTTGATAATAACAACATGGCTCAATAAAAGGAATCCAGCATCTCAGCAGTGCTCAACACAAACAAGTAAAGGTGCAAACCTTATAGAAAATTTTAAACCGCCTGAACGACCAAAATTGGTTTTCTCTCTTCTACTCGTACTACAAATAGAGAAGCGACTATCGATTCTATCCACACTAAACCTATTTCAAATGCCACGACCGTTACGTTTCTTTTTTCAAAGTCAAAATACGTGTACGGAAAGCCAAGGGAGCTATTCCTGCAGTTTAAAGAGATATGAAGGATCCACGGAAAAAACATGTCCAGTGCTTAAAAAAATCCGGGCAAATTTACCTTGTTCTGTTAAAAGTAAGGTGGTTTTTCCTTCTGTAATTTGAATTGACTAGACATGTTCTTTCGGTGGACCCTTCGTATCGGTTAACAACCAAAATTCACTAAATAAGAAATACCATAAAACCACCCAACTATAGTCCAATACTGCAAATATAGCCCTCAATTTCAATTCCTAATAAGCATCAGTCCCAAGGCCCAATCTTTATTTTGGCTTTATCCAAGTTTTTTTTATTTGGGCCCATTACCCATCGGGTGTATTTGCCTATGAACACCACGAGAAATATAATATGAAGGTGCATTCAGACCAAATGAGCATTCGCTATTCTATCCCCCGCTCTACGAAATAAATGAATCACGTTTTGTGTAACGATCGAATTTCGTAGAGTAGGGGGATAGAACAGCGAATGCTCTTTTGGTCTGCATGCACCTTAACATAAATACCTAATGGAAGTTTTGGACCACTGTTGGGAGCTATAGTGGTCCAAAACTTAATTGAATGTCTTTCGTCGTTCTGAGGTGGTTTTACAATACCTATATACTTGAATCATAGTTCTGATTCAATACTAATACATAAAATAAACGTTGCTAAGAGACTACAGTTTTTATAGCGAGTTATGGTTGACAGCAGACGACATCATGGGTTTGTTTTAAACTTTACATTTCAGGAGACACTATTCTCTAAAATATTATTACTTTAAATATACTCATACTAATTGATTTCACTTTTTTTCACAAGCTTTGCTGCCTAAATAAATGAAAATAAAGACTCAATTGCTTGCTAAGCGAAGCATAACAGATCGGGTTAATAGGAAATTTCTCGTTCATGTCTTGCAACTGTACCAAGTTGTTCTCTAAGAGAACGGTTGTGTACAGTCGGCTGCAGATGTGCTAGTTGAATCTTTGTTCTGTTCGGAATTAACTTCTAGTAGCTTTCGATAGTTGTTTATAATAATCTTGATTCCATAATAGGATAATTCCGTAATGCTAACCAATTAAAATTGCATTTTTCGAAATTAAAGTGTGTCACAAGTAGTCCAAATTTTATGGCTATAAATAATGTATTACTTGATTTGGTCAATATTCGTTCATTTGGAAAACACCTGAAATCGTATCGTGACTAAAGGATATTTTTATAATCTTAAAGAATACTTAAGAAAGAAGAAGTGAAAATATTACCTTGCTTTGTTAGTTTAAGGAAATATTGTAATAAATAATAGTACATTGTGTCAAGGGAGGTAAGTACGGAAATACTAACGAAAGTGTCAGAAGTCCGACGCCGTAGGCGGAGCGCTTTTAATGATTCGAGCTAGTACTCCGCTTACCGACCGTGATGCATGCATGCATGCATGTAATGTTTTTCATCACAATTGCCGACAAAAAAATTACTTTTCAGACAAAATATTATTTTTCACTTCTCATGATCTTAAAATGTTATTTTAATCCCTGCATATCGGGACTAAAACTCTTTATTAATCTCTAGGGACTAAAGTAATTTTTTTTTAATTGACGTTGGAAACCCGTAAACAGCCACACTCACGGTGTTCAAGAAGAAAGGATAGTCGCCATTTTCAGTGCTTGTGTATGGACCACTTTTGTGCATGCCGTGGATACAACCTCTAAACTTTTTTTTAATTGACTTTGGAAACCTCTAAACAGCCATTTCTGGTGTTTATGATTTTTGAACGAACGATTGCCATTGAAAAAAACCTCAAAATGTCAATCGTGTAAAAATATTAAGGAAAATCGATTTTTTTTCTTGATATAGGTACATGTATATTTAATACTTGTTTAATATATGATTAAGATTGAATCCAATTTATTACTTATGTTATGTTTTAACCAATTAGCTTCAAAATAGTTTGTAGTTAGCTCCAATTCGTTGGCTAAATATGCAAGTATTTAAAGCGTCATATTTCGAAAAAGGAATACAGACAAAAACTAAAACGCGGAACGAATTTGATTGCTTTTTTTTTTGTGTTTTTGTCCATAAGTAATATTGTTCAAATCGTATAATTTACGATTTCACGTCATGCGATGAAGAAGTATTAACGCCTTACTTCAGAATAAAGAAGAATGCAAAAGAGGTGGTGTAAAATCTTTTGCCGCCGAAATCTAGTGTAATATTCAAAAGCGTATCAAACTTTTATGGATTGGAAAACTGGAAAGCAAATTAGGTACCAACATCATTTATGGAAGGCGTATTTCTGACATATTTTGATGAAAAATCTAAGAAATATCAACCGTCATCACCTTGTAGCATATATTCCCTGCTTAAAACCGCACTGCAACGAAACCATATAACTTGAAAAAGTTTGCGAACTTATCGTCAAGTGGCCATGTCCCGGAGAAATCGGAAGTTTTGTCATCGCAGTACATATAATTTTTTTGTTTCTTACTTGTTCTTTTTGTTAATAAATACTGAGATTTTTTCCTCGCATTCGAAGTGAAAAGTAGAGTGTTTAATTCGGGACTAAACAGCCATAATGACACTCGAACTACATCCACCCTCGCTACGCTCGGGTGGATAAATATCTCGTGTCATAATGGCCTGTTTTAGTCCCTCGTTGAACAATCTACTATTATTTATTGCACAAAAGTAAATCTTATCGTACAAAAGGCGGATTTAATGCCACAGAGCATTCTCTACCAGTCAACCTTAGGGCAAAACAGAAAATAATGTAGGCGGTGCAACTTGCAAACTTAATAAAAAGACATACTAAGATAGGATTATGAAATGAACTACTGACATTTCTATTACTCCCTAAGGAATTTCACTTTTCTATTACTCCCGCTACGCATGCAAGCAATGGCGCGCTTAGACAGCAGGTTTGATGAAAAAATCTTTGTACAATCCAATGTTATATTTAAATGTTTGTGTATTTTTATGATATATGAATAATAACTGTAATTGCCTACTTGTAGCCCTCTTATATTGCTCTGCTCTTACAGGATATTACATGTATAGCTTTATATTCCATTCCATCCATGCTTGCAATGTGATATGCAATAAACATATTCTATAGTTTGATCGGAATGTGAAGTCACTTGAGCTGTATTGGCCTTCCTTGCTGCCATACGACTTCGATTTACGCTCATTTTGTTCGAGGGCAGCTTTCAAAAAAATATTACTTACTGAGCCAGTTTTTCAATATAATGAGGTAACAGAAATACTTGAATTTGCTGATGTTGTTGTTGATTATGAGTATAATTTTATTAATTAGACTACAAAATGAAGACGGGAAAAAAAATCAATTCAAAAGAAAAATCCTATAATACCTACATAAAACATGTAAAGTTGAAGAAGAAAGTTTTTGATATGCGTGTGTTGTCAGTAATGAAATACGGAAAGTACTGAAACATGGTCTCTTACAATAAGCCTCATAAGAAGGCTCAAAATCACCTAAAGGGCAATGCTAAAAGCTATGCTAGGAGTTTCCCAGCGAGATCGTATTAGAAAAGAGGCCATCCGCAGCAGAACCAAAGTAACCGATATCCAAATCGCTAAACTGAAGTCGCAGTGCGCACATTGCGCGTAGTATCGATGGTCGTTGGGGCGGAAAGGTTCTCGAGTGGCGGCCACGTACCGGAACTCGGAAGGTGCAGCGTGGGTAGGCCCCTCACAAAGTGGACTGATGAATGTGAAGGTCGCAGGAATGCTGGGGGAGGCCTATGTTCAGCAGTAGACCTCTTTCGGCTGATAATATAATGATGTTGACATAAAACGTGTGACTTCCATTTACTAAATTACTTTCTAACCTCTAATTAACTATTGTAGGCTTACGGCCTGTTTCACAGTCATTGGATAAAAATATCTGTCAGATAAAATTATCACTGTCCTTTTCCCCAAGCCTATAAAAGAAAATGACAGCAAGCATTTATCTGACACATATATTTTATTCAGGGATGGTGAAACAGGCCCTTAGAGTGCCTGCAGTTTTTTCGAAATTAAGGAACTTAAGTTAATATTGCGAGCAAGTAAATTGTAAGGAAATGTTTAAGCTGGCGAAAAGTGGTAAAGAAAGAGTAATCAAGCTGCTCATACAGATACCGATTTAGTGGTTGGTCCGAAGATGAAAAATTTGCATAACCTTGTCCACTTTGGCCATGTGGTGGCGGCAGTAAGAATACATTTGTCACCACTCCAACTCATCCTTTGGGTGTACTAAGAGTCGACTAAGGGATTGAAATGTCACTGACCATTATTTGATAAAAGATTGATGATGGGCAGCAGCGTCATCATAGTGAACACATTACTCGCCGATCCGTTTGCCCAGCGTGGCGATTATGGGCATTTACCTCTTAATGCGCCTATACACACAGTTGATAGGGGAGGCCTACGTCCAGCAGTGGACTATCATAAGCTAGCTGATGATGTATGTATCTTGACCACTTTTCCTTATTGGACCCTGAGTTCACTCAGTAGATAATAGTTCGCCCTCGAAACTATAGATCAATCCAAACAATAGGGCCAATGTTTCAAAGTTGTCACCTCACTTTTTTTAATTTGAAACTTTTAGTATGATTTCCACTCAGAATCGCGAGCTCTTTCGATTCTAATAGGAAAACATTCGCAAGGTTTCTTCTATTCCATTAACATTTTTTCATGTATTTTATATGGCGGTAACGGAATAGAAATTGAAATTATCTCCTATTATGATTGAAAGAGCTAACCAGCTTATGAGTAGAAATGATATCAAAATACCTATGTTACAAAAAAAGGGGAACAATTAAAAAAATAAAAAAAAAATTGTCTATACATAATTTTTTGTAGGTGGCGCTTAAAGCTGATACCAAAATGTTTTTTATTTATGAAGGATAATATGATACCGTCGCTGGTTTCTGGATTCAGTGCGTTTGTAAATTTTATAATTCTTATATCGGATGCCGAAGACGCGAGTTCGCGTCCTGTGTATGCGTAAACGTGATGCCGAGGACGCGAATTAGCGTCCGTCAAGTGTGAAATAAACTAATGCCGCAGACGCGAATTCACGTCCTTCAAGAGTGATATAGTATAACCTGTATAAAGAAGAGGCCTATACTCAGCAGTCGGTGGATACGGGCTGAATAGATAGTATAACCTAATGCCACGGACGAGAATTCACGTCCATTGAAATGTTAACGTGATGCCGTGGACGCGGCGGCACTGCGTGATGATTAAAAATATGAGGGTCGGCAATGAATGGGTTAATGAGACTTTACTTTTTAATGATTTCTTACGATTACTTCCTGTTAAAGCTGTGGGGAAAGTGTGGCAAGACGGAAACATGGTAGCAAGACAACGACATGCCCATATACAGGGTGTCGTGAGAAACCCGCATAATTTTAATGCTGAATTCCTGAGCATATTTAGAGTCATCATCATCATATCAGCCGAAAGACGTCCACTGCTGAACATAGGCCTCCCCCAAAGATTGCCACAATGACCGGTCCTGCGCCACCCGCATCCAGCGGACTCCTGCGACCTTCACCAGGTCATCGGTCCACCTTGTGGGGGGCCTACCCACGCTACGCCTTCCGGTACGTGGCCGCCACTCAAGAACCTTCCCGCCCCAACGGCCATCGGTTCTACGCGCAATGTGCCCCGCCCACTGCCACTTCAGTTTAGCGATTCGGAGAGCTATTTCGGTTACTTTGGTTCTGCTGCGGATGGTCTCATTTTTAATCCGATCACGCAGAGAGACTCCTAGCATAGCCCTCTCCATTGCCCTTTGGGTGACTTTGAGCCTTCTTATGAGGCCCATTGTAAGCGGCCACGTTTCAGTACCGTATGTCATCACTGGCAACACACACTGATTAAAGACTTTCGTCTTCAAACACTGCGGAATATTGGACGAAAATATGTGTCGTAGCTTCCCGTGTCGTAGCTTCCCGTATATTTAGAGTATTTAATGTTATATAAAATTTCCTGGATTCGGCTTGGTTCCAGAGATAATTAACCATTTTTCGGAAAAAGTTATTCGACGTAACTCGTCATAAAACTTCTTTTTGATTTCAATGCTGCCACAATGTGTTCTAATATTACCACACTTTTTGCCTGACAATCAAAAAATAAGAATAGACTTGACAAAAAAACCTGTCCCTAAAAAACATTTAAAAAATTAATTTTAACAAATTGTTGTTATGATAAAAAGTATTGGAAATGTTAAAAAGTATTCAAAAAGTGTAAAAAAAAAGAAAAAAATATTTTTTTTGTGAAATTTGACATTTCATCTCATAATATGTTTTGTTTATTTTGATATCTAGAATGCATAGTTAAAATCTTGCGGTTTCTTCGCGAGCACCCTGTATTTGTAACTTCACGTACCTTCACTTTGTCCGCCTCCGTTGCCTAGTTGGTAGTGCCTACGAAGCTGGAGGTTTCGGGTTCGAATCCCGGCGAGGGCATTATTTGTGTATTTATTTTTTCACAAATTTGTTCCTTGGTTATGGTTGTGTATGTATTTAAATATCTACATAGTATAGTAGATATAGTATCATCATAGGCGCATAGTATATGTAGATATAGTATATCTATTATATATATCGTTGCTTGGTACCCACAACACAAGCCTTAATGGAGATTACCGTGGGACTAGGTCGATTTGTGTAAGATGCCCCAAGATATTTATTTATTTACTTTACAAAGTATATGTATTTGAAAGTTTGATACGTCAAATAGTAAAATTTTACCTTCTCTGATTTTATCCACAGGAAAAAAGACATGGAAAATCCAATGTTCATTCCACGATTTCCATTCCACTTCTCAAGAATTCCAAAGCACAATACAATTTGTACAAAAAAATTAAAGAATGCCCAGCGGTGTTTAATATTCCCATTTCTCAATAAAAGAATTTCCATCTAAAGCAGTCGAAGAGACACTGCAGTAACAAATCTTATCGGAACGTATTAAATTTTGAAAGAGGGTCGTTATTGCAGAGTTTAAAATGAGATTTTCCCTTTCTTCGGAAGGGCGGGATCAGTTTCCAATTTGGTGAGATATTTCTACTTCAGTTTTATTTCAATAAGCATAGAGTTATGGCTAGAAGTAATCACACATACTTTATATCTATTTCTTATCTTATTAACCACTCAATACAATAATAATACGCATACACACTTACTTATAATTATGAACATAGCACAATAACTCATTTACACAATCTTTCCTTTTTCTATTTATTTACAATTTTCAACACGTTTATTTATATTTCTGCGTTAGTACGGATGGATATACATAGACTTGCGCTGCACTAGTCGTCTTTGCACTAGTGTAGATTTAGTGGTTCTGACGGAAGATCAGCGCTGTGGACTCTCGAGTCTACAGCACGTATGCTGAGTCAGCGCCAATTCTATACCACGACACATGACTCTTGCGCAAATAAACTATAGGTTAACTTAATTCATAAGTTTCAATGTTATGTATTTATTTTGTTTAGTTTTTGTTTTCCTTTTTTGTGTTTGTATCACTGCGAATGTAAGTTGTGGTTTGAATAAAGTTTTTATCTATCTATCTATCTATCTATCTATCTAAGTATGATAGATTTTTGGAATGTTACCTGTTTTATACACTTAATTATTCTTATGTTCGTTTTGAAAGAAATATTTTGGCAATTTGACGATATGCAAGTAACAACATTACATCTTGATTGTCCCACCTGAGTACTGCAATAATTATATTTTTAATCAATATAATACGAGTATTACTTAATTATTATTTCACGATAACAAAAAAGTAACTTGTCACAAATTAGTAGGTATTTGAAATTGTTTCTGATCTAGGTAATGTATCATGTACCTATTTCTAATTGAATGCAACATTTTAGAGTGACAAATTCAGAAGCGCTGAAGGCTCCATTGTCTGGCGTATAGATCAGCATAAAATATTTCTGCTGCCTTCAGCACGAAAACCGTCGCGAAGATTCATCACGTTCATTACTCATTTCAAAACTGTTCCAATTCGTCTATCCGTCCGTATGAAAGCCACGTCTCGTATATGTACATCATAATATAAGGTTTTGTTATTTATTGTCAAACTGGCGACCGGCCCCGGCTTCGCACAGGTACTATACCTACATATAAACCTTCCTCTTGAATTACTCTACCTATTAAAAAAACTCATCAAAATTCGTTGCGTAGTTTGAAAGACTTAAGCGTACAAAGGGACATACGGACAGAAAAAGTGACTTTATTTTATACTATGTAGAGATGCATCGTAGAAATGTCTTCCTTAAAATATACAATAATTATTTTAATGCACCGAAACATATCAATAATTTTAACAGCGCATATAATTAAGGGTGTAACTATTTTCGATCGCAATAAGTCAAAATAAGGATGTAGAAATAAGTGAGAATTTAAGAAAACGGAATAGGTGCAAAAATTGTGTACTTCAATTAATTAAATAATCAGCAGCCACTGCTACTGCACGCCAAACATCTTCAACAATGTCGACGATTTCATTTTCTGGCACTAACACACCATCAGTTCCTCGTCTCACTATATCAATATTTAGAGTGTGCAACACATTGTTAATTCTAGCATAATCTGAACTAGTGCCAGATGCTCTGTCTCCATAAGCTACTGATGCCACATCGATACTATAGTCATCTTGCATTGCGGCTGCCATTTCCATTGCAAGTAAATGGTTTTCTCTGAAAGTTCCGCTAGCAGCAAATTCATACTGCCAAGGATAGGTGATATATCCTCCACCATTCTGTAGCGAAATATACAAGCTAATCCTGTCTTTGTAAGTGTCTACGATGCTTTGAATAAGTTGGGTTTCGATTTCAGAGACAGGTTCACTACCTGCATAGAGATGGCTACAAGCACTGGAGCTGGAATCAGATCTGGACCAGTCTATGTCAAAATTTCTGTTAATATTGACGCCAGGGCATATGAAGCCCAAATTGGTTTTAGTGCTGAGGTTCTTTTCCCAGAGACGAAGCTGTAAAATTAAAAATTAAACCTAATTAGACAATACAATATTGATTGAATTCAAATTCACATACCATCAATTCACAAGGTGATACTCTCTTTTATATACCAATCATGTGTTATATACTTTATGCAATGAAAGTTATGAACTCATTTACATTATACAAAAACTTTAGTCATAAAATATAGTAAACACCATAATTTTTCAATATGTACGCGCTGATTAAATTCAATTTGATTTTCAAGTAAAAAGCATATCAAGTTCAACTTTAATCCAGAAGAAGTCAATAATTTTTGTAAAAGAGAATTGTGATGATTATCACTCATATTTACTCACGACAAACGTGACTTAATCGCGGAAACCATGGCGCTCTATAGCAAAAAAAGGGTCAAGAAACATATCACGGCTGTTAGAAAACGTCAAACGAATAAGTCTGCTAAGATCGAGCATTTTTGGAATTTAGACCAGACCACTTGATTGAGCTTCATAACCCGAAATTCCTCTCAACCAACGTATTCATCATAGCCGAAAAGTACTTGAAGCTATTGGAAATGAAGATACAACGGAATCAAAAGAGGGATAAGGAATAAGTTTACGCTAATTAGTCCCGTTTGTCGTTAAAATATGAATTGTTACTATATTTATTACCAAAGATTATTTGTTGTTACATCACTTACATCAGTGTGGGTGTATTCATATCCATCAGGATTTACGACAGGTACAACAATCCAGTCGAAGTTATCTAAATATCTCTCTTGATTCGTTTCTAATAATTCTTCAACGACCTTCAATGCAGAAGGTATAGTAATCCATTCCCTTGGGTTTATTCCACCTTCAATGACAATAATGGGTTTATTTTCTTCAGCGCCGATTCTAGAGATTTTAAGAAATACTAATGGTCTGTTAAGTTCTGTCGAACCAAATTCAACAACTTCAATATTTACTTCTTGAGAGTTTTCATACGCATCTCTTAAATTGTAAACATGGTTTAATATCTGAAAAAGTTGACATCATTGTAGTTTTTACTCAAATTTAGTAACCAGGTGTCCAGATACTAACATAACTCTATTCCCACTGGCTTAAGCAAAAATCCTACAAAACCTAAATAATACGAGTATATAAGTGAATAGTTTTGCTTCAGGTTGCCAGGTGCGAGAGCAATTGAACTACAAAGAATAACAGGTATTTAAATGTATTGAAATTAATATTGTTTTCTGCATATATGCCACCGACCGTGTCGTATCGGTAATAATCGTCAAATCCGAAAATAACATCCTCCTCTTCACTTTCCTCTGTCACGTTTATCTCTTCGGTTTCATCACTATTGTCCTCATCTTCGTCAGTGATATCAGTTTCCCCAGTTTCACCGCCATTATTTTCATCTTCTTCAGTAATGTCAGTCTCTTCGGTCTCATCACCACCATTTCCATCTTCGTCAGTGACATTAACTTCTTCAGTTTCATGGCTACCGTTTCCATCTTCGTCAGTTATGTTAGTTTCTTCAGTGTCATTTCCATTGTTTTCATCTTCATCGGTGACGTTAACTTCCTCCGTATCTTCACTTTCCACTATGTTATCTCGAACTTTAATATCATCGGCATTGATTGCTAGCCTTTTTATTTTATTTGATTCCTTTTCGGCCAAATATCTGAAATTATAAAAATCTCCATATATGGATATATTTCTAAAACATATTATACGTATGCAAATATACTAAAAGATAAGGTTTCTATAGTTCCTATGCTATGTATTACAAATACTGGTATTTTACTAAACTGGCCTACTCTGAATACATCATTATTTTCAACTTTTCTCTTAGCACAAGCATGCATAACAAGAGGGAGTTAACGGTATATGGGATTCTCTACCAGATAATTCATTTCAACGATAAAAAGAAACTATAGTTCATGAGCTTACTGATATACGTCTTCAATAGCAATCGTCCTTTCAACTTCTAGCTCATTGAGCCTTTCTTCAAACCAGTTGAGATGCGAAGGAGGTACCATCGCTAAGCCTGTGATTCCAAGTTTGAAGCTTGGCTTCATCCAATAGTCTATTACATCAGATTTTAATAGTTGTAAGTTTTCTTGCTGTTGTAGTGTGGTTACTTTAACACTGTAAACTTTATATCTGTAAAAAAATAGGTACTCATTAATATAAATATAATACCGCAGTATACTTTATCAATTAAATTTAATCACTCTGTGCCAGCTGTTTAAAGGAAAGTGTACTGCTTTTTGAATAATGTGCTTAATTGTAGTTGATATATGCAACTAGCAAAAAATTATAACTGGATATGAATTCGAGATAAACACACAAGATAAGAAACGAAACCATTGTATTCTTACAAAAAAAAACTGCGGTTTTTACTCACCCCATATATAATTCATTTTTTGCAACTATTAAAGGCACTAGACTAATAAAAAATAAAAATAACATTTTGTAACAATATTATTGAAAAACATGCACGACGGCGAGAAAGATAGCAATAGAACAATTTTATTTTATTTGTTTGAGATACTACATCATTATCAGGGTGGTAAGACTACTTATTGATAATGTTATAATTACAGTGGTCCGAGATAAACATTATAATATTTCTGATAGTTGTGATTGATGGCCTGATTGGACTTCCTTTTACACTTAAACTTTTTTTTTGTTAAACTTAAAGCAAAATAGTAGTTATATCTACCTTGGCTATTTTACGTAAACAATATTTTGTGACAACAGAATTCCAATTATCAGTTTACTAGTCTATATTAATAATTTACTGTATCCTCGATGTGTCGACGCTATTAAAAATAATTTAATCAATCATCGACCTCAAAACTAAGTATATGCTTACGTGTATGTTTTAAACCTCAGTTGATATTTCAATAACATCCTTCTCAAATAGGAGCACGTAATTCTGTCGGTATACTGTCGGTAGTACTGTAATAATTAACACGCGATGTTTTTTTAATGAAACAACACAGTTCAGGATTAGTCGTCTTTATTTTATAATTCATCGCTATCAACCACTACGTTTCATTCTGTAGTTTGCTAGTGCGCTTCTAGCTCCAGCCTTAATACCTTCCCAGGTCTCAAATCCAGCCTGCTCAATAAAATCAGGATCTACAAAAAATCCGGCGCCAGTTCCAAATCCGAATCTGTATCCCGGCAATTCAAAGGTATAAGACAAAGGTACCCCCTTAGTCTTCGCATAGTCCATAGCAGACCCTGACGCTTCGTACAACACCAAGGCAACGTTTCCAACAATGTAGTTGTTGTTCCAACTCATTTTGACAGCATCAATTGCTTGTGCCATACGAACTGCGACCAAATTGAGGTTTAGACCGTTTGAAGGAAGAACGCCATTTCCATAGCCGAACAGAATCATGCTTCCGAAACTATGGATGTCTAGGAACAGTTCCATTCGTTCCTTGTGCTCATCGACGATGTCTCTAATTATAGCTGTTTCTGGTTCAGAAAACGCAGCTCTCCCGTGGAAAGTGTCTGTACAAACGATACTACTGGAGGCTTGGGACCAGAAAGCATCAAAATTACGGTTGAGATCGACTCCGGAGCATAGGTCGCCAATCATATAGCCCGTGGCACGGTTCTTTCTCCAAAGACGTTGCTGAAATCACATTAATTGTTAAATATAATGATAATTAATCATTAATCTAATGGATCAAAATTAATACATTAAAATAACATAAAATGCCAACACCGTTTCTAAAAAACAACTCTCATCACACACAAGTTTTACTACAAGAAAAACGCTACGGATATTGACATTTGCTTCAATAAGATGGCGGAAAACTTAGGACTTATTTAGTATAGATAATGACCAACGTTACTTCGGTTTCAAATGTTTTGATCTAGATCTAATTACCGTAGCCGATTTTTTTCCAATGGAATTTCAGTTCTAAGTTTCCTATTATCGTGTCAATTTTTTCAGTGTCAAAAAAGTGACACGGTAATTACAATTAAGCTTAAATTAATAAAATAACCGACTAATGTCTCGAGTCTCAAAAATACTTCCCTTAAACCATAATTTATCAAATACAGGATGTTCCACGAGCCACTGAAAACCTTGAACGGGGTGATTTAGTAGGCTATCACGAAATCTAAAAAAAAAATTTGTCTTTTTCATACATTTTGACCGATTGATCACGACATGTTATATGAAAATGGCAATTTTTTTTTGAGATTTCTGGGTTAGCTCCATAGTAAAAGTTATTCAGTTTAATCTACCAAATCACCCCGTTCAAGGTTTTCAGTGGCTCGTGGAACACCCTGTATAGTAATCACATAGGTATTTTTTCTCTTACATCAGTATGAGTGAACTCAAACCCATCAGGGTTGGCAATTGGCAAAATGATCCAGTCAATGTTCTGCAGCAGGTCTTGCTCCGTGATTTCTATAACGAGTTTCTGTATGGCGTACAGAGTGGCAGACTGCGTGATCCATTCACGAGCGTGAAGTAGCGACTCCATGTACACTACTGGTTTACTATGGTCCTGGAGAGGAGTGAAGTCAAATAATTAAGTATTTTATCAGCAATTCAGCACCATCGTCATTTGTGGTTGTTAGTTATTACTTATTTCGGTTTATAATATAGCTAAAAGAAAAGTCCGATCATAATGCAAGTTATAATGCAAGTTAAAAAGGTCATTCGTGACACTCTCATATATATTTAGCGTTAGTTCGATTGGTGTAAATTAATTGTGTTAACGGACTTCAGGAGTTTTGCGAAGTTTGTGATTGAAAACCTCAACTTCAAACAAAATTACAACAGACAAGCAAATTTTTCACACACTTGTGTTTTCATTTGCTAAATAAATGAATATATCCAAGTTTGGTGAATAAGGGGTGGTATCATCATCAGCCTATGATAGTCCACTGCTGGACGTAGGCCTCTCCTATTAACTATGCGTATAGACGCATTAGGAGGTAAATGCCCACAATCGCCACGCTGGGCAAGCGGATTGGCGATCGCAGTAATGTGTCCACTATGATGACGCTACTGCCCGTCATCAATCAAATCAAAGAATAGTCAGTGACACTTAAATCCCTTAGTCGACTCTTACAACACCCGCGCGAAGAGTTGGGGTGGTGACAAATGTATTCTTACTGCCGTCACCACACGGCGAAGGGGTGGTATAAAAAAGTAAAATTACAGTCGGCTGTGAAGTAAACCATGAGTAAACCTAACAAATACCTGATGTAGTTCCAATAATATGTGATTATATTTGGAACTTGAAGTACCCAAATGGTACCAAGACAATGGTAATGTAATGGTAGAAGTAGAAGAAGAAGACTCCTCAGTAGAAGTAATCGAAACATATTTACTAACTGACCTACCTGAAAGTTAGTGGTAGATATTTTCAAATACTTGATGTCTCTGCCTTCGAAGCTTTTGCCGGCATTGACCAAAGTAACAATGTTAGGGTACGCCCTTGCCAGTTCTTCCAGATATGCATCAATCTGAAAATCAATATGACATAATTCGATTAAAGTCCCGGTTAGCTTAAACCTTTCCCCGATGATGTGATAATATGTTAAATTTTAAATGGGTTGAGGGAAATAGGGATACAAAAGGTTGAGGTAATAACATTGTCATAAGCCGACAAGCTAGTTATATTTCCACATATTCAAAAACGATCAGCGCAAGGAACTATTACTTAAAGAACTCTTAAAAACTATCATGTGTTTGCGGATACTCACCCGCAACCACAGGATAGCTTCAAATTCATGTAAACCACACGGGCTATAGCCTAAGCGATAGTGAACCGGGCTATGAAAGGGGACGTTCCCATTTCGAATGACGGTACGGCCATCTACGTATAAATGTTATGTCCATCTTAAGCGTATTTTCCGAGTCAACCTTTTTTCCTATGTAGGGATTGATATACTTATAAATGATCTCTATTAGTATGTAAATCTATTTCTCTTAGCTCTCCGGAATAGGATATACATTAAAGAATATCTAGTTCTTTAATGTATATCCCATTCCGCACGCGTAGGTACATTATTAGTTGTGAAATGTAACTTTAATTACCTCTTCATATCTGTAGACTTTATTCAAAGGTAAAGCCGCTGCTCTTGAATAAGTACGGTTCTTGTTAGACGCAATTCCAATTAATTTGTCTTCCAGATCCAGTAAACTAAAATGTACACAAAATATTATTATTAAACAATAGTGGATTACTATTATCTACTTTAGAATTGATTAACTAAGTAATTATCCTCCTATCATCAATTTGACGTACGCAAATAATTGAATCGGTATTTATCAAATAATGTAGATTGAAATTAACGTTATCAAGTTGATAAACTTGAAAAAACCGTAAAGTCACCAGCTCTGAGGTTTGATAAATAACAATTTGGATGTTTTTGGGAAGATTGCTTTTATCTGCTTACCTAAGACTTCTAACATAAAGGTCGGCCTTGCCAACAATTGAATGGTTTGAGAAATCAACGCATTCATTGATGTCTCAAACCATTAAATGCCTAAGAGCTTTTCTATCTTCCAGTGCCAATATGAATGTAAATGTGAGAAAGGAGAATATTCATATTCATTTCTATTTATTACTTTCGTATCGTCCAAATTTGACTGTTACATACTCCAACGACAGAAGTGAGATTTGAACCCAGCTTTCGGTATTGATGCCTAAAGCTTTTAGCTAGCTCTTAGTTACCCGATCTTAGCCGATATGGTAAAATTTCTACGGTACGAGTATACTGCACTTGCACATTAATACAACTACTTGAAAACAGAAATCAGAACATTTAATAAAAAGCTATTGATTTGTTCTATAAAAGACTTGTTACATACTCCTTTACATTTTCTACTTCGAGCTCCACTTGTATCCCTTCATCAGCCATCAAATCCTGGAACATCCTGGTCTTGTCTCCTGCCACCATCACCAGACCAGGATGGGTCGGAGTTGCTTCCGACCACACATCTACTCCAAACTCTTCTTCTAAGTCCTTCAGCAGCAGCATTTGATTTGTCTTTGTTACGGACACTTGGAAAACTTGATGGCTGCAAGTAAGAAAACACTAGTTTTTTATGATACGATTATAACGGGGACAGCATAAAAAATAAATAAATATTTCTGGACATCTTTACACAAATCAACCTAGTCCCACGGTAAGCTCAATTAAGGCTTGTGATGTGGGTACCAGGCGACGATATATATAATAGATATATACATATAGATACTTAAATACATAGACAGCCATGACCAAGGAACAAATATTTGTGATAAATAAATACACAAATAAGGCCCTCACTGGGATTCGAACCCGGAACCTCCAGGTTTGTAGGCAGGGTCACTACCACTTAGGCTACGGAGGCTGACAAACAGGCTTACCTAACAGTAAGCTATGAACATCTGCAAATCCGCGCGGTCTAGCTTTATAAATCTATCGAATACTTTTTGAGGAGTAATCCAAAAATAAGCAATACAAATCCCTTAAAATAATTCGTAGAAACATATTATAATTTTGATATCCACCGATATACACCGATATATACCTACCGTGAAGGAAAACATCACGAGGAAACCTGCGTACATCTATCTGCGAAGAAATTCAAGAGCGAATGTGAAGTCCCCAACAAGTACTGGGCCAGCGTTGGCACTACACAAAGTAGGCCCGTTTGATGTCGAGTTGCGGAAAAATAGCCAGAATACAATACACAACAAAAATTATAATCATAGCACGGCGCTCGATCAGGAATGTACCTGAATTTGTTACGACTATTCCGATGCTTGTACAAGTATTTGGTTTTTATGTTTACTAGTGAGACGTTACTTTGCTAGAGAACGGAATGACTGTAAAAAGTGTAAAACTGGGTAAAAGTATCTAAATTGTCTTATAACAAAAGCGCGTGTTATTATAATAGTAACCTTTTGTTGACAATGCGTAAAGTAACGTTTTTCATAAGCTTAGAACTTTTAACAGAAGTCGTAGTCTCTTTTTAACACCATTAACTAGATAAGGACTTCCGCTTGTATTACAAACTTTTGTGAACTTTCTTATTTTAGTTACCTAGTCTTCGTATGCATCCTACATCAAAACACGAACATGAAACTAATACTGGTCATAGAGGTCAAAATCCTGTGCAAGAGCGTCCATGAACGAACCATCATCTTAACATCTTGCGCACGCACTATACCATCTGTCGACTAATTTATTCAAAACACAGGATCTAAACTTACCCATCGTAAATTTCATGTTTAGCAAAAGCTAAACTGATAAATAGAAACAATACCACAGCCCGATACATGACTTTAGCTGGTCAGCAACTTCGCCGAAGTGACAATAATTAATTATACTGATTTATTCGCTAAATGATGAATCTAATTCATAGACTCGTCATGTTATATCGAAATTAACCACCGAAAAAAAAAATTCTATGTCTATGTATCGGCCGGTCTTGTTATCAGTGTTGCTACTGCAATAAGTTTAGCGATAATGCACGGCCATGACAGGGCCGGCCCGATATATTACTTTCGTTTGCTGTGTTACGTCTGGGTTTTTAATTGTAATTATTATTGTTTATTTGTATTGTGCTGTGTTGTTACCTGCCGTGAAAATGTTCACGTGATGGCCTCATCGGAAGACCAGCGCTGGCACCCGCTAGCAACATGCTGAGATGAGGCCATTTCGTAGCATACACGTTTTATCTGTATAATTATTTTTCGCTTCTGTAATTGTGATTTTTATATAGGTATGTGTATGTTGCGAATAAACTTATTTCTATTTATATTTCTAAGTTGTTAAAATTTTACGTATTCATATTGATTCCGTTTCGATTTCTAAGTACAGTCGAGGAAAATGATTGTTTAGCAGTTTAATCGTCCACATAATCTGTTCGTATTATAATGACAAATTACGTCACATACTCATGAAGTTTTCTAGTTCTATTTCTTGCTGGGTGAAACGGTAGTTCGATTTTCAAACTATATTTGTAATGACAAAGATACGTCAAACTCAATAATTATAAAGTATTGTTTGGATTCTTTCGATATAATATTGCGAAAAACACAACCTAATCTGATTAAAAAACTGCACGTGCGGACTTTGCTCACGAATAAATATCTGGATTTTGATTGGTCGTCAACAATTTTCACAGATGAGAAAACGTTTAAGCGGCATACACGTTATCAAGAAAAAAACGGTGTCAGGCGAACTCCAAGAGCAAATGCAGTGGATTACGTATGTTACGATGTTGGAAGAGAATATGCTTCCCGGTGTGCGAATGTGTTTCAATTCACAACAGGAGATGCCTAATTGTTCATTCGAGCAAGACACACGGCTAGAATAACTACTTAATACCTGGTTCGATCGTCACCCGAAAATGACTAAAATAATATGGCTGGTTAAATCACCTAATCTTAACCCTACAGAAAATGTATGGGATCGGAATTAATGAAGAACCGAAGCCCTCATCCAACATTGCAATCAAGCATGGGAAGATATCTCCCTGAGATGGGACCTCTGCACTGAGCTAGTAACTTCCATGCAAGACCATTTTTTAGCAGTCCTAATTGTCATGAACAACCACGGGGTCTACACTCGTTTTTAAAACATGATTTATTTACTAATAAATATAAACAGGCAAATAGTTTTTTATTTCATTTCCTCGTGTAACTTATTAGATGAAGGGATTGTTTCATAATCGTCAGGTAAGGTTGTCTGTCAGATATTATAACACTTTCTTTATGTTCATGCATGTGAAAGAAAAAGTGCACGTTGTATGACACATTTTTTATCTGACTATTGTGAAAGTGAGAAACATGCTAAACATTCTTCTTTAAGGGCTGATTTTTCAGTCCTCAGTTAAAAGTATCCATTAGTTAAAATTATTACCATTCTTATCTAAGGTCAAGGTCATCAGTCAAAAAAGGATAGATCTAACATTTATTTGACAGATACTGTTACCTGCGGCCCTACCGCGAAAAACGAAATTCGTAAATTTCGAGGATTTGTCTCTCTCACTCTAATGACGCCTTCGTTTGAGTGACAGAGAAAAATCCTCGAAATTTACGAATTTCGATTTTCGCAGTGGCAGGCCTGGGTATTGAAAAATCAATCCTTAGTCGTGTTAGTGCGTTCGAGTAACAAATGTCAAAAAACAACATACACGGAATTAAGTATCCTATTGCTGTCAACTTCAATACTTGTCACTGACGTTAATGCCAAAGACAGACAAAGATAGAAATATGCTGTTTTCTTCTATTTGACGATTATAGACATCTCTTGGTTCGTTATTAGTCGCTTACAGTCGGAAAATGTAGCACGACTAATTTCAGAATTATGGCAACCTGCTAAACATTCATTTTCCTCGACTGTACATAGTGTTGAATACGCACAAATAGCTTATGAGTCTTATGACTCTTTTAAACCGACTTAAAAAAAAGAATAAATTCTCATTGCGCCTGTAGGTTTTTTTACATAAAAATTTACCCAAATTCTCGCACCTATTTTGATGGTTCTTTTTTATTAAGAAGCTGATCCTTACCGGTTAGTCCCATTTTAATTAAGTCTAGTTCTAACTATGGCAGCCATGAGAAAACCATATACTTAGGTACTTTTGCATTAAGCATGTTCATAACAAATGGATGAATAATTCAATATCACGCCAACCGATTTCGATTTTTTTCCGACTAGTAGAAACGACGAACGGAGATAGTAGAGTAGTGTTGGCACCAAGTCGGGGTGTGATGATGGGAAATGAAGAAATCGGCAAAAGTCCGTTTTTTAAATTTGGTGATTATTCTGAGTTATGCTGAATTAATGAACGACAACAACTTTGAAGATATTATATATTAAATTTGCTGAATACAGGGTATTTTCATTGGCAGAGCGTATTTTGAAGCAGTTACAAAACATAAATATTGGATAAATATGCGTAAATTTCTCTTTTTAAGACACTTGTTATGAAAAAAGTCGTTCCATACACGTGTAAAAACTTCTTTTTAACTCGGGTGATTGGAAACTTCGGAACTCGTGGAAAAAAAAATTGCACTTGCATCGAAATATACTAAAATATGTCAACAAAATGACTTGCTCGTAATAATGAGTACGAGAGATAGGAATGTGACTAAAATTTTATCGGAAAAAGTCTAAACCGGTTATGACACTTAGTATCTCGCATCTATTTTTATATCTATCGAGGATTGCCCTAATAATACCTAATCTAGAACGTTATCGCATTAATTAAAACAGATAATCTCCAATCGATACTTTACAAGTTGGTAATTTCGTCACATGTATTAAATTTGGCAATAGATTTTTTAATTTGATGTACCATCATCATTATCATTTCAGCCATTTATCTCAGTCCTGAGCCAATCTAACCCAGAAGTGTCATCATCATCATCAGCCTATGATAGTCCACTGCTGGACGAAGGCCTCTCCTATTAACTATGCGTATAGACGCATTAGGAGGTAAATGCCCATAATCGCCACGCTGGGCAAGCGGATTGGCGATCGCAGTAATGTGTCCCCTATGATGACGCTACTACCCATCATCAATATTTTATCAAATAATGGTCAGCGACACTTCAATCCCTTAGTCGACTCTTACGACACCCGAAGGAGGAGTTGGGGTGGTGACAAATGTATTCTTACTGCCGTCACCACACGGCCAGAAGTGTCCCGCAATCATACGAATGTCGTCGACCCAACGAGCCAACGGACGCCCAGGGGCTGTTTCATTCGAAATAGGCCACCAATCCGTGGAAACTGTAGTCCACCTGCTCTCACTCTGCCTGGCAACATTTGAAGTACCACAAATGGAAAATAAACAAAAGATTTTGCTTATCGTAAAACCTCCTAACCCTCCTGGCCATATGTGCTGACACCAAACTTGTAAATCACGGCATAGGCCATGGGGTGAATCTACGGAGCAAATTATGCCCCTTAATATTTTTCTAATTTTATGTCTAAGTAAAAAAAATAAAAAAATAAATGGTAAATGTATTTCGTATGCCAAACGGCGCGTCATGGAATTGCTACTTTTCCTGTATTTACCACCTGATTGATACCTGTGATGACGAAATAAAGACTATTCTATTCTAAGATAGACCACCGCTAAACTAAATGATAGCGGGCCGAATATGGCGGATATGTCTGCCGTTTGGACCCGATGAATCCAAGTCCCTCACTGAACGGATCCGATAGGATGACCAATGGAGCAGAGGCAGATCGAAAAGGAGAGACGACTTGTAAGAATTTAAACGTTCTGCGGAAAATGGCGGGAACTTAACAACAACAGGATTTGAAAATGAGAGAGGGGGCATTTACCCAGCAGCGGAACACCCAATAGCAGGCTATTCAAAAATCTTAACATATTATGCCGTTGCCAACTTTATTACTAAAAATACCAGAAAGGAAATACTTCTCATATCTGTGACAAACAGGCATACGACTGAAGATCTGCTCCTAACCCAATGCATATGAAGCGTTATACGGCCACTTTGGCTTGAAACTCTATTCTATTATTATGGCCTGGCCACGACATTGATCTAAAGCGACCGGCGGGGTGGAAAATGCGGAAAATCATACGTGCGAGAGGGTCTCTCGCTCCAACTTATGGATTCGCTCACCGTCGGTCGCCTTAGACAAATTTCGTGAGCAGGACATTACGGTTCAAATAAATGCATTTTTGTCTGTCATATGCATTAAAGGGCTAAGCTACTTTAATTTATAGACGCAAATCCAGAGATATTGCATGCCCGCTACATAGAAAGTACGGATCTACGAACTACGTAATCATGCCCCATATTTCGTCGCGTCAGACCAACTGTACTCCGATTTGCAGTAAGGCTCACAGGCACCGGAAGGCCGTGCCTCGAATACGCTTCAAAATTTGTTGACGAAATATTTTTCTTGATAGCGTTTTTCTGTGACTGTGCCTGATATGAATTCCTGATTTAACATGTGCTTTGCAAATTGCCCAGGTTTGTAGTAGATGCTTGTATGAAGCGTTATTGAAAAGTGCTTGCCTATACGTATAACAATCGTCAGTAGCACCCAAAAAAATATTATCAAATATGGCTGACTTTCCATACCATTTGACGTCTTTGACACATTTCGTGAAACACGGTCGTAAATATACCTTTAGGTCTATTTTAACTGTTTTCCAGTTTGGGGGTAAGATAGCCGGTGTAATTATAATTATACTGGTATAGATACAGGCAATCTACCTAAGTCCTCAGGGTAGGCAGCGCCAAGGCGATTATTTGGTCACTATGTCCGTGGGCTCCTGCTTTCCATCAAGTGGACTGAGAGCTCAGTTGTCTACCTTCGTCACATAAAAAAATCTAAAAATGTATGTCAGTTCAAGGTTTAAGGATTTCAGTTCATAAATAAAACCAAGATTGTGTTTTTAAAGTGCGTGATTATGGAATAATGCAAATGTAAACAAACCTAAAAAGGATTGTTTACATTTTTTTGGATTTTACTGACGAATAGTATAGGCACTGTGTAAGCTACAAATAAGTATCGCCATGTCTCCTTTCTTTAATTACACGTGAGCGTATATCTTCTGTTCGTTTTCATAGCCGAGCTATCAATCGCTAACTGGGCAGATTTTTATTTTGTTGTAGTTTTTTCAAATTTTCCAAATTTGGATATTTTCATATTTTTTCTACTCAGAATCGCGAGCTCTTTCGATCCTCATTAGCAGAAAAAAGTGTCCCAAGAATTCCATGCATTTTTTTTCTTCCACTGAGTTACGGTCGAAGAAAGTGTATGAAAAATTGTAACTCAATGGATTTTTTGCATACTTTTTTATTTCTATCAGGACAGAAAGAGCTCGTGATTCTGAGTAGAAAAAATATAAAAAGGCCAAATTCGAAAAAATAAAAAAAAAACTACAAAATAAAAATCTGCCCAACTCGCTTTTGGTGGGACCAGTGCCGTATGAATATATTTTGCAGTCAAAACACCTGAAAGAAAAAGGACCCTTAATAGATTTTCAAGGATACTAATTTTTATTTCACGTAATCTTTAGTTACCTAGTCTAAAAATAGAAATTTAAATACAGAATCTGAATTTATAGATATACTTCCGGGAGTGGCCACGGTACTCAATAATATCTAAACAACGCCATAACAATAGATGCCTGCTCAGATATCTGTGAGGACGAAGTGTTGCCTCTGTCTCGCACCTGTGAATTCGTACGTAAGCGTGACTGAGACAACACTTCGTTCGTGGTTTGCGGTAGAGCCTCTGACCGGTCCAATATCTGTGGCCTATTTCACCATAATTACAAGTGTGATAATTGTAAAATATCACTGTTACTGACGTCCCAGGCCTCCGTAGGCTATAACTACCGCTTACTATCGGACGCTCCATGTGCTTGTTTACCATCAACAAAAAAATCTTACTAATAACGTTATTACATCGTTAATAAACTACTTCTTATTTTCCGAAACCTGTGAC
This sequence comes from Thaumatotibia leucotreta, assembly GCA_025490895.1. NCBI lineage: Eukaryota > Metazoa > Arthropoda > Insecta > Lepidoptera > Tortricidae > Thaumatotibia > Thaumatotibia leucotreta. The sequence continues at coordinate 832,846 of JALPQI010000033.1, read as the reverse complement.
AATTGTCGCAAGGTTTAGTACAATTTTCATTCAATCTTGACATGAGGTTCGGTCGGCTTATGTCGGGATTTCGCTACAATTATCGTGTTTTTTGTGACTTCGCAAAGAAGTAGTTTTTTACTGCTACTATAAAATGTAGTGCAGGAACTTTAATAAGTATTAAAGTTCCTGCACTACATTTTATATAGGTGGCAAACAAACACACGGCTAGTCCGATGGTAAGCGGTAATTGTAGCCTATAGACGCCCCCAATTGGAGAAATAGTAAATTTACAATTATAGCACTTTTCAACGTGGTGAAATTGGGGCCTGATGGAGACTGTATCGAGGATTGGGTGGTCAAACCCGATAAGTCGAGCAAACCTGTTTTTAAAATACGAACTATATGACATTGACGTGAAGTTGTTATTTCAATGAAAAAATATCTCGACTTATCGGGTTTGACCACTCAACCCCCGGTATAAGTGATAATCAATCCTCGGCGGGGGTGAGCTGTTTTGATACTAAATGTCCCGTGATACATGTCATTTAGTATGAAAATAACTCACCCCCGCCGAGCATTGGTGATAATCACAAACACCTAATTTATGAATGAACAGGTGAAGTTTCCGAGATGAATGAAAAGATAATTGCGACCAATAACGTCCTTAATTAATCGAGCACAATGGCCGTCATTAGGGCCATCCTATAATTTTTTGGGCCACATCCGCCCTTTGATTTATAGCTGACATTAAAATCTGGAACAAAGATTGGTGGCGAACACTTAAGCTTTGAACTTGAGTCAATTTTACATACAACTAAAACAATTTCATTACATCTATTCATTGTTTAACACGAATTTTTCTTTATTACCAGTTGCAAAAAATAAACGTGTATTATCAAAATAGCAACTTTTCAGGAGAAATTAAAAAACGGAAGAACTTTAACAACTCTTCACTTGTTAGATTGATGTTAAAATAATATTTATAAATAAACTGTAGTAAATAATTAGTATAATACAATAATATATCATCGTGAAAATAATTGTGATTTGAATGGTTATTAAGAAAATGCAAAAATAGTACATTGTGCATCAAGGGAGGTAAGTACGGAATTACTAACGAGAGTGTCGAGAGAAGCCCGACGCCATCAGGCGGAGGGCTTTTATGACTCGAGTTAGTATTCCGCTTACCGACCGTGATGCATACAATGTTTTTCATCACACTTGCCGACAAAAAAAAATAAGTTTTAAGTCGTAATATTATTAAATGACGTACTGACATTTCTATTACTCCCTAGGGAATTTCAATAAATCACGATATTATGCTCATTTATAAATCAACCTAAAGTATTATCATCTGTTTGGATGCATGAAGAGGAGTCTGATAGTTGTGATAAATAGTATGTATTTTATAGGAACGAGTAACAATATCGAAATTTGTCAAAATTATGTATTTTCCTAATCAATCCGATTGTACATGTGCTTTTGCTGGCAGTCCCAAAGATGACGCTTTGGTACAAATTTGAATGTCAAATATTGGGAGTTTGAAATATTAACTAATAAATGTTACATACATCATCACATCATCAGCCTATGATGGTCCACTGCTGGACGTAGGCCTGTCCTATTTTATTAACTATCCGTAAAGACGCATTAGGAGGTAAATGCCTATAATCGCCAAAGCAGGAGAAACGGATTGGCGATCGCAGTAATGTGTCCACTACGATGACGAAGATAAAGATTTTTTTTTTTTTTAATCTTGGGACATCTTACACAAATCAACCTAGTCCCACGATGAACCTAGATGAAGTATCTCGTATTATATTTTCATATGGGACAGTATAAAAGCGTAGATAACGATAATTTCTGAATTGTTTGTTTAATATAAGACCAACAACTTTACTGTCCATGCAATATTTAAATAATTATCTTTTCAATTCTATTGTAATCAATCTTTTTCATTATTTGACTTGTGCAACGTGCCCATGAGGAATAATTCATTTTTATGTATTTTTGACTGTATTTAGAACAGGATTCTGCCTGGTTTAATAGCTAAAAAAAATTACAGATTTTGAATTGGAATGCTGCCACCAGTTTTGCGTTAATTTTAATTTGATATACCTACTACCTTTTCACGAACATACCGACTTTTTCGTTTTGTTCAGACCCAATCCTAACAATGTCCAACAAAATGATTTAATAAATTATTTATTGATAAAATCTTATGTGCAATTTGCCATTCAATATCTACTTTTCACCGGCACAATAAATAAAAGTTGGTAAATAAAAATTGCCTTCAAAGAGACAACTCCGTAGTCGAAGTGTTTTCTCATAAAGAACTTTGCTCTGAATGCCTAATTTAATTTAGAAGCATTTGCTGTTCAGTAATGATTCTTATTTCATACTTTACTTTTCAGTTTCTTGCCAAGGTTTTCATGAAGGAAATTATAATATTGTCCTTTGTTCATAAAATTTTAAAAATGTTATCATTTAACGGAAACTTGGAGCTATTTCGTTAAATGAATTTCGTGGTACCAACACCTATTTTACTTTTGCCGAGGTAGAAGTAAACTGTTTATTTCACGATTTCTTTTGTTGATTTGTACTTATACATGTTCATGTGAGTGCGATTAAGAAAATAAAAACATAATGTGTAGGCTGTTAAGGTGCATTCAGACCAAACGAACATTCGCTATTCTAGTACAGCTTGAGCACAGGAGCTGAAAAGAGCTCGGATTACCCTGACAATGCTTAATCGGTGTAAACACAAATCAGTGCCGCACCGAACAACTGGCACCGGACAGGCCCGCACATGTCGGACGAGAGCTTACTGTGACGTGGCACAGGGGATAGTTTTAAAACAGTAATAGCTTAGTGACGGTAGTAAGAATACATTCGTCACCGCCCCAGCTCTTCCCGTGGGATTCGCAGTGTCACTGACCATTTATTTATTGAAGATGATGGGCAGCAGCATCATCATTAGAGGAGTAGACACACTACAGAGATAGCCAGCCCGCTTGCCCAGCATGGCGATTATTGGCATTTACCTCCTGATGCGTCCGTACGCTTAGTTAATAGGAGAGGCCTTTGTCCAGCAGTGGACTGATTATATGGCTAATAATGATGACGATGAAGCTGGCGTATACAAATGTCGATTGCAAAAAAAAACATACCTAAGAGTTTTCATAAACGATCTTAACAACTTCCGCTAATTGGGTACAGTACCCGGCGATAAAGTATGCACATCGGTCTTTGGAAAGAGACAAATAATATTGCTTAAACGTCACGTAAAGGTGCATTCAGACCTAACGAGCATTCACTATTCTATCCTCTACTCTACGAATCGCGTTCACGAATTTTGTGTAACGATCAAAGGACCATGGGCAACTTAGTATGGAGCTTGGACCCAGAACCAACAGAGCTGAGAGTTAGGTCATTAAATACGTCTATAAATATACTTCAGTTTGTTCTATGGGCACCAAGTTGTATTACATTGCAGAACCGAGATATTCATATTTTAGTCAGTGGTTATAAGATCTACAAAAATGGGTTTCTGTTAGTGATTGACTACCGATCAATAGGATAATAATATAAAAGCGATACAAAATAATAAGTACTTAAACTAGAGAGAGATAACAGGCGGTCTTATCGCTAAAAAGCGATCTCTTTCAGACAACCTTTAAGTAGCGAAAAAAGTTATAATGACATAACAGAACCGAGCGTTTGACAAATACAGAAATGTGTAAAAAATATTTGTCCGGGTGATTATTTTATTTATTAATATATTCAGTATTTACAGCACGTTAATCTTATCTTATTATTCATCAATGACCAAGTCATTCAAATGACCTGCAGGATGATTAAATGGCATATGCCTGCCTAACCCCAAGTACCATATAATGGAAATGGTGTGAGCACAAGAGCCTATTGTACGTCTTCCAGTTAAACAAGAACAGTAGTAATGAGGGATGGCATCTACGCCATTTTGATTTTTATCCACTAGAATGTAGACGTAGTATTAACGTGCTCGAACGTGTCTCGATTGCACACGGGGTCTAATCAACCATACATTTTCAGCCTGAATATCAAGATATTCTGCTAATTGGTGTATATTATTTTCACGGTACAGTTCTATCCGATATAATCCATCTCGTAAATGCTCACTACCCCATATGACCCTAGTGATATCATAAAAATGTTATCATATGTTAAATGGGGAAAATCTTCTAACTGGTTAGCGTCCATTGCAACGAATGGGACTATTTGCCTGTTAAGGTTCCTCATTTGTACGAAGTCATACAAAATATTTGGTACATGAAGTCGTTCATTGATTTTTCTAATAATATCATTTGCATAAATATTATCAACAGCTACACGATAAAATGCATTTATTAGAGCAGCTGCGATTTTAAAGTCCACAAACAAATGCGGTAATGCTCTATTAAAATAGTCATGTCGTAATAGTTTAAACCTGTTTTTAAACTTGCCATTTTTTACGGCCTCGACTACCCATCGACACAATGTAATTAACCGTGACTTATTTGCTTGTAGCGTTGTTAGTTGAGTTTCATGTCGATCCTTTGATGGAGGTATATGAGGAACATAACCCAATGATCGTAAGTTCTCAACACTATCCCTAAAGCCCCTGTCTAAAATAAAGGCATTATTTTTGTGATACATCCAGTGAAATGGGTTTTCTTCGTCATTTAATATATCACTCATAATCATTGCATCTGAAGTCGTCGCAGCATATGGACCATAGACATCTATAATATATCCGTCAGAACATACCATTAAAAATGGTTTGAGGAGGTTTTGGTACTTGTGCAAAGTGTATGTCTTTCGTTGAAACATGAAGTTAGAACTTTTTTGAATATACGCATATGTTCCGTCAGATATAATTATTGCTATAGTATTTTCCTCATTACGGAATATGGCTTTCGGTAACATAAGGTTTCTTTGGAGTATATCTTCTCTTGTCAAATGGTCAGCACCTAGATGATTATTTACGAATTCTAACATTAGACTTTCTCTAGCCAATGATAGCTTTCGCTCCAGCGTACGGCGTGAAACGTTAAATAATGTTGTCAATCTTTCATTTGATTCTCCTGTTCGCAATTTAGATAAATATATACCTAATACAGTGCGAGGATGTTGACTTCGCAAACGCAAAGAGGGAGTTTCTTCTAAGATTAAATTAAACTGGTCTATATTAAGTCCTGTCCAAAAATATAAGTCACTATTATTTAACGCATTCTCCGTTTCAAAGTCAAATCTCGCACGTTGAGCATTTATCAGTAAGTTGCTCATTTCACTAATCTGAGCTGCAGTAAACATATGCGTCACGTTGCAATTATCAATTAATATGTTCAAGTTGCCTTCTAAATGTTCCCGGCAAACTCTTGAATGTTCAGGTATAAATAACTTGTACTCACAAATCATGTGCAGTCTAATCGAAGGAGTAATTCGAAGAAGTTCTTGGTTAGGATATCTAATAAAAATGCAATGCCTCGCAGAGTTAGGAGCCCTAAAAAAATCAGGAATATGAATTTGCTGATTTTGCTGCATTTCTCCTGGCTGATACGGCTCCTGGATGATATTAAATTCTTGCTGCCGGACAGCATTTTCAGCTGTTTGCCAACATCGATGACATGTGGCTTGAATGTTATTAAATGCAACCTACAAAATAAAAAGTAAGCTCAGTAATGATTAAACAACATAGGTATGTTAGTAATATCGTAATGCATTTTATGTGTATTTACCTCAATGAGTGCATGTTCCTGTATGTATTCTGCAATACGTGGTTGTGTCGACGCTGTCGCAAAACCGAACGAGGACATAATACACAACGGCGTCCTTCTAATGCCATATTTTTGGATTATTATTAATCGGCAGGTGACATAGATATTTAAGTATCAATGATACATTACAAGCATAACACTTGAAAATATTGCACACAGTATCATAAATGATACTTCTAAAATGTCATAAAAGCAAACAAACGCCACTTCAGTTTTGACTTTGTCATTATGTCATAAGGTAATAAAATAAATCTGGGTAAAGCAAAAAGTTACTTCATTTTAGAACTGTACTCATTGATACCATATGCATCTATTTAATCTGAAGCAAAATATGAATATCTCGGTTCTGCAATGGAATTCGACTTTATGCCCATATAATTAAATGAATTAGATTAAAAGACCTATTTAATAGCCGAACTCTCATGTCTGTTGTCCATTTTGACGCATGGTCCTTTCGTAGAGAGGGTTAGAATAGCGAATGCTCGTTTGGTCTGAATATGTTAGCGACAACGCTCTATAAAACCGAGTCTCTTTCCAAAGACCGATGTGCAAACTTTATCGCCGGGTACTGTACACATATCTTATCATCATCATATCAGCCGAAAGACATCCACTGCTGAACAAAGGCCTCCCCCAAAGATTGCCACAATCACATCCAGCTGACTCCTATCTTATATCGCTCATAAATACGACTGCGTTAAACTTTATACTTACCTTTCGTACTGTTATTACTTCGTATACTGTGCTCGCATACCCCCATGTGTGGTTGAGCCTAGTTTACGCTTCACTATGACCGCAAGTCGATGCAATAAACACGAGGTACCTTACCATAGAGTAGAACATTTCCATTTGTTTCTTTGTAATTGAATTCGACTGTTATTCTTCATATTCTGCTGTTTTCGGATCAAATCTTGCAACTTAATTTCAAAACAGATAAATTGGAAGTACCAGTAGGTACGCAACATGTTAACAGAGAATATTTATTTGAATCACGATATTTTGCTCATATATAAATATACATAAGGTACTGTACTATGTTTTGGGAGAGGAGTTTGTAAGTTTTGTTACATAGTATTTATTTTGTAGGGTGACAATATCAAAATTTCTCAAAATTTAAAATTTTCTTAGTCAACTCCATTGTCTGTGTAAGTGGGTGTTTCCCGGTTAAAGTTAAAGTATCGATTGTTAAGCCGATTTTTAAAAAAGGTACATCTTCCGACATAGATAATTATAGACCAAATGCCTTTATTCCTGGGTTCTCAAAAATTATAGAAAAAATTATGTACCAGAGGCTAACTGATTTTTTTAACAAACATAATATACTTACCAACACTCAATTTGGCTTTCGAGCAAATAAAACCACCACCCTAGCTGTATATAATTTTATAAAAACTATATCTGAATGCAGAAATGACCGAATTCCTGTGTCTGCTATCTTTATGGATATGTCCAAAGCCTTTGATCGAGTGTGTCATAAGAGGCTTATGAACAAACTATACAGTTGCGGTATTCGAGGAAACTGCTATTCTTGGTCCTATCTCGAAAATAGATACCAACGTACAATCGTATTGCAAAAACAGTAACACTTTTAAAAGTTATAGATCTGAATACAATAAAATTGTATATGGAGTACCACAAGGCAGCATTATTGGCCCATTACTGTTCCTAATTTACATCAACGATTTGCCCAATATTACAAAACATAAGATACTGCTCTTTGCCGATGACTGATCAATAATAATCCGTAGTGATAAGACCCAAAATTATGAGGCTCACATCAATAATAAATTTCAAAGTGTTGATTTATGGATGGAAGATAACAATTTGCAAGTTAATCTACAAAAAACTAAGTTCATGGAATTTTACGCACCACAGGAAAAAAAATACAGCCTAAAATATATTATAAGGGATGCGAGCTAGAAAACATTCATTCTATCAAATTTCTTGGAATATATATCGATTCGCATTTTCACACGGAACACCAAGTAAAATTAGTAAAATTCGCATACCACAAGCACAAGTTTGAATGTCACATAATGAACACTCAGTCCTATTAAATGTCAGCCTGTCTGAAAATTATGCAAATAATTTAAATGTAAGCTAATTATTTCAAAGTTGGGATATGAAGCATTAAAGGTAGGTACGTAGATTTATCATCGTTTTAATGCCCTAATAGTTGATTTTACCGTATTTATGGCAACTCAAGCTATGATGATGATGACGAGTATTGGTACAGCGTCGGGTACTAGCACTTCCACCTTAGCCTCAATAGATTGAGCTGAAATTTTGCATACATATTTAATATACTATATTATGTTGGATATAGGACGAAGCCGAAATATACCTGTATTTAAAGCCAATTTACTAGACTACTAAATGCCCATACGTGGTGAGTATGGGCATTTACCTCCTAATGCGTATATCATCATCATCATCTCAGCCATAAGACGTCCACTGCTGAACATAGGCCTCCCCTCCGGACCTCCACATGTACCTACCGGTTAGATGCGACCTGCATCCAGCGTGTCTCGGCGACCTTCATAAGGTCGTCTGTCCATCTTGTGGGTGGACGTCCTACGCTGCGTTTACCTAGCCGTGGTCTGCGTATATACACATAGTTAATAGAAGATGCCTACGTCCAGCAGTGGACCATCATAGGCTGATGATGATGTATGTTACTAGACTACTGGTTTCCGATCATTACTTATTTCTTCTGAGAATCACGAGCTATTTCGATCCAAAAAGGAAAAAAATATGTCTCAAAATTTCCTTCATTACCGCCATACAAAGTGTACGGAAAAAGGTAACAGAACAGGAAAAAATCCAAGGGACATTTTATTCCCATTGCAATCAAAAGAGTTCGTGATTTTGAGTAGTAATAACCCAAAATTTATCCGCAAGTTCAAACATTGACTGGTGGTTGCTGAGACCAAGTGGCCGAGCTGTGCAGGCATCAGCCGCGAAAGCTGAGCACGTAGGTACGATTCCCGCCTCGATGATCTTGGTGATTTTTTCTTTGGTATATGACATCCAATAATTTATAATTCACAAGTTACAAATTATGTAAATGGACAAAATAAAAAAAAATGCTCATAAATCAAATTAAAAGACATCTCTCTCTCTACTTGTCATTTTGACATGGTTCTTGATTGTAGGTATGTAACGAGCTGCAACCATAAAACATGGACGTCTAAGGCACTGGTCTCACCGTGAGCTACTAAGCTATGAACTATCGGCTATAAACACGAACAAAAGATACGCTCTCCCGTGCAAACAAAAGAGACACGGCGATACTCATCTGGCGGTGATAGCTGATAGCTGGGCGAGTATAGCCGTGTCTTTTTTATTTAGACGGGAGAGCGTATCTTTTGTTCGTGTTTATAGCCGATAATTCATAGCTTAGTAGCTCGCGGTGAGACCAGTGCCTAACGCCAGCTCAAAAATGCCCCCAAAACCAATTGTTCAATTGTGCCAAGATGGGCAGGACAATAGCGCTTTTCTTATCACCGCGCATATTTCGGCGCAACAGCCTTGACAAACGTTTATAGAATATAGCCAATCAAAACTTTTATGAACCAATGACAACTATTTTTAAATGGTGGTCTAAGTTTTTATACGTTTTTATTGAAATTCATTACCGTGATGACTGATGACATTTGTCAACTAAAATTCAGGACCATTCTGGAAAGGCAATTTAGTAAGGTGTGCGGCTTCTATGTTTTGTTTGTTCGTAGGTAACGAGATATAAACCATCGAAATTGTACAGTCGTTTTCGAAAATGATAAATTATTTTCCGCTACTGTAGTTATATCGTTAAATTATATGTCGACACCATTTATCTATCAGTTATCACGTCGTGTATAGCGATGACGTGATTCGAAAACGGTGTAATTAATGCCGACGCTGCCCTGACTTTGATAAATTGGAAACTGATACATCGTGGGAAAGGAATGTTATGGATACGACAGGTTTTTGTTTTTGGGCGGATTTTTTTACACTTTAAATACATTTTCCTCAAACCAGTACTTACGTATATATTACATCATCAGCCTATGTTAGTCCACTGCTGAACGTAGATCTCTCCTATTAACTATGCGTATAGCCGAAATGCCCGTAATCTCCACGCTGGGCAAGCGGATTGACGATCGCAGTAATGTATCCACTATGATGACGCTGCTGCCCATAATCTTTTATCAAATAATGGTCAGTGACACTTCAATCCCTTAGTCGACTCTTACGACACCCGCAGGAGGAGTTGGGGTGGTGACAAATGTATTCTTACTGACGTCACCACAGGTCCTAAGCGTATATCAGTGGGAGAGAAATAGAGAATAATATATGTTGACTTTAGTGACTGACCACTTCAAGAAAAAAGAAGCATCGGTCGTCCTCCAGCTCGATGGATCGACGACATTATGAAATCTGTGGGATGCTTCTGGGAAAAAGTGCATTTAGACCAAACGAGCATTCGCTTATTCTATGCCCAACTCTATGAAATTCGTTCGTTACACTAAACTCTTGCACCGTTGCAGAGGCGCAAATATGCAGCCATTGATTCTGGCTGCATTTTCGAGGCATTTGGGGTGGAGACCCTAGGACCTTGGGGACCCGGAGCTCATTTAATTTTTAAGGACCTGGCTAAGCGCTTCGTGGACGTTACGGGTGACCAGGGGGCTGGCTCCTATCTTGCCCAGGCATTGCCATTCAGCGGGGCAATGCCTTCGGGGCACCCTACCACGTGGCGCCGAGCTAGCTCCCATTTTTTATTTGTAAATAGGCGTACATATTTAATTTTTAGTTTTTTATTTTTAGTTAATCTTGTTATTTCTTTTTGTTACTGTTAAATAAATTAAAAAAATTTATAGGTATATATTGACATTGACACATTTTTTATAGCTACATTATGTTAAAGTTACTATAAAAGCTGAGAATTGTAAGCAATTATTGCTGCTGTTTCATTTTATTGGCTAATTGAGAAAGAAATTCCCATTTTAATTTTTATTTGACGAGGCTTATCCTCACAACAAAACTAATTGCAATCTCGTAACATGCAGATTCCAGTGGAGTTGCCTCGTGTTACTTATTAGAAAAAAACTAAAAATAGAATATGATGCTCTTAAATATAAAATGCTATACCGTTGGTACAAATTATACCTTTACTTACTATACGTAAATAAAATTATGAGGCTGACATCAATAATAAATTTCAAAGTGTTGATTTATGGATGGAAGATAACAATTTGCAAGTTAATCTACAAAAAACTAAGTTCATGGAATTTTACGCATCACAGGGAAAAAAAATACAGCCTAAAATATATTATAAGGGATGCGAGCTAAAAAACATTCATTCTGTAGGTACTTACCTACTACTCACCGTGTTACCAGCAGGAAACCTTTACCTCACCACAAATACCACAATACCTTAATTACCAACAACCAGATTACCGATTGATCAGATCGTCCAGCAAGAAACAAGGATTGATTGATTGGTCACAGAAACAAGAAGTTGCTCTAAGAAGAGCAGTTTGCGTTGCACTGAAAAGTGCAGTTCGGCTGTCCTGAAAAGGACAATGAAGTAGCAGGAACTTCGACGTGCAGCACACAGCGCAGCGGACGGAGACAAGTTCACGACGAGCACGATGAAACACACGCGGAGCAGCGGGCGCGGCGACATGTTGCTATCTCGGCGATCGGCGGCGAAATGGCCGACCGCGATCGCGGATTTTGTATTTATAGGTACGCGCGATAGCGCGCGCGCCTGTCATTTGCGCTGCAATCTCGCGATGCCGATTACGCGTATCGCCACAAGTTGGTACATCGAATAGTGTAATATTAATGAGTAATTTTGTAAATAAAATCATTCGAACCAGAATCAGGAAGCAATTACTTCTTTCACTACCACCTTCAACCAATACCTAAGAATACCTAAAGTGGTGACCACCGACTGAACCCTGAAGAAGAAAGAAGCCTACAAGATGTCTCCCATCAACGGTGTAAACGAAGAACAGCTGACGCCTCAAGATGCAGCTTCGCCGCCTACCGTGACTGCCGCCGCTACGCTATCTCACGACGTGGCAGCCATCTCCCTGGCGCTACGCGTTCCACCCTTCTGGAGAGATCAGCCCGTACTCTGGTTCTGCAGCTTCGAAGCAGCCACGGCAGAGCTGAAGAGGAGTCAGGCCCAGCTGGCACAGATGGTGATAGCACAGCTGGACAAACAAGACATACAGAATATCAGCGACCTCATATACTCGCCACCAGCCGACAACTATTACACTGCCATCAAGAACAGGCTCATCTCAGTGTATGAAGAATCGGACAGCTCACAGACGAAGAAACTTCTGTCGCAAGTCGAGCTCGGAGAGCAGAAGCCCAGCCAACTATTGCGACGGATGCAGACCCTCAACAAAGAAAAGTTCCCAGATACGACGATACAGATGATGTGGCTCGACCACCTGCCTCCCCACGTTCGCTCCGTGCTGACCGTCAGCGAAGCATTCAAAATCAAGACCACACTGGAAGATCTCGCGTTGTTAGCGGACAAGATGATGGAACATATACCTACCACAGCACATCAGATTGCCGCCATCTCATCTCCAGTCGTCCCTCCACCTTCGCTACCGTCACCACAGCACCCGACTACAGCTTACCCACCAGGCCTCGACGCGCAATTTCTCATCGGCGAGATAAGAAGATTGTCACTTGAAGTCGCCGAGCTACGATCCAGACCACGTGACAGCTACAATCTTCGCCACAGCCGATCGCATCGCCGTTTCCCGTCATGTCCAAGAAATACTTCGCAATCGTCGCAGTCGCAAGATCGAAGCCGCAGAAGCTCACCATTGCCGTACTGCCATTACCACCGCCGATTCGGCATGGATGCACGAAATTGCACGTCACCCTGCAGCTTCAAGCCGATCCCGTCATCATCATCATCGCCGTCGGAAAACTAGACGTAACGCTGGCTGCGGCGGAAACCGGCGTTACTCACACATCACACCGCCTATTCGTGACCGACCGCACTTCAAAATTAACATTCCTCGTGGACACTGGCGCTAACATCTCCGTGCTACCCCGAACGCCCGGCACCAAAGCGCAACCACTGCCATTTCAACTCTACGCAGCGAATAACACCGTCATACCTACCTACGGAGAGAAGACGCTAGAGCTTGATTTGAAGCTACGTCGACCGTTTCGTTGGCAGTTCGTCATCGCAGCTGTATCGAAACCTATCCTCGGTGCAGATTTCCTCGACTACCATCACCTACTCGTCGACATAAGGAAGAGACGGCTAATCGACGGCAAGACGCTACTCTACACTAACGCGCAGATCTGTACTGCTAACATACCTACCGTGCGCAGTATAGACGTGCAGCAGTCGTACCACAACATCCTTGCCGACTTCCCAGGAACGACTCGTCTAACGTCGATGAAGCTAAGCCCGAAACACAACGTCGAACATTTCATCGAAACGACTGGACCTCCACTGCACTGCAGACCTCGTCCAATCGCACCGCACCGCTATGAACTCGTGAAGAAAGAATTCGCCAACATGATGGAACAAGGCCTGTGCAGACCAAGCAAGAGCCCTTGGGCATCACCTCTTCACGTCGTGCCGAAGAAAAATGGTGAATTACGTGTGTGTGGCGACTATAGACGGCTTAACGCAATTACTAAGCCCGATCGTTACCCAATCCCACGCATACGTGATTTCACTTATCAACTCGCCGGCAAGCAAGTTTTCTCCACGTTGGATCTCAACCGCGCATACCAACAACTGCCAATCGCTGAAAAAGACATCGAAAAAAGTGCCATTATAACTCCATTTGGCCTTTTCGAGTTTCCACGGATGTGTCCCGGACTCAAAAATTGTGGTCAAACATTTCAACGTTTCATCCACGAAGTACTGCGCGACCTTGACTTCGTTTTCCCATTCGTCGACGATTTACTCGTTGCATCGACCGACGAAAAAACGCACGAAACTCACCTACGCGCCGTACTAACAAGACTACAAGATTACGGCATAACCATCAACCCGTCAAAGTGCGTATTCGGCAAGCCATCAGTGAAGTTCTTAGGCTACGAAGTCAGCAAAGATGGAATTCGACCGCCTACTGAAAAAGTACAAGCAATCATCGACTACCCGAAGCCTAAGAATATCGACGAATTACGACGATTCCTCGGCATGCTGAATTTTTACCGCGAAAGTATCAAGAACGCCGCACAAATTCAAGCACCGCTCTGCAAATACCTACACAACGCGAAGAAGCGAGACAAAACCGAAATTTCCTGGAACGACGAAGCCGAAGAATCTTTCAACGCGTGCAAAGTTAGCATTCAAAACGCCGCTTTGCTCGCGCACCCGTCACACGAAGCCCCAATCGCAATATTCAGCGACGCAAGCGACAAAGCCGCCGGAGCGTCACTCAACCAGTACGTCAATAACACGTGGCAACCACTTGGCTACTTTTCGAAGAAATTCTCCGACGCCCAGACTCGCTACTCTACATTCGATCGGGAATTACTTGCAATTTATATGAGTTGCAAGCATTTTCGAAAAATGTTCGAAGGCCGAGAACTCATCATTTTCACCGACCACAAGCCGCTGACATATGCATTCACTAAGACAGCGACCAACAATGAATCACCGCGACGCACCCGACAGCTGTTGTATATCAGTGAATTTACTACCGATATACGACACGTTCCCGGAAATCAAAATGCCGCCGCCGACGCACTATCCCGCATAGAAGCTATCTCCTGCCCATCTCCGATAGACTACAAGCAACTCTCAGAAGCACAAGACCGAGATAACAATAATATTCAACTACTCTCACAGCAAGACAACCTCACAATCAAACAAATCACAATTCCCGGAACTTCAATCAAACTGTACTGCGAAGCATCAACGCCGCACTTACGACCTTACGTACCCGAAGAGCATCGCCGTGCCGCCTTCAACGCCGTACACAACGTCAGCCATCCCGGAATCAAAACGTCACGAAAACTAGTCGCCGAACGCTACTTTTGGCCCGGTTTAAATGCCGACGTAGGCAAATGGGCAAAAGTATGTGTACACTGTCAACGTGCGAAGATTCAACGACACACCACAAGTCAAATTTCAAGTTTCCCGCCAACACAAAGGTTCGAGCATATACATGCCGATCTCGTCGGACCTTTACCTACTACCGCAAGCGGACATCGATACCTACTCACAATTATCGACCGAGCTACAAAATGGCCCGAAGCTGTACCGCTGTGTGAGATCACTGCCGAAGACGTCGCCAAAGCCCTGTACGAAGGTTGGATCTCCCGTTTCGGATGTCCCGCTACCATTACCACGGACCAAGGACGGCAATTCGAGAGTCGGGTTTTTGCGTCACTCACACGCTTACTCGGCATCGAAAGAACCCGTTCAACGCCGTATCATCCGCAGTCATCTGGAATCATCGAGCGCTGGCACCGGACTCTCAAGGCCGCGCTGAAAGCAAGACTACAAACGGAGAAGTCATGGATCGACACAATACCTACCGTGCTACTTGGAATTCGAGCCGCGCTACGAACGGACACCGGTGTAAGCGCAGCCTTACTAACTTATGGCTGTACTGTACGATTACCCGGTGATTTCGTAATACCTACGCGCGATGACGTCATCATGGACTCCGATTTCGTCGAAAACTTACGATCGACAATACGCAAGTTAACTCCGACACCGAACATCCCGCAACACGGTACAAGAGCAATATTCGTACATCGCGATCTTCAAACCTGCGAACATGTATTCGTACGAGTCGACGCCGTAAAGAAGCCGCTACAAGCACCTTACGACGGACCCTACCGAGTGCTACATCGCAACGATAAAGTGTTCACTCTGCAGCTACCTAATCGCCAGATGAACATCTCGATCGACCGTCTAAAGCCTGCCTACACTATCGCCGACACCGAGCAAGACATACCTATAGCTACAAGTTCAACGACCGCGCCGAACACACCTATAATACCTACAGTTACCGCGCCGAGCGCAACTTCGCAAGAAATACCTACCGCTACAACGCCGAACGCAACTATGTCACCTGCATCACACAACAAGCATCAGAATATTCCCAGCATATTGAAACGAAGCCAGGACTCCAATGAAACTTCACCCACTCAAGTACCTACGACCCGCACTGGCCGCGCTATTCGCCTGCCGGTACGTTTCACTTGAGGGGGAACCCTGTAGGTACTTACCTACTACTCACCGTGTTACCAGCAGGAAACCTTTACCTCACCACAAATACCACAATACCTTAATTACCAACAACCAGATTACCGATTGATCAGATCGTCCAGCAAGAAACAAGGATTGATTGATTGGTCACAGAAACAAGAAGTTGCTCTAAGAAGAGCAGTTTGCGTTGCACTGAAAAGTGCAGTTCGGCTGTCCTGAAAAGGACAATGAAGTAGCAGGAACTTCGACGTGCAGCACACAGCGCAGCGGACGGAGACAAGTTCACGACGAGCACGATGAAACACACGCGGAGCAGCGGGCGCGGCGACATGTTGCTATCTCGGCGATCGGCGGCGAAATGGCCGACCGCGATCGCGGATTTTGTATTTATAGGTACGCGCGATAGCGCGCGCGCCTGTCATTTGCGCTGCAATCTCGCGATGCCGATTACGCGTATCGCCACAAGTTGGTACATCGAATAGTGTAATATTAATGAGTAATTTTGTAAATAAAATCATTCGAACCAGAATCAGGAAGCAATTACTTCTTTCACTACCACCTTCAACCAATACCTAAGAATACCTAAAATTCTATCAAATTTCTTGGAATATAATATA
The DNA here is from genome assembly GCA_025490895.1 of Thaumatotibia leucotreta. Classification (NCBI taxonomy): domain Eukaryota; kingdom Metazoa; phylum Arthropoda; class Insecta; order Lepidoptera; family Tortricidae; genus Thaumatotibia; species Thaumatotibia leucotreta. The sequence continues at coordinate 816,239 of JALPQI010000033.1, read as the reverse complement.
TCGATTCGCATTTTCACACGGAACACCAAGTAGCAAAATTTGTAAAATTCGCATACCACAAGCACAAATTTGAATGTCACATATGAACACTCAGTCCTATTAAATGTCAGCCTCTCTGAAAATTATGCAAATAATTTAAATGTAAGCTAATTATTTCAAAGTTGGGATATGAAGCATTAAAGGTACGTAGATTTATCATCGTTTTAATGCCCTAATAGTTGATTTTATCGTATTTATGGCAACTCAAGCTATGATGATGATGACGAGTATTGGTACAGCGTCGGGTACTAGCACTTCCACCTTAGCCTCAATAGATTGAGCTGAAATTTTGCATACATATTTAATATAATATATTATGTTGGATATAGGACGACGCCGAAATATACCTATATAATATATATTTAAAGCCAATTTACTAGACTACTTATCCAGCGTGGTGAGTATGGGCATTTACCTCCTGCGTATATCATCATCATCATCTCAGCCATAAGACGTCCACTGCTGAACATAGGCCTCCCCTCCGGACCTCCACATGTACCTACCGGTTAGATGCGACCTGCATCCAGCGTGTCTCGGCGACCTTCATAAGGTCGTCTGTCCATCTTGTGGGTGGACGTCCTACGCTGCGTTTGCCTAGCCGTGGTCTGCGTATATACGCATAGTTAATAGAAGATGCCTACGTCCAGCAGTGGACTATCATAAGCTGATTATGATCTATGTTACTATTGTTACTAGACTACCGGTGTCCGATCATTAGTTATTTCTACTGAGAATCACGAGTTATTTCGATCCTAAGAAGAAAAAATATATCTCAAAATTTCCTTCGTTACCGCCATACAAAGTGTACGGAAAAAGGAGAAAATCCAAGGTACATTTTGTTCCCATTGCGATCGAAAGAGTTCGTGATTTTGAGTAGTAACCCAAAATTTATCCGCAAGTTCAAACATTGACTGGTGGTTGCTGAGACCAAGTGGCCGAGCTGTGCAGGCATCAGCCGCGAAAGCTGAGCACGTAGGTACGATTCCCGCCTCGATGATCTTGGTGATTTTTTCTTTGGTATATGACATCCAATAATTTATAATTCACAAGTTACAAATTATGTAAATGGACAAAATAAAAAAAAAATGCTCATAAATCAAATTAAAAGACATCTCTCTCTCTACTTGTCATTTTGACATGGTTCTTGATTGTAGGTATGTAACGAGCTGCAACCATAAAACATGGACGTCTAAGGCACTGGTCTCACCGTGAGCTACTAAGCTATGAACTATCGGCTATAAACACGAACAAAAGATACGCTCTCCCGTGCAAACAAAAGAGACACGGCGATACTCATCTGGCGGTGATAGCTGATAGCTGGGCGAGTATAGCCGTGTCTTTTTTATTTAGACGGGAGAGCGTATCTTTTGTTCGTGTTTATAGCCGATAATTCATAGCTTAGTAGCTCGCGGTGAGACCAGTGCCTAACGCCAGCTCAAAAATGCCCCCAAAACCAATTGTTCAATTGTGCCAAGATGGGCAGGACAATAGCGCTTTTCTTATCACCGCGCATATTTCGGCGCAACAGCCTTGACAAACGTTTATAGAATATAGCCAATCAAAACTTTTATGAACCAATGACAACTATTTTTAAATGGTGGTCTAAGTTTTTATACGTTTTTATTGAAATTCATTACCGTGATGACTGATGACATTTGTCAACTAAAATTCAGGACCATTCTGGAAAGGCAATTTAGTAAGGTGTGCGGCTTCTATGTTTTGTTTGTTCGTAGGTAACGAGATATAAACCATCGAAATTGTACAGTCGTTTTCGAAAATGATAAATTATTTTCCGCTACTGTAGTTATATCGTTAAATTATATGTCGACACCATTTATCTATCAGTTATCACGTCGTGTATAGCGATGACGTGATTCGAAAACGGTGTAATTAATGCCGACGCTGCCCTGACTTTGATAAATTGGAAACTTATACATCGTGGGAAAGGAATTTTAGGGATACGACAGTTTTTGGGCGGATTTTTTTCACACTTTAAATACATATCGCTCAAACCAGTACTTGTATATCACATCATGCCCAACTAAATAATCTCGTTCGTTACACTTAACTCTTGCACCGTTGCAGAGGCGCAAATATGCAGCCATTGATTCTGGCTGCATTTTCGAGGCATTTGGGGTAGAGACCCTAGGACCTTGGGGACCCGGAGCTCATTTAATTTTTAAGGACCTGGCTAAGCGCGTCGTGGACGTTACGGGTGACCAGGGGGCTGGCTCCTATCTTGCCCAGGCATTGCCATTCAGCGGGGCAATGCCTTCGGGGCACCCTACCACGTGGCGCCGAGCTAGCTCCCATTTATTATTTGTAAATAGGCGTACATATTTAATTTTTAGTTTTTTATTTTTAGTTAATCTTGTTATTTCTTTTTGTTACTGTTAAATAAATTTAAAAAAATATAGGTATATATTGACATTGACACATTTTTTATAGCTACATTATGTTAAAGTTACTATAAAAGCTGAGAATTGTAAGCAATTATTGCTGCTGTTTCATTTTATTGGCTAATTGAGAAAGAAATTCCCCTTTTTATTTTTTATTTGACGAGGCTTATCCTCACAACAAAACTAATTGCAATCTCGTAACATGCAGATTCCAGTGGAGTTGCCTCGTGTTACTTATTAGAAAAAAACTAAAAATAGAATATGATGCTCTTAAATATAAAATGTTATACCGTTGGTACAAATTATACCTTTACTTACTATACGTATGTATGTATACCTACAGAGTGGAAAAATATTTTGGATAAGTGAGGGCAACTGGGGGAATGAAGTGTCACTGACCATTATTTGATAAAAGATTAATGATGGGCAGCAGCGTCATCATAGTGGACACATTACTGCGATCGCCAATCCGCTTGCCCAGCGTGGCGATTATGGGCATTTACCTCTTAATGCGTCTATACGCATAGTTAATAGGAGAGGCCTACGTCCAGCAGTGGACTACCATAGGCTGATGATGTGATGTGATGTGAGGGCAACTACCAGATCCCGTGTAGCTACGCAAAAATGGTCTTAGGAGACCTTCCCGCGATTTCCAATTAAAGAAATTTTTTTCAAACTAAATTTTTCGATTTCATTCCTATCCAGTACCAATAGTTTCTTAGGGGTCAACATACGGCAACGTATAAAAAAACAAAAATTAAAAAAAGTCAAATGGAAGGAAACTGATAAATATAGCATAGGCTTTGCCTATTTTAAGTATCAGTGACAGATATTTAGACAACATACCTATGCAAATATTTATCACACGGGTTCTCACGTAATTTAAGTCGATAATTGCTCGACATGTTTCGATGTATTTAGAGGACCCTCATCATGGAGTATCCGCGACCAAAGCCTACTATCGAGTTAAATTACGTGAGTAACCCGTGTGATAAATATTTAAAATACCTATGTATTTAGTCCCTAAACCAGCATGTAACCATCATTGTAAATTGTAACCCTGATTTATTAAATGAACTTATTATTATCACTTATAAATGTATTGACTATACTTAACAGCACAAACGTTTACAACAAGCAAATACTAATTTCCTTTCAAAGTCTCGTAAAAAGCTTACAAAACAAGCACTTTGGACCAAAGTCGGTAAACAAATTCTTGGGAACGGTTCTCGGCGAGTTCCGGCTAGTGATGGGATGACCATTTACCGGGAATGTTCCCAAATTCCAAAAAAACAATTGTGGTATAAAGCAACTGTAGTTGGTACAAGTCACCAGGCTGTCTCGTGAATCGTCATATCTGAACAGTTTAAATTTTGTAAAGATAATGTTCTTTTGGTGATCTAGCCGTGTGGTGACGGCAGTAAGAATACATTTGTCACCACCCCAACTCCTCCTGCGGGTGTCGTAAGAGTCGACTAAGGGATTGAAGTGTGACTTACCATTATTTAATAAACGATTGGTGATGGGCAGCAGCGTCATCATAGTAGACACATTACTGACATTACTGCGATCGCCAATCCGCTTGCCCAGCGTGGCGATTATGGGCATTTACCTCCTAATGCGTCTATACGCATAGTTAATAGGAGAGACCTACGTCCAGCAGTGGACTATCATAGGCTGATGATGATGATGATGATGATGTTATTTTGGTCTCGGAATAACATTATGGTGCTCTCACATTGGATGTACTTAATAAAACAAAGTGTAATAAGGACAATGTCATAGAATACTAGAGTGTCAAAGAGAGAAAGATGATGTCATAATTTTTTTTGACAGAATTATAAAAAAAAATCGCAGTCGCTGCTGCTGGCGGCCCACAGTAAAGTTGCTATTTTGATATTAACTCACATAGGTTTGCAATCGTTAATACAAGCGTCATCATATATGACAGATATACTAGAGTGGCCAGGTACGGTGATTAAAAATTATCATATGACATTGGGACGATTAAAAAAAAATAGTTTAATCAAAATAAAAATCACGATTGCTAGCATTGTGTAACGAAATTAATCATACAAACTGTATGGTATACTCTTTCCAACTGCTTTTACCAGTAAAAAAAACAACAAATTAAAAAAATGTAGGCACGTTCTGTTTACCACTTAGAGCAAAATTAGAATTTGACGTCTTTTTGGGATGGCATTTAGCTTCCAAATACAAAAATTGTGGCATATATTTTTATTTTATTAAGCTTTTCATTATGTAAAATATTTTTCATTCGACTCATAAAAATTCCCGGATATCCCGAAATGTATAGCACATCACTAGTCCCGACGCCGTCCAATTGTTTACCTGTCCTAGTTTAATTAGGGCCCGAGGCTGCGAAGTGCCATTCCTTGATACAAGAAAGGGGATTTCCCATTTAATATTAACAATTTTCAATACTAATGATAGTTTAAATTATCGATGTTATTGTCATTGAGTTTTAATTAACAGTTATCAAAACTCACGCTTTTTATATTTCGCCACAAAAGTACAATTTTAAGACAACATCTTCAGGTTATCTCAGTCCACTGCTGGGCAGAGGCGTTTCCTATTATCAATTGGACGCATTAAGAAGTAAATGCCTTTAACACTTTCATTGCGGACGAGTGCTACGCGCTACGCTCGTAGCCGATACCGTGATTTTATCGCTTTGTAGCGAAAATGGACCTCCCACAGAGGACTCCCCTGGAGAGTTCCCCGCGTTCAAAGTGTTAACGCTGAGCAATGCTTGACGATCGCAGTACCTAGTGTGTCCAATGACTGGTACCCATCATCGATATTCAATAAATAAATAATGGCCAGTGCCTTCAATCCGTTTCAATCCGTTAGTTGACTCTTACGACACCCACTGGAGAGTTGTGGTGGTGACACATGTATTGTAACTGCCGTCATCACGAGCCTATAATTTATGCGCAAGTTTTAAAAAATGGCCCAGCACGAGTTGTGAGCACGAATTTCTCCATACTAATTCACCTATTTCCCAATTAATTATATTGATTATTTCCGACATGAAACAATTTATGAAGACCCTGTCATCCCGGATGATTCACGCTTCTAGGGACCCCAAAGCTGGCGCCTATTTCTCCCAAAGGATCGGAATCGCGATCCAAAGAGGAAACGCCGCCAGCGTCATGAGATCGCGGACATGAGACAGACCTGGATGCTTAGCCAAGTTGCCAATCGCTAACGCTTAATAGCGTATCGTAGTTTTCCCCCTCTGTCACTCTTTCATATTCGTGCGACAAAGACAGTTAGCTGCCTTTCGTTTACGATTGACGATTAAGCGTTAGCAATTGACAACTTGTCTAAGCAGTGCTCGTCGCGACTGGGTATTTTTTTTGTAAAGGGGTTTTTATAGGTAAGTATTTTTATTAAATGTATTTTTAACTTTTCTGTTAAGATTGTCAGTTTCATGTTAGTTTTTATTTTAGGTAAGATTTCTTCATTTATGTGTTTCTTTCATAATTTAGAATAAGTTTATACAATAAAGGATATAATTGATTATAAAACTAAAATAGTCTGTGAACATTATTTTAAGTCGTCTACCTGTTACCTAACTAAATTGATATGAAGCTACTTAAGTAGTTGTTTTAAAACACAATCGATAGGGAGTGTTTTAAATCGACACGAGTTACGAATTTCGTTTTTGCACGTGTCTCGTACGACGTTTTTTAGTTCAGATGGCCCTCCGAAGTTTTGGACCTGACGTAAAATGACACACTTCTCGCACTAGAACCTAAAAAAGGCACCATCTGTACTAAAAAAGTCATTTTTATGAACTTATTTTATTTTTATTTTTACAATAGTTCACACTATAACAAAATTTTGTTATGTACTGATTATCACATTGGGCATATCTAGATTCCCTTTACTTTCATGGTTCCTAATAAAGAATGTCATCCACTTGTCTCGCAAACATCAAAGCGAGCGTAAAGAATGGAAATGAATGGAACGGGGTCCTAAGAGCGATCCACGGCTTCGCGTCAAAGGTGCGGTCGAGTCGGGACTTGTCTGGGCTTGTAAATAAGGGCGACGCGTTTGTAAACCCTTCACTCACTGTATTGTGATGTGAGACAGACCAGAGTGGCCTATTTCACCATAAGAGCGATTTTTATTTTATTGTAGTTTTTTCTTTCCAAATTTGGATATTTTCATATTATTTCTAGTGTGAATCGCGAGCTATTATGGTCCTCATTTGCAGAAAAAAGTGTCCCGAGAATTCCATACATTTTTATGTCTTCCACTGAGTTACGGTCGAAGAAAGTGTATGAAAAATAGTAACTCAATGGATTTTTTTTTCGGGACTCTTTTTTTATTTTTATCAGGATCGAAAGAGCTCGTGATTCTGAGTAGAAAAATTGTAAGAAAATCCAAATTAGGAAAATTTTAAAAAACGACAACAAAATGAAAATTCGCCCTTAATTACAAGTCTGACAATTGTAAAATATCACTATTACTGACGTCACAGGCCTCCGTAGTCTACGGCTATCGCTTACTATCGGACGGTCCATGTGCCTGTTTGCAACCAACATAAAATTATGACTAATAATTATATCGTTAATAAACTACTTTTGATTTTCCGAAATCCGTGACAATTGTCGCAAGGTTTAGTGCAATTTTCATTAAATCTTGACATGAGGTTCGGCTTATATTAGTATAGATAGGCTTTGGAATTTCGCTACAATTGTCGTGTTTTTGTAACAATTGTAATTTTGCTTCGAAAAAAGTAGTTATTTACTGCTGATTTATTAAAGTTCCTGCACTACATTTTTATGTTGGTGACAAACGAACGTACGGCCCTTCCGATTGTAAGCGATAACTGTAGCCTTTAGATGCCCCGATTGGAGAAACAATAGGACTATGCGTCAAAATGGACCAAAAATCAACAGAGCTGGGAGTAGTGTCATTAAAAAGGTCTGCTTATGTACTTTATTTCATTCTATAGGTGCAAAGTTGAATTCCATTGGATACTTTTATATGAGTAAGGCGTTCTGCAGGTGCTCCCTAAGTAAATCACCGTCGTCCACACACCAATCATCATAGTATTTACTCTGATGAAAATACAAATATCTCCGTTTTGCAATGGAATTGAACATGGTACCCATAGAATGAAATGAAATAAATATAAATACCTATTTAATGACACCACTTTCAGCTCTGTTGGTTTTTGGTCCACACTCCATACAAATCTGCCCATGGTCCTTTACAATTGTTTGTAGCACTTGTCAATGTGGTGAAAGTGGGGCCTGCAGGCCAAGCCAAGATGCCATCTTGAAATTGTATACGATAAGCGACTATACACGGTGCTCGCGAGCATTGCGAAAGATTTTAACTATGCATTCTAGACATTAAAACTTAGCGGATATATATAGTTACTTAGTTATCTATAAAACATGTCAATACAAAATTAATCATAATAAAAAGAAAAACTTAAAACTACACTTAACATCTTAACCCTTAATTTGGCAGAGATTTTAAACACTGATATTGATATATTTTTTTCATCAAATCGATTAATTGTACCTTCAGAAACATGCAAAAAATAAAAATAAAAATCTGAGTTTTCCGGATCCTGAGAAAAACAATGTCCGCTACACCGGACACTGCCAAATTTATGGAACATAATCGATTAATTGAGATGTTCGGCTAGACGGACGTTGCCAAAGAAATAAAAAAATATTTAGAAAGAAAACATATAGTTCAAAATTCCAATATGTACATTATTTTGTGTGAAAATCTAGTACACAATTTCTGGGGTTCTTCCCTGTAACAAAATATAATCTGGTATCGCATTTAATACAGTAAACTACTGTTTTTTTGTTGCAATACATACAGCGACCCTCTGATTTGGTGCTCATGAAATGCCCAATATTATCATAACGCACAAAGTCAGCTGGGCGAGCTATAACTGGCCTTTTGACAGTGCATTCTTCAGTTTTTGCACGATGTTCTGACCTGTTAACCTTAGTCAGGGCTGTATATAAGTCTAGTCGGAAGGCTTTTAGAGGTTTTGATTGTATATTTTTTGAGTGACAGTTTTTCTTGTACAAGATCCACCCATTATTTATACATATGTCAAGAATTTGTGTAAAGATATTCAAGTACCACCTTCGACTTTTAAATGGTATTCTGTATAGCGATATTAGCATATCTGCTAAATCTACACCACCCATCGTTTTATTATAAACTTTGACCATATTAGGGCAGTCAACGTCTACTTTAGCTTTAGCAATTTTGCAATAGCGTTTGATTTTTTGTACCGGTTGGGAGTCAGTATAGGAACTTATGAAGGTGACACATTTGTTATCATGCCAACGCAGTACTGCCAATTTGTTGGTATTGCAGGCAACTTCGGAGAAACTACCTCGAGCTTTTTTTTTCAGCACCTTCTCGCTAATAAGCTTTTCATCCGCCCCTCGCAATCGGTTACGGCGAATAGTTCCTAAAGAGAATATGCCGTATTTTTCACGCAAAATGTAGACTAACTCCGGCGATGCAAAAAAATTGTCAAAACACACAGTTGCCGGCTTATTTTTTATTGACTGACAAAGAGCCAACACTATTTGAGCACCAAAACCTAAAGTTGCTTCATCGTCGGTGAAACTATGAAAACGGAATGTGTCTTCTCCGGCGTACAATATAAAGTCATATATCATGCCACTTACGCCAGCACGAACGAAATTTTTGAAACCCCACTTATTCGGCTTATCTTTCATATATTGTCGCCGTTTACCAGCTTTCTTGCCTTTATATGGAATCATCATCTCGTCCACACTAAATGTTTTCTCAGTTTCTTGAGCACGACAATTTTTCTTAACTTCTTCAACAAGGGGCCGAATTTTATAGTACCTATCTGAAGTTTCAAAATTACTATCAGCAAAATGTAAATATCGACGGAGCTGTTGATATCTTTTCAAAGTCATAAGATCGGCTATTGGTGCGTATCTTAACTGTCTAGACCAGTAGTCTAAATATGACGGCATCACAACGATCCCCATCATAACTTTTATTGCCAAAAAGTCACGAAATTCGTTTACAGTCAAGTCAATAGATCTTCCGGATCGCTGCACTGAAAATTTGTTTGTTTCATTAACAATATGTAACAAAATTTCTTCAGAAAAAAATGTTTGAAAATATTGAAGCACTGAACTTTGATCTAAATCCTCATATTGGTCATCGTCATTTGTAGTTTCCATCTCGGCTTTATGTTGGAAAAGCGATCGCCGCCATGTATAATCCAGTGAAAATTTCTTGACAACTTTTTGCTTTTTACTAACAATGTTAGGTTGTCTTAATCGAGTTTTTCGCGTTATAGGTACTGGTGTAGGTAACGACGGGATTGACGAAATAGATGGAATATCAGTATAATTTTCCTGATAAATAACTTCCTGCATAATAGGTGTCAATGGAACATTGACATCCTGCAGTGTATGTACTTCAGAAATATTTTCGACATTATTGTAAATTAGCTCATGGTCATTTTCAGAACTATTTGAAATATTCAATCGTTCTAATGAGGATGCCAACGAAGGTGCTGATGAGGAGACATATGAATCAGTGTCTGAATTATCAAGCACTTCCTTTTCGTCAGTCGACACATCGCTTGCTTCAGATTCGGCATGTTCCTTAGGTATGAGGGCCAAAATCTTAGCTGAGCGGCCTAACACCTTGTGCTGTTGGTAGATAAACAATAAATATTATTAATTAAGCGAGTATGTAAACATAAAAATCTATATACTCATCAAAAATAAAAATATTAATTATTTACATCAAACTCGGTCTCGTTGGCAAAGTCCGTCACCACGGACAACTATTAGTATACATCGTTTACAGAATATGTGGCAAAGTCCGGTACGACGGACAACCGCGTTAGCGGTAGTTTACAGAATCACAAAGTAACATAATTCTGTTTTGTAGTCTTATTTCCTTTCAATGATATCTCAACAATTATTATTTTAATTCAAGCATACTCTTATATTGCACAGTAACAAAAATAAATGCATAAATACCTTGGTAAAAACAGCTGACGTGCGAGGCGGTGCCATATTTTTGATTTACTAATATAAGGTGGTTGAGGGTATTTCAACAATATTTTTCTTTATACCCGCATTAATTGTAAAATCGATTGCCATATCAAAAAATAGTAAATAATATTTGGAATTGCTGTCATATTTTTTAGAATGAGTTGACCGCTGCACCGGACAGCGTCAAATTAAGGGTTAAAAAATAACTAAATTAAAAATACAGATTACACACCCTAATCATATAAGACATTAAAATAAACAAAAAATATTACGAGACCTAATCTCAAATTCCACAAAAAAACTTTTTTTTCTTTTTTTTTAGACTTTTTGAATACTTTTCATCATAACAACAATTTGTTAAAATGATTTTTATAAATTATTTTTAGGGACAGGTTTTTTCGTCAAGTCTATTCTTATTTTTTGATTGTCAGGCAAAAGGAGTGGTAATATTAGAACACATTGTGGTAGCATTGTAATCAAAAATAAGTTTTGTGACGTGTTACGTCGAAAAGCTTATTTCGAAAAAAGGTTAAATATCTCTGGAACCAAGCCGAATCCAGGAAATTTGATGTAACATTAAATACTCTAAATTAGCTCAGGAATTCAGCATTAAAATCTTTCGGAATGCTCACGAGCACCGTGTATGTAACAGATTCGAACGAAAAGTCACATAACCATTTCCATACATCGACTGTTCGCTTATCGTATACAATTTCAGAATGGCGTCATGGCTCGACCTGCTGAAACCGAAGACCTTATAGTTGTGTCATACAGATTTTTTCATCACACCTGTTCAGTAAGTGCGCCAATGCGCTGCAGCGATGCGCGCCGTAGATGCGTCATTACGCCCTAGGGCAATCCAGGATTTTCATACAACATTACGTCTCACTAGCGCGGCCGGGATTTCTGTTATAAAAATGATAAATTGAAGTCATCCTTGATTGTGAGAAATGATTTAGACGATATTAGAGTTGTTTTGTGAAAATATATTGTTATATTTACTATTTTGCCGCGCAGGTTTGATGAAAAGCATTGTGTGTGCCACGGGCGGTACAAGAATTATCAACTCGTGTGAAGTAAAGCCCGCGCCTTCGGCTAGGGCTTTACTTTCACACTCGTTCACAATTTCTTCTTTACCGCCCTTAATACACAATGTATTTTGTATGAGTTAGGTTTCAAATCTTTCCAGTCAACATATGAAAGTTAAGGACTCTAGAACATAATATTTTCTTGTTGCACGAAAACAAGCCGTCAGGGCTTCTGGTTCTTAACCCCTCGTCAGTGACGACAAAAATGGCGAAAAGTCGTTGTCTGTGGAGCCCAGTTCGGGCCTTGTCACAGACAAGGGCTGCCAGGCCACCGATTGCTAAGAAACTGCACGCACAACGGCTGCTCAAGGCCAAGTTTTCTATCTGTCCTATTTCACTAGCTACACACCTCAATGAGTATGCAAGAGACAGGTATACATTAGTCAGCTTTATTACAAACCACATGTGACCAGCGATGTCCAAATCGGGCTTTGCCACAGATGTGGGCGGTTGATAAAATGTTAAAATTAGGCCTGGCCACTGACGAGGGGTTAAGAATTATGTGGTCAAAACCTAATTAAATTCATATTTCCCAAAACAGTTAACGTTCGCAATGTCAATATCAGGAAAGACGCCCGTTTTCGCGAACGCTGTATGACTAGCAATGTACCGAGGAAAAGTTTCATATGTTGCGAAACTTCTATAGAGAATGTTCTCGGCAATGTCAATTTTACAGGCAATCTAATCATGCCAAAACCGTTGTACATACATGCCTTTTAAAGGTATATTTTATGCCTTGCTTATTCAATTGTGAAATACTATATTCTTCATAACACTTTTTATAAGTTCTCATGGAAACATTCTGTTGTATTTGGGAATTATGTGAGGATGAAGAAAAGGAACTCGAGGCTGCTCATACGGCATTTATTACGGAACTAACTTATTATGGATACCTATACCCGCATTAGGCAAATACATGTGAACTCGAATCTACCCTACGAACATATATCACACATTCTCAATGAAAATTTGCTCTTAAATTCTCGGAAATTTCCGAGTGTATTCCTGCAATTTTGAAAATGTTCTGCAATTTGTATTTACATTGCTATGTATGACCCAGTTGTAGGTACATGTACCAACAGTATGTGAAATTGAATATCAAGCGATTTCAATCATTCTTTTTTTAACCGATTTCAAAATAAACCGAGATGATCCCGTTGACACCAAATTCGGGTGTGATGATGGGATCTTTGAGAAAACGGTTGAATTCGGGTTTTTACATCGAGAATTTGGTGATTATATCATCATCAGCCTATGATAGTCCACTGCTGGACGTAGGCCTCTCCTATTAACTATGCGTATAGACGCATTAGAAGGTAAATGCCCATAATCGCCACGCTGGGCAAGCGGATTGGCGATCGCAGTAATGTGTCCATTATGATGACGCTGCTGTCTATCATCAATCTTTTATCAAATAGTGGTCAGTGACACTTCAATCCCTTAATCGACTCTTACGACACCCGCAGGAGGAGTTGGGGTGGTGACACTGCCGTCACCACACGGCCCACACGGTGATTAATTACTTTTTAATTTTTAGCAAATATATACCCTCGATTAGTTTTTCAGTTATTTTATGTTGTAATACATAATATTCATTTCTTATTTCAGATTAATGTACATGCAGACTAATGGAAATATAGAATCTCGCTTGATATTTAATATTTTAAACGACTGTCCCTCTCGCAACTCGCAACATACACATATAACGCCATTATTTAAAAAAAAAACTTTTTTGTAAGTGTCTAAAATAAAGTAAATAATTTTCAAAGACTTTTTTTGGATTAAGAACTATTTATATGATTTCCATACTGAATTTTGTATGGCAGCAACATTACAGAAAAAAGTTCAAAACATGTGTGTTGGGAGAACATTTTCTCCTACTTCTAAACTATATATCACTAGTATAAAAAATACAAATGGCCCCAATATATCTACGAATGAACAACGAAAATAAACCTTATCTGTCAGCAAGACAGTTACTTTGACAGCATACTCGATGACCACTGCAGTGGTTCTCGGCGTACAAAGGGTTGAATTGTCTTTACGAATAAATCGTCGGCTGACAAGCAAAACTCACTATAAAAACTATCACTACTCTTAGCAACCTCTTGTCAGTATTAAATCAGAACTGAGACAGGAGCTATACTTCAAGTAGGTATTCGTTACTTAGTGAGTTTTGCTTGTCAACCGACGAAATGAGTATACTCCATTTCAAATACCATGTCCCGATGCCACTGCAAAGTGTTATGTGGCATCGGGCCCTGGTATTTGAAATGGAGTATCCTCGTGAGGCCCTGTCATATATATATTACATAACATTTTGACTTTTTAAATATAGTGTCAAAGTTAAAATTCGGTTGAAGTAAGTGACGTCACCAGGCCTCAGGAGGGTATACATGTCTATCCCAGACGCCCACGGCAACTATTATCCCTTGATACTGAAATCGGTGCAGGAAATGCGCCATCAAGCACAGTACACGACGCCATTAGCCTACCGGAAGCGCGGCCATTTTTCCGACTCGCACTTCCTGTCGCCAGCTCACTCTAACCAAGTCACAGGTGGTAGCGAACTTTAAAAAATCAGGGTAATAAACAGCATGCCTAAGCGAGATGCCGTTCTGTAATCGTATACGATAAGCGATAACCATACCCCGTAATCGAACTGGCGAATCTGTAGCAAATGTACGTCAGGGTTGTCACTACTACGAATACAAAACAATAACGCGGAAACAGTGTTCAATGTTCTATCGATCTTCAAAATAAATTAAGTATCACATTTTTTTTATTTGTTGCACTCAAATTGCGTCGCCAAATACTTGTGTACATCTATTTTAAACTCAAAAACGTAGTCTATTTACGTCAATGGTAAATAATTTAAATATGTATAATTTTATAATACATTTATTTATTATTATTTGTTGTTAACTCAGTTTCATGTCCTTTTAAAAGATCGTTTGCTGCTGCATAATCCGGATTGTTTTTTAAAACCGTCTTTAATTTCTGGTAGTTTTCCTGCTAAATGAAGCTTAGATCTGGAAAGCTTTTATTCTGTGACATTTTCACTAATCGTAAGTTTTGGATGTTAATATTAATCATACGTGCAGTAGAGTAAGTAAATTTTTCATCGTAATCGCCAACCCTGACATGAAACTGTCAAATGCTACGGTTTTGCTACATCCGTTGCGAGGTATGGCGATAAGTAATAAATGTATGAGAATTGCAGATTCAAACGAAAAGTCACGTGACCATTTTCCCTTCATTATTATGGTCACGTGACTTATCGCTTATCGTATACGATTGCAGAATGGTATGTTGGCAAGGCCTGCAGGTCGTTTGTTTGTTGTATTTATAGAGTTCATGAGAGTTTGATAGTAAGGTATGGTAGCCTAGGAACGGAGCTGTGCAAAATTGACCAATTACATTCTTCAAATTCGAATCCAAAACACTGTGATGCCGTCTCATTGGCCGAGCTCCCACAGATCCGCTCCGTTCCGCGTAAGCGGAGCCGCACCCTTAATCGCGTAAGCTTACGTTCAATATTATCCTGACATATCGAACATAATACCCGAACAATAGACCCGATGGTCGTTAAAATATGACTAATAATCGTGAAAGTTTAAAACAATATGTGTTTAAATTGTCAGCCTCCGTAGCCTAGTTGGTAGTACCCTGCTTACGAAGCTGGAGGTTCCGGGTTCAAATCCCAGCGAGGGCATTATTTGTGTATTTATTTATCACAAATATTTGTTCCTTGGTCATGGGTGTCTATGTATATGTAGGATTTTTCGGAATAGTCGATCAAATAAACTTAAAAAAGCTTAAAATTTTAAAGTAGTAAAAAATTACTTGAATAACTACACAAATTGAGTTTTCGTGGTATTTTCTGTCTTTGTTTATTGATAAGAACAACAAAACAGACGAAATTTCACTTTATTTTTAAATTAAAAATTTAGAAGTTTTTTTTTAATTTTATTTGACCGACTACTCCGAAAAATCTTCATTATTAAGTATCACTTTTTTTTACTTTTACGAAGGTTTAAGGTCTAGGGCAGTGTTTACATTACCAAAAATCCTTGGGATATGTTTTATTTTTTTTATTTACGTACATTAATGCTATTTTGATGCGTTTTTAGCGTAAAATTTTGATTTTGGTAATTTTTATCGTACTTGTATCAAAGTGAGGACGCTAATTTTTTTGTCAGTAAATGCTTTATTTGTAGTAATACTTTTACAAAAAGAAACTAGTTAAAAAACCCAACAGTTTTTTTTTTTATTAATAAATTTCTTCATTCCAGAAGTTCTCAAAAAAATTTTTCAAAAATTCATAACTCGAAAACTACAAAAAATCGGCTAACATACATGGGGTATATTCTGATAGCTCATGACGTGAGAAATCTAAAAAAAATTTTTTGACGTCAAGGTTTGGACCACCCTGTATATGTATCTATATATGTATATAACTATATATCTATTATATATATCGTCGCTTAGTACCCACATCACATGCCTTACTTAGTTTAATATTTATGCATTCAAAAAAATTGAGCTTACCGTGGGACTAAGTCTATTTGTGTAAGATGTCCTAAGATATTTATTCATTTATTATGTATTACAAAACCGCTAAAGCTTGTGGTTTAAAACGAAATCTTAAAGAATTCCGCCGGATTTCCTCCCGTAACAAAACAGGAATAGCTGACACAACCCTACCGAGTAAAAATAGGGATCTTCATTACAACTCCGAGTTAATTAAATGTTGACTCTTGTACAGTTCTATTATACTTTAAATTATGGAGTGGTGTTTAATTAATTTAATTATTTTGGGTTGGCGTACTGTCGGAACGACGAATTTCGTTTGAGAAATATAAATAATAGGTCCAATCAGGATTGAAAAATGTCAGGATTTTTATTAATTGTGATTCAAAATAATCATAAGAGCGAATGTGATTATCTCAGAATAATTATGTTAATGTTTTAAATAAAATTCTGAGTTAAGAGAGAGAGTAAAATTCATAGTCATGCCAAAATTCAAAAAGTTTTTTTTTCTTTATAATCAAAACTTTACAAATTAACCTAGCCTATATCTAAGATTGGCTCTTATAGCATTGTACAGAGGATCTGGCGGCATTTCCTCGTTGTATTATGTCTTGTGTGAGGAAGTCGCCAGCTCTTCGGCATTTAGTTACATTAACCAGACGTTTCGCGATTTCAGTAAACAATAACCATTGAGTAGGTCTCATACCAGTAACCATAATTAGCAAGCTGATAAGTATCGTTTGGCCTTTTCCGTCTCATAACATTATTGATTTGACCGAAAGGGACAAACAATACATATCGGGGGGTTAGACTCTAGTTAGAGAAATACGACTGTATCAGTTGCTGCTAATGGTACCTCGTGATGCGTGCACATTACGCATAGCATAGATAATACGTACTAGAGCCCAATGCAGCAGTGGATTAAAATCGGCTGATGATAATGAACTCCAAACTAAAACATAAGCTAGATTTAGCTCGGTAGACACAGTCAAGAAGAAAGAATCCATTTATATATATATATATATATATATGTAATATCAAATACATACAAATCATAATACATCAGTTAGATAGTAATATATTTAAGGACAAATCGACATCAAAATAGTAATATTAATAATAATAATAATATTCTTTATTGTGCTAAAATTTACAATAAATAAGCTAAAAAGGAAGCTTACAAGAAGTACGCAACAACAGGCGGTCTTATCGCTAAAAAGCGATCTCTTCCAGACAACCTAAACAAACAACAAATAATAATAATAATAATAATTAGACACGTATATATTATATCGTCGCCTGGTACCCACCACATCACAAGCCTTAATTGAGCTTACCGTGAGACTAGGTCGATTT
This sequence comes from Thaumatotibia leucotreta, assembly GCA_025490895.1. NCBI lineage: Eukaryota > Metazoa > Arthropoda > Insecta > Lepidoptera > Tortricidae > Thaumatotibia > Thaumatotibia leucotreta. The sequence continues at coordinate 798,755 of JALPQI010000033.1, read as the reverse complement.
GTGTTACATGTCCCAAGAAATTTATTTATTTATTTATTTAAATGTCGTCCCACACGAAGAAGAAGGCTTTAGCCTCCAAGCATCGACACCCCATCACCATTAAATATGTTACAAATACGACGTTCTTATTACACCGAATTAAAATGCACTGGGACATATTTTTAGCACTTATAATTATTTTCACCTTATTTTGCCTTTGACTATACTATCTAATGCCTAAATATCGTTTCATTTTACAGTAACAAATAAAAAAAATATCTAGAACCAAAACAATCTTCTCTACAACTTTTATAGTCTTATTTTGAACTTTATAGTCGGCGGAGCGTTAAAAGTGGCAAGTTTCGCGAACAATGAACAACTACGTCGCTTTAACTAGTTGAAGTTGCGCAATAAATTTAAATATGAATATGTCGTTTAAGAAAGGCATAAGCTTAGAGTTAAGGGGAAGTCACACTAATATACAGTACAGGTCAAAAGTTTAAGTTCACTCCACGATTTCGATACAAAATAGATCGATCCATCGATCATTTTTTTCAGTGTTAACAGCAAAATATCTTTTCTACCGTTATCTTGCTGATATACCTAATATTGATTTCCCATAAAATCAGGCTCAGTTTACTTTATGTTAACAATTACAAATTATATGCGTTAATTTAATATTAACGACTTTCGAATGTATACATTATACATAATAATATTGACTTAAAGGCTGGAAAACTTATAGCTGAAAAAATCGGTTTCGTATCAAAATCGTGGTTAGTTTAACACCTTTTATAATAAATAAAGTATACATACCTTCGGCCATCGATAGGATAAAATCAACTATTAAGGCATTTAAACGACGATTAATGTATGTACCTTTAATGCTTCATATCCCAAATTCGAAATTATTAGCTTATATCTAAATTATTTGCATAATTTTAAGACAAGCTGACGTTTATTAGGACTGAGTGTTCATATTTCCAATATCCCAATACGTGACATTGAAACTTGTACTGAAGTGCCATCTATTGGGACTGCCAGTAAAAGCACCTGACGCTTACTCGTACAATGGAGTTGACTAAGAAAATTTGGAATTTTGAGAAATTTTGATATTGTCACCCTATAAAATAAATACCATTTAACAAAACTAACAAACTCCTCGCCCAAAACACATGACAATACTTTAAAGTAGATTTATATATGAGCAAAATATCGTGATTCAAATAAATATTCTCTGTTGACATGTTGCGTGCGTACTAGTACTTCCACCTTATCTAACTTTTTTTCTTCATCATCAGCCTATGATAGTCCACTGCTGGACGTAGACCTCTTCTATTAACTATGCCTATAGACGCATTAGGAGGTAAATGCCCATAATCGCCACGCTGGGCAAGCCGATTGGCGATCGTAGTAATATGTCCACTATGATGACGCTGCTGCCCATCATTAATCTTTTATCAAATAATGGTCAGTGACACTTCAATTCCTTAGTCGACTCTTACGACACCCGCAGGAGGAGTTGGGGTGATGACAAATGTATTCTTACCTACTGCCGTCACCACACGGCCCCTTTTTATCTTAACAATTGCAAATTATATGCGTTAATTCATTATTAACGATTTTCACTTTCAAAGTTATACGGTAAATTATGGTACTCTTAAAACCAGTTAGCAGTATGGCTACAGGCTGTATGTTTGTTTGCCGCCGTCGTAATATAAAAAATAATCATCTTAACCGGATTAAATTATTGGCCTGTGTAATACGCGGCTGGGAGCTCAGAAACTGTTTTCTTCTTAACTTCCAACTTTGGAAGCACTAATGGTTTAATATTTTCACCTCTCGCCTCCATTTTGTAGATGAAATGAATTTTGTGCGCGAAAATCCCCCTAGGTTGTTAAAAATAGAACGTGTATTTTTACTGAATAAAATAATTTGCGTTTTTTTTAGTTCCACAGTACTTATTCATTATAATAGTAAAGTACTATTATAATGAATAAGTACCTCGATATTTTTCTAGCAGGAACGAGAGATTGACAAAATTAAACATCGACATATTTTTTATCGATAAGTTTTGTTTTAGTCGATAAATAAATTTAATAGATGAATAATGCGCCGTAACTTTGAGATAAATTACAAGAATGCAGATCATATTCCAAACGCTACTTAATTTTTTTATTCCTCTATTTATTATTTATTCTACATTATATCTACATATATTTTATTCTACCCATCAAAAGAACAAAGACTAATAAGAAAATACTCCAACGGCATAGGCAATAATTAATAGGAAGTATTAGATATCTAAAAACAATGCCTAGATGGATCCTATGTTTCTTTGTTACAGGATTATTACGAAGTTAGCATCTTTATGAGAATAGGGTGTACTCATCGATAACAATTATATCGATGTTCCGTTTTGTCAATCTCTCGTTTCTGCTAGAAAAATATCGAGGTATAATCATACTAGTACATACAATACAAGTACGAAAAATATACTTCGTTCGTTTTCGCACCTGTATCGTACGACATTTTTCAGCACAGATGGCCCTCCGAAGTTTTCGACTTGATATGAAATGAACGACTTCTCGCACTAGCACGTAATAGACAAATAAATATCTTGGGACATCTTACACAAATCAACCTAGTCCCATGGTAAGCACAATTAAGGTTCATGATATGGGTGCCAAGCGATGAATATATAGATACTTAAATATAATTACTTGTAGGTGTCTATCAACCAAGGAACAAATTTTATCTTCATAGGTAAGTAAGTTTAGTTTTAATATTATATTTTTAGTTTTAATTTGATCTTTTCTTTTGTAATTCTTTGTATGTATCCAACTACTTCTTTAAAAAATTATTCTTTTAATACAATAACTCAATTATTAATAAATCAACTTTACATAAATAGTAGTTTTGAAAATAAATATATATTAAAAAGAAAAAAAATAAAAAACTTTAGGAACAAATATTTGAGATAAAAAATACACAAATAATGCCGTTGCCGGGATTTGAACCAGGAACCTCCAGCTTCGTAGGCAGGATAAATAAATAAATATCTTGGGACATCTTACACAAATTGACCTAGTCCCACGGTAAGCTCAATTAAGACTTGTGATGTGGGTACCAGGCGACGATATACAGGGTTATTTTTTCACCGGTACAATAAATTTTCCCACGTATTTGGTATCGATAATAGATTACATTTATCAAATAAAATTGACATAATTTTTTTTTCATTTATTTTATACTTTATCCTTCATGCAAATGTAAAATGATGGGCTTAGTAATGATAAGACGTCAACGGGGTGCGGGACGCAGAGGGCGGCGGAAAGGGGTGAGCGACCTGCCGGTCGGCGCACGAGTTGGCAACATAGCAGTTACCTTAATCTGGGTGACTAGGTCAGGGTCAGTCCCGCGCTTGACATACGTGTGTGCACGCGTGCCGCAATGTACTACCTTCAGTCGGAAATTGCTCGTACGAAATGGTTCGTACCTAGTTATTTTCTCATTGGGGAAAATGTGCCCCGCCTGGAAAATGCCAGTGTTATAGCCATGGCCAGCCAGGTCAACAGATTTGACCCCGTGTGACTGTTTTTGTGAGGTGAAGTGAAACGGCGGGTAGGCCCAAAATTTAAAAGACTTAAAAAATCTAATAATAAGTGCATTTGATGATCTTAAAAGTGAGAACTGTTGTATTGTCTATGGTAACCCGACGGAAGTCGGTGTGGTTGGAAATAAAAAATAAATATTGTCTTTGATCTGAACTGGTGTTTCAATGGCTGCACTCCCGAGCTCTTAAATCAAAATTAAATATAATAGGCCGTCCCTGTCCCCTGGCTACACATCACAATAAATCTACAAGAACTACAGACTTGTGTTGGGAAATATCGAAGGAAACATTAAAGAACGGGCAAGAGTGTGTTTAGATAACCACAGCCAACATTTTGAACACTTGCTTAAGTATGTGAATTAATAAATTAGTACAAGAAATGGACTCCATTACTTAGGTATGTTTTTTTGATTCCAATCATTGTGCATAAAGGTGATTTCAAATTTTTAAATACGCCTCAATGAAGAAAGTTTCTGTCCTACTTTGTAATTTTATCACGTTTCCCAGACATAATTTAAAACATTCGACAAACTTCACACACAGAAAAATTCTTTATTTTTACAGTCCTAAGCCCGTGCTGTCTTGTAGTGTACTTGTAGTGCAAGTATGAAGGAAGATTTGGGATCAAGTAAGATTGTTTTGCCAAGTCATAATCATAAGTTGATACCCTAGTGCACATTACGCCACCGCGCCGTTTTTCCAACCCGTCATGCCGCGGGCGATGACGTTGTAAAGAAACAGTTGCCAGTTCGTGTGTTTTGCTAGTTATGTACGTTGATAATGCGTAATGCGTCCCATTTTCTTGTTAGGTTTGCGGATAAGTTCCAGCATCGGTATTTTAGTTTTTTTGTTCTAAAGGGGTGGTAACAAAAAATGTTAGTATTCTGTAACTTGGACTACTATTACGTATGTTGATTTTTTGTACTGGTGAAAAAGTAGCCCTGTATATAATAGATAGATAAATATAGATACTTAAATACATAGACAGCCACGACCAAGGAGCAAATATTTGTGATAAATAAATACACAGTTAATGCCCTCGCCGGGATTCGAACTCGGAACCTCCAGCTTCGCAGGCATAGTCACTATCACTACCAACTAGGCTACGGAGGCTGACAATTAACTCTTCGAGGCTGAAATTTATTTATTCATGTGACTTGCTTAGACCTTTTTAAAATACATGTACATAACATATTTTATGTGACTGGTTCATAATGAGGTACATGCATACACGAGTATTTTAATGCCTAATTATACAGTCGCATACATAAATAGTTTTCCATGACATCTACTTAACATTTATTAAATTTAAACATTTTATTTCATTTAAACGATGGAAGAGATTTCGCATGCCTTTTCGCGGTTTCAAACCAAAATTTTATAGTATGAAATATATTACGGTTAATAAAATAATGACAGACTTAATTGAGTAAACTTAAAAGAAGAAAGAAAGAAAGAAAAAGTAATTTATTCACTAAAGCACTCATACGCAAAACGTAAATATGTTTACTATTAGACGTAAATTTTGCCTGATTGACCTGACGTTTCGGGCATGATGTGTGACACCCGTGGGTTGCCCCAAACCGCAAGTCACCGTTAAAACATTCGCAAAAATGTATTGTTCAGGAAGTTTCGTGATAATCTAATGGGTTACATCGATCGGCCTATCAAATGGGTCAAAATTATTTTCGTTGTCTTATTTTGTGTCCCTAACGTGACAGATTTGTGATTTTTGTATGAGATGATGTTTTGTTTTCAATTTCTCAAGTATGGATTAAAATCTAGCGTGAGAAAGAAATACAACTGCACCGGATTTGTTTTTTAAACTGACTCGAAATTGCAACTAAAAGCGTGACAGATTGGCATGAATCAAGACAACGAAAATAATTTTGAACCTTTATGCGATTGATGTAATCCGCCCTAACTCCCGTCCCTTTATTTTGAATCTTAAATTATCTAAAAAAACTAGTGATCGGATTAGTAGTGCAGTTTCATTTTATGAGTGGTTTATTTTGTTTGCTGACCAATCAGAACACGATACCGTATAACCATAGAACTATAGTCCAGTACTACAACTAGGGGCCACACGTTCAATTCGTAATTCAATGGAAATCAATGGAATCAAATCAATGGAAATCTTTTAATTTAGTTTTATCTAAATTTTTAAATAATTAATGAGGAGACTTTGTGTAACAACTGCGTCAATAATATAACAATTCAACTAAATCGAAGTTATTTGACTTAGTTTTGGACCATAGTTGGGAGTTTTTGGACTATAGTTGGGTAGTTTTACGGTACTGAAAAAAAGAACCTCCACAGTTTTTTGTCACCCTCTGTAGAACTGTATTTAGAAACACTAGAACTTACGAAGAGCTGGTATTGTAACATGTTGGCAAATCTGGGGGAAACTCAATTAGGACTCAGACTGTCACATTAATGAATGCCAATTGCAGCAACGAATACAAGTCTCAGGCGACCCGCGGGAAGTAAGTATTGTACAGAGTACAAAAATACACCCTATTCATAATTAGTTTTCTTATCTAGTAAACAACTTTCTATCTTTACATCACACCTGTTCGGTAGGTGCGCCAATGCGCTGCGGCGATGCACGCCGTAGATGCATCATTACGCCCTAGGGCAATCAAGGATTTTTATACAACATTATGTCGCACTAGCGGTCCGCGAGAAATAATTTAGACAATATTAGAGTAGATTTGTGAAAATATATTGTTTTATTTAATTTTTTTGCCTCACAGGTATGATGTGAACATTGTGTGTGCCACGGGCGGTACAACAAATTATGAGCGGTACACAATTTTTTATTTACCGCCCTTAATACACAATGTACTATTAATTTGCATGTTTTATGCCGTAAACTGTAGCCGTACGATGACTTTGCAAGTATCGGTAACGCTAGGTTTTTCTCGATACGTAAAGCAGGCCATCGCGCTCGCTCCAATATGTTAGTGCGAGCGTGATAGAATGCATTACGTGTCGAGTAAAACCTAACGTAGCCTTTACTTTCCAACTCATGGTACAAACGACAACACAGTTGTGAATACAGACAAAGTGCCAGAAATATGTATACACACCTTCATATTCAAGCAATAAAGTTCTGTTTACATACTTTTGGCACTTTGCCTGTGTTCACAGGTGTGTTGTTGATTGTACGACTACTGCAGACTTACCCCCTTATTCATAAACGTCTGCTAACTTAACAAGCCGCTAATAATTGTTTGTCCCTGTCGCTCTTATGGACACATTGTTAAGACCGAAAGGGACAAACAATTATTAGCGGCTTGTTAAGTTAACAGACGTTTATGAATAAGGGGGTTAGTCAAGGCGCCACTCTGCAATTGTATACGATAAACGAAAAGAGGTAAATGTATGAGAATGACAGGTTCCAAAGAAGTCACGTGACCAATTATACAAGGTTATTTTTTCACCAGTACAAATACTCTAGGGGGTGTATAAGTAAGTCAAAATGAACAACTTTTACTATGGGGCCGAACCTGAAATCGCGAAAAAAAATCAGCTGTTTCATACATTTCAGACGACCATGAGTCGACAATTTCTATGGAACAGCTGATTTTTTTTTTCACGATTTCAGGTTCGGCCCCATAGTAAAAGTTGTATGTATGTATGTATGTATAAGCTTTATTGTACATTAGAACAGAAATACAGGAAACACAGACAAAAACAATTTGATACAACAAAGGCGAACTTATCCCTTTCAGGGATCTCTTCCAGTTAACCTTTGAGGAAATGAGAAATGAACAAGCAACGGTGAAAGACAAATATAAAATGTACATTTACTAACTTAAATTTTGAAGTATAATTTTGTATTCGCATTGTTGATATATAAAACCGATAATAATATCTACACAAACACTAAATATAAATACATAATAATATAGTTAAATAATAAATAAATATAGAAACATATAATATATATCAAATAATAAATAAATATGTAAAAACATAAAGGATCCACCATAGTTAAGGATTGGAATTGGAAAGCCACAACTTCTTCAGCCTCTCCTTGAGTGATGCTACAGATTGCGACTGCCTTACAGATACCGGCAACTCATTCCACAGATTGACGGCATGGACAGTAAAAGATCTTTTGTAACTTCGTGTCTTGCAGGATGGAAAAGCAAGAGAAAGGTTCATTATGACTTACTTATACACCCCCTAGAGTATTTGTATTGATGAAAAAATAACCCAGTATACATCAATCATAGGCACGTGATTCTTAGCTCGAATTTTATGTATAATTGTAATTGTAAGTATTTGAATACATTTATTACTCGTCGCTTATCGTATACGATATGACATCATGGCTAGGCATGCTGCTATTTTGTAATTTTTTTTTTCAAAAACACATTTTTTAAAGGTTTTATTTCTCAATTTTTGACATCTTTTAATAAGGTTAGTGAGACAATAGTACATTTCCTAACTAGTGCTTTTTTTCGACGAGAGTGAAAGTTGGAGCCCGAGTGAAACGAGGGCGACAATCACCCGAGTAAAAAAAAGTTTTTTCACGTATAAGGGACGATTTTTTTCCTAACAACTGCGTCAAAGAGAGATATTACCGCGCGCGAAGCGTGCGTAAAGTTCGTTTTTGCGCACTAGTTAGGAAAAAGACCTTTTGTACCTACTGAGTAACAATTAGAAATTATGTTTTTTTAATTGGTAATAACTCTGAAACTAGGCTACATCCAGAAAAGTTTATATGACATTATAGTTTCTAAATGTGGTCAGGAATACACTGTTAAAATCGGGCGGGTTTAAACAGCCCACGGTGTATTTTATTTAGTCCGCTTCTAGCTCAAACATTCTACCATTCTAGCACACTCCTACCCGTACGTTGATGTGGGTATATCACTACTAAGTTAGTGCAATTTAATACATTAGTGCAAACTTCCTCGGAATGCCACCTAGGGCAGGCGGAATGTACCTTTTGTTAATTTTGCCGACATTCCAGACGGAAAAATGTGGATTGTGGGTCGTATTATGAATTTATGGAATGCTATGACTGGGGTTAAAACTCTACTATAAAAAAAGTTAAGTGCTGAAATAAAATGAAACCGCCATTTTGGAACTTATTACTGAAACTTAAGATTCGAAATATTATAAACATCATCAGATCATCACGCAGATAGGTACTGGTCTATGTAGTTTAAGGAACTTCTAAAGTTAGGTACTTAAGTGTACAGCCCAATAAATAAATAAATAAATAAATAAATAAATAAATATCTTGGGACATCTTACACAAATCAACCTAGTCCCACGGTAAGCTCAATTAAGGCTTGTGTTGTGGGTACCAGGCGACGATATACATAATAGATAGATACGTATAGATACTTAGATACATACACAGCCATGACCAATGAACAAACATTTGTGATAAATAAATACACAAAGAATGCCCTCGCCGGGATTCGAACCCGGAACCTCCAGCTTCGTAGGCAGGGTCACTACCAACTAGGCTATAGAGGCTGACAAACCATCATACATATTCGGTGGTCTACAAAAAAGCTATCCAGTTTATGAATTAACGCATAGATTAATTGGGTACGCAATTTTGCAGTCAATAGTACCTATGCTACGTATAGTTCGACAAATGAATAAAACAGGTCTACTACCGCGAAAATCGAAAATTTCAAGGATTTTCCTCTGTCACTCAAATGAACGCGTCATTAGAGTGAGAGAGACAAATCTTCGAAATTTACGGATTTCGTTTCGCGGTAGGGCCGCTGGTGCGAAATGAAAATTTTCGGTTGCTTCAACTTGCTTGTTAGAATAGTAAAAAAAAGATAAGTGCAGTCAATTTGTTCTACAACGGAATTTGTTTACTATTTCTGATAATATTGTCAATAAAACTAAACTACACATTACACGCAATAGGTTCGTAGCGCCACCTTACAACAACTCTTGGAATTAGTGAGCTTCCAAAACATGCTAACAGATGGCGCGAGCTGTATCACTTACCTTGTATTAACTTGTGATAAAAAGTACGTCATAAGGTGGACGTACTAGTGCGCAACCTGTCAACAGAGAACATTAATTTGAATCACGATATTTTGCTCATATATAAATCTACATAAAGTATTGTCATGTGTTTTGAGAGAGGAGTTTGTTAGTTTTGTTAAATAGTATTTTATTTTATAGGGTGACAATAACAAAATTTCTCAAAATTGCAAAATTTCTTAGTCAACTCTATTGTATGAGTAAGCGTCAGGTGCTTTTGCTGGCAGTCCCAATAGATGGCATTTCAGTACAAGTTTCAATGTCGCATATTGGGGCATTGGAAATATTAACACTCAGTCCTAATAAACGTCCGCCTGTCTTAAAATTATGCAAATAATTTAGATATAAACTAATTATTTCAAAGTTGGGATATGGAGCATTAAAGGTACATATAGTAGGTAATCATCGTTTAAATGCCCTAATAGTTGATTTTATCTTATCGATGGTAACTCAAGCTATAATGACGAGTATTGGTACAGCGTCGGGTACTAGTACTTCCACCTTACCTGAATAAATACATGCATTTCATTTTAATTGAGTCCTAAATATAAGTATGTAAGGTATGCGTCCATACACGTAGATAATAGGAGAATCCTGCATACGTCGTATAGCAATGGACTGAAATAGGCTAATGATGTGATGTAATTTTTAGGGTTCCGTAGCCAAAATGGCAAAAACAGAACCCTTATACTTATAGATTCGTCATGTCCGTCTGTCCGTCTATCACAGCCGATTTACTTGGAAACTGTATCTATAAATATTCTACAGTAATAAAATTTGATAAGGATATGTGTTGTATGAACAGCTACATACTTATGATACATTATTGTAAAAAAAATAATTGGGGATGAGACGGGGAAGATTTTTTTTATGTACATAATCGTGTGGGCTATCAATACAATGGTCTTTGAAAATTATATAATTATAGGTTTCTTAAACACATTTATATTTAAGCGCCCCGTTTTCGAGATACATTATCAGCATCTCAAAGTCTTTAAAAGTGTGTCGTCGTCCCCTCTATTTTCTTAAACTACACGGTATAAAATAAAATAAAAAATGAGTACATTGTGCATCAAGGGAGGTAAGTACGAAATTACTAACGAGAGTGTTAAGCTTTTAATGATTCGAGTTAGTATTGCACTTACCGACCGTGATGCATACAATGTTTTTCATGACACTTGCCGACGTAAAAATCAATTTTAACAAAAAATATTATTCTATGACGTACTGACATTTTTTTACTCCCTAGGGAATTTTACTTTTCTATTACTCCCGCTACGGTTTTTTCAATTTCATTAGATATATATTTTTGAATGCAATTATGTTGCATCTGCATGTCGTTCCACAAAAGCGATTAACACATCCTGTAAGTTTGTTATTTTCATTTTGATAACACTGTGACGATACATTGTCAATCACTTGTTCGACCACAATCGTTGCCGTTGTTAGATTAAACGAAAAAATAACCACACCAAGTCTAATGCAAGATCAATTATTATAATTGTTTCAGTTTTAAAATTCGTCATGTGTAGCGGCTTAATATTTTAGTTGTGTAAAGTGCTAAACTTAGTACCTACTTAGGTATTATTATTTTATTTAATTACATGGACCAAACGTTTCGTGATATTTCTTTCTAATTCAATTAATGAAATAGTGCTGTGTTATGATACTTATTATTGTGTTTCCGACTCTGAATTATGCAACGTGTGTTTTACGAAAATGTGAATAAAATAGATGGACATTAAAATCAAAAGTAGGTAAAAGTTACCACAACATCATTTGAAGATCTGTTACCTACCTGCAATCGATACCTTTGAAAACATTGTTTAATATAAGAAGTATGGGTAAGATTTCTACTTACAACATCATTATTTTACTATTAAAAGTTTTTCAATTAAGTAATTTAACATAGCTTTAGGCATATACAACTGATATACAGGGTGTTCGTGTTGATTTGCGTTAAATTGGACACGTTACTTGGGACATTAATAAAAGTTCCCTGGTATATCATCTTTTGTTAAATTCGAAAAAAAAAACATTTTTTACATTTTCATACATATTAAATGAAATAGTAAGTGTGAAAGAACCCTTAAGAATCTCAATAACATAAAAGTTAATCTCATTTGACTGACGGCACATGTCAAAATAAGTAACATTTGAATGTAATAAAGGTTGCAGTACCTACACTTGTTCAGTCATTAAATTTATTTTTAATAACTCAATAACAGTAAGAGAAATTAATTATATTTGACCTAAATAAGCTTCCCTTAAATTAAAAGAACCATTTGAAGTGACCCGGGTCTGAAAACTACGACCAAGACCATCGGGGGATGGGCAGCAGCATCCCTAACGTGCGGTGGAGACACTGCGATCGCCAACCCGCATGCCAAGCGTGGCGATTATGGCAAATACCCCCCAAAATGCTTGGGGGAGGCCTATGTTCAGCAGTGGACGTCTTTCGGCTGATATGATGATGATGATGATGATGATGATAAATTAAAAGCAAATGAAGAAAAACACTGTATATAATATGTTAGTACTTTGAAACCAATATTCAAGTTCAATCTGTGACAGTTAAAATTCGAGTACTGTCAGTAAAAAAAATTGACCAATATCTATAATATAGATTTATACAAGGTGCCCGGGAGGAAGGGGAAAGATTATAGGATCATAATCCTGAACACATTTAGACACTGAAATGTCATGTGAAGTTCTCTCGATTTTGGCGTATTTAAAAAATACATATTGCAATCTAATTCGCTTCATCATCAGTCTATGATAGTCCACTGCTGGACGTAGGCCTCTCCTATTATCTATGCGTATAAACGCATTAGGAGGTAAATGCCCATAATCGCCACGCTGGGCAAGCGGGGAGCGGCTAATTCGCTTAAAATAGCATTTTTGAAAATAATAATGCGCAAACTTCCTAAGCCTTCTTTAAAATTATGACAATTAGAAAAAAAAATGTTGTTATTTATTATATTTTCACTAAAACTATTTATTTTTATGTAGAAACTTATCCAAAGACGGAAGAAAAGAAATACAATTATTTTTGCGCATGTGTCCTAATATCATATAACATTTCTTCTTCTTTTAGATTCAGGAGTGCGAGGTTAAAATCTCCTTTCCTCGTGGCACCTTGTATATAAGTTTAATAGTAGTATGTACTTCGTACCTTGAATGTGAATAAAAATAATTTTATAATATAAATATTTAGCACCAAAACAGTAACGAATTCATAACCAGTATCTATACCGGTTATCTTATGTATGTGAAAAAGACAACTATTAAAATAAATATTACTACCAATACCAATAAAATTCCGCAACATGGCCTAAAAGGAATTTGTTACGTTATAGTTTAATTATATAATATATCAATTGGTGAGTATAGATTTTTAAGACTACGATTTACTTATTTTGTTTCAGGTAACAACAAAACAAAATCAGCATTGCTTCTCTTGCTGACCATTCAATCAGTGGCGAGCTATTGTTCATTTACCACAGAAACGGAAAATGAGAAAGAATGTATAGGCCTCTACGAGTGCAAAGGGGCCATCGATGGCTTATTCAGATTTATCAGTTCTTGGAGTTGTGCGAAGAGCGTGCCGCGGGTAGTTTGCGAACCTGACTACTGCCACGTGATACCGCGAGCAGAAAACAACTGGCTCAAGATTAAAGTTGTGAACGCAACTGACGATGTTTCCGAGACCTCTAAGAACCTATTCGATGCTTCTGACCACATAAAGAGCGTAGCTTTAAACTACGGAAATATCACAAACATTCCAAATGATATCTACAGATTACCCAACTTAACAATACTCGATGTTTCTAATAACCAAATTGAAAGTGTCAATTTAATGATGACTCTAAAAGCGGAAAAAATGGACATGTTTAATGCTTCATACAACTTAATATCCACACTTGAAAAAACACCATATGATACTCGTCGAATTGTTTCAAATATCAAAACTGTAGATCTTAGCCATAATACTATTACTTACATACCTGACAATTATTTTAGTAAAATTTCTAATCTGCTTCATTTGAATGTGTCATACAATAATATTGACAGATTAAGCTTACTTACATTTGAAGGTTTAGCTCAATTGGAAACGCTTTATTTATCTAATAACTATATAAAAAATATAGATATGGCTTTAGCCAGATTTTCAAACTTAAAAGAGGTGGCATTGGACAACAATGAGTTATCTTCCATTGAAGAAAATAATTTTAAAATGTTGTCAAGTCTGATAAAGTTAAATCTACGGTTCAATAAAATAATTTATATTGATGACTACAGTTTCAGGAAAATGACAAAATTAAAAACTCTTCAGTTGAGTAACAATAACATACAATGTATTTCAAAATTAATGTTGATTGAGAACGTCGCACTGCAAGAAGTCGACTTCTCTTATAACCAATTAAAAAATATTGATTCTTTTTCACTGAGATATACTAACATAACACTATGCGAATTTAAAAATAACGAGTTAACAAGCTTAGTTGATAAATATATGTTTGACGGTATTAAGGTAAAAGAACTTGATCTGAGTTTCAGCAAGATTACAACACTCGGTGAGGACATATTTATTAACTTACACTCAGATCTGAAAATGCTTAACATAAGTTTTAACTCTATATCACATGTGCATGAAAACACATTCAGAGGTTTGGAATTTCTTTCTGAGTTAGACTTATCTAACAATAAATTGCAAACTTTTAATTTCAAAATGAGTGGTCTTAAATGTTTAGAGTATATTGATATCAAATGTAACCTTATCACTGAAATAACTAAGAGTACATTCCAACATCTTAAATTATTGCAAAAAATGGATTTATCCAATAACGCCATTAAAGGAATCGACGTATTTTCATTTAGTGACCAACAAGAGGTTAAACTTTTAGATTTAAGTAACAATAACCTCCCAAATATTGTCCTTTCTTATACTTTTACAGGTTTGACAGATACACTACAACTATATTTAATGCAATCTAAAATTACTTCACTACAAGATTCGGTTTTTTTTGGCATGACAGCACTTATATTTTTAAATGCATCTTTTGGTGACCTTACTTATTTAGGATATAATGTTTTTAATGGCACTAATATCAAAACTTTAGATCTATCTCATAACTATTTAAAGACAATTAGAGTTAACACTAGTCATTTGATAGACGTAGAAAATCTGTATCTAAATGACAATAAAATAGAAAATTTAACAAACGAAACATTTCATGGGTTGTATAATGTAAAGATAATCAATTTAGACAACAATAACATTTTGAAAATCAGTATAGATGTTTTCCGTAGTACGACCAAAGTTTCGTTTTTACGAATGACGTCTAATCCCAACATGAATTTAGATACATCTGTGTTTTCAAATATGACACTGAGAACAGTAAACCTTCAAAACGTCTGGAAACCACTTAGTTTTAGTAATGCAGTAAATATTTCTATAGAATTTTTAGATTTATCCTTAAGGCATATTGCAGATTTAAACCCCGTTATGTTATTTAAAATTAACAATCTAGAAACTTTAATACTCAATTCTAATAATATACGTTGTATAGATAGATATTCATTTCAAAATATGAGTTCATTGACAAGTTTGGATTTAAGTAATAATTTGATATCAAGAATTCAACCAGGTTCCTTCGCTGGTACCAAAGCTATTTCTTCATTAAACCTTCATAGTAACAATTTAGCTACTCTAGTTTATGGCGTTTTTGACGGACTCTCTCACTTACAAATTTTGAATTTATCCAACAATGCTTTACACACATTTCAGGGCAGTTTATTCCACAGTCACTATAGCTTATCGATCATATCTCTTGACGAAAATGTTATAGAAAATATTAATTTTTCTGAAATCAAAGACGCAGCAATCAGAAAAATTACTATTGGTGGAAACTTAATATCTTGCGATTTTCTTGTAACTGCAAAAAAGAATCACTTTAATGGTGTCGCAGTCACATCAGAGAAATTAAACTTTCATGTTGAAAATGTTGATGGAATATCATGCCAAGGTTGGAAAAAAGAATCCAGTACAAAAACTGAACGAAAATACGAAAACAGCACTGGATCAGCCCAATCTATAGATGTGGACGACAGACTCGGTTCAGGAAGGCAGAACTTACAAATCCTTACAGGCCATTTAGATGCTTTGAAATCTGCCATATACTTTGAAGGCTCTTGTGTGTTAATCGTAGTATGTTTGTTACTTGTTATCATACTTTTTGTTTTCATTCAATTGAAAAACAAGTTGGTGAGGTCATATAATTTAAAACGATGGCGGTTGGCAGATAGTGCGGTGGAAATAGAGTTATAAAAAAATTGGTTGCCTGTAAAGTCGGTATACGGGCGAAAGTTTTACGTGACAACGACTTTCACCTTTTATGTCTGTCTCTCTCGCTCTTAGGCGGGCTAACCATGCCCGAGTGGAAGGGACGCGTGCCTCTCACTCGCTCTCATTGTGAGCGCATAACGTGAGCGGAGCGTAACGCAGTTTCTTGAAGTGTCACCCGGCAAACCAATTTATAAGACGTTGTCACGTCAAAAATTCAATATAACTACTGGGGCCCCAACCTGCGGAAGTCGATAGCCAAAATCGCGAAATGTCTGGTTGACGTAACTAGTAACGAAGAGCTGGCGACCTTTTTGCTCAACTTATCAGAATTGCAGCACAATGCCACAAGGGTCGGATTTATTGCATACTTTTTAAATAATATTGACTACTTTTATGTATGTACGAAATAAAATTATAAAATATATTCCATATTTTCAGTTTTTATTTTGTCCATCTCCATTCTTCTGTTCATACTCGAATGTGGCTATTGACAAATACGGCTGCCCAAAGTTGAAGTCAAGTATGTCCATTTTTTTCAGTTTTTGTTTTTTTGCATATTTTGAAAAAGGAACCGAAAACGCATTTTTCTGCATCAAAAATTTTCTTCTAAACCCCTTATTTTTGAAGTTATTGACAAGAAATTTTTTCAGCTTTGTCGAATTTCCCTCAACATCTACGCTAAAACCAAGCATTTGGTCCAGATCCAAGCTGGAAAGCAGTATCTCTAAATGAGATAAGTACTTGAAATTCAAATTGTCTCTGGAGATGCTTGATTTCAGCGTTATAGCTTTTAAACTAACCAGACGTTTATACGTATATTTTAAGATTTTTAAGCAAAAGCGGAAGTCATTTGCGTCCTGCCTGTGTGTCTGTCTGTATGTAACAGCGGTTTCTGTTGTAACTGTTTAGCGTACGTTTATGAAATTTCAGCTCAAGATATATATTGTGTGTTGCTACTGAGTTTTGAATATAAATTGCAAAATAACATTTTTTAAGGGGGGGCACCCCATACATGTATCTAAATGTCAAAAAAAAATTTTTTATCCAAATGTTAATTTGTAATACATCATATGATAGGTTTTTTAAAATAAATTTATAGTTTCTTTACCAATAATTTGATTAATGGAATACTTTCAGAAATAATAGTCCAGAAAGTCTAAAAAAATGTGTCTACACCCGTTAATTTTTTATCGGCAGGTCTAAAAAATATGAAAAAATAGCAGAAATATGGGACATGATGCAATCTACTCGCAACATGATTTTGAACATATTCGATCTAGTTGTTTTAGAGAATTCGACAAAATACGTTTTATGACAAAAGCAAAAAGACGTAACTGCCCCATTTTCCCCTACATTTTAGTACAATGCAACAAACCTAAAATCAAGCATGTCAGACTTGCTTGTTTTTACGTAGACGGTTGTTCCCAAAAAGTGGGTGTGCGACAAAGCTGAAAACATTTCTTATTATTTGTGATTAAACTGAGCAATAAAAATAAAAATTAAAATCATCAAAAAATTTACATTATAGTGTTAAACGCCGTGACAATAAATTTGAATTAATTTTGAGTTTATTTGTCGATGAAAACGACAAATTACGTTTTTTTGCTCTCCTGTAAAATTTGCAAAAATGGACATACTTGAATTTGACTTTGAGCAGCCGAATAGCTCAGAGTGATACTAGTATTGATATATAACTTAATACTAAGCAGAAACATCGCCTTTAAAATAAATAATAAAATAAAATTGATTTATTTCAGGTCACACAACTCATAGTACATTTTATCTTGGTGACTTTGAGCTTAATCAGGTGGAAAAGTTTAAGTACTTGGGTAGTGTGTACTATCTCACCTAAGAGTGACCTTGAACAGGAAATAAATTACCGTATTTGCATGGCCGCCGCAGCATTTGGAAAACTTCGATCTAAGGTCTTGCCATCGCATAATCTAAGGCTTTCCACCAAGATCTCCTTGTATCGTGCTATAGTTCTTCCCAATCTATTATACTCGTCAGAGTCATGGGTGCTATATCGGAAGCATATACGAACGTTGGACAGGTTCCACCTTAAATGCCTGCTTGACATTTTAAACATTAAGTGGTCGGATCGGGTTAGAAACACCGATGTGCTTCGACGGGCAAAAGTCTGCGGCATTGAGGCGTACCTAATGCGGCGTCAGCTTCGGTGGTGTGGGCACCTTACCAGAATGTCTGACGAAAGGATGGCTAAACGCATTTTCTTTTCTGAACTTCAAACGGGCAAGCGGAAACAAGGCGGCCAATTTCTACGATATAAAGATGTTCAGAAAAGACACATGAAACGATGCGACATAGACCCATTTAAATGGGAGGGCAAGGCCAGTTGCCGTCTAGAATGGCGGCGCCTGATCCACCAAAAGGTGGAACTTTTTGAAGAGCTGCGGAGAACTGATTTAGATGCCAAGCGTGATGCGTTTAAGGCTAAACCTCCAGCAGCAATATTTTATAACTATGTGGACGGTGTCCTCACGTGTAGTGAATGTTTGCGCACGTTCATGGCTAATAAAATTGGCTATTGCAGTCATTCAAGGGCACATGAAAGGGCACTCCATCGAGCCCTTAATTAAGTAATGTGTCAAGTTGCAGTCGCTGTAGCCGAAATCGGCTAGGAGAGATATATATATAGTACATAAAACACAATACAAAATTTATTAATAACAATAAATCACTAACTTAACCTAACATGCATCAGTAACTTAACCTAACATGCCTAGAGCAGCAATGCATATACGGGCAGTCCATCCTATGGGCTATTATCGCCAGGACGGTGTTGGAGCTGGCCTGCACCCTGCGCACTGCGACCTAATTGTAACGTATTCTTGCAAATAAACATTTCTATTCTATTCTCCTATTCTATTCACAAGGGACGCAGCGCGCAGTCGCATGGTCGCATGGAAGCACGCGGTGCGTGCCTCAGCGAACATGCCCGACGCGCTGCAGTAACGAGGCAACCCCATCACCGCCCTGAAGGCGTTATTGAATTGGACCCGGAGGGAGCTGTACGCTTTCTGGGTGTAGTTCACTCACCCACAGGCTGCACGTGTACTGGGACTACAGTAGGCTTTTAATAGGGATTAAATGCATTAAGAGTATAAAGACCACATGTGTTACCACTTACCAGTAGGCTTAGCGCATGATTGGTGAAACAGTATGTCGCCGCGAGATAGATTTCCTGTCTTTTACTAACTATATTAATAAAAGAGGGACGGATAGTCTATCTCGTGGCGACATACAGTCGCACCGTTCATGCGCTAAGCCTACAGAACCATTATCTTTGTCACACTAATAAGAAAGAGCGACAGAGAGAGAAAATGACGATATGTTACTGAGGTTTATTAGGGATTAGCAACTTGCAAATATACTTTAAAATATCACTCCTTTTGTAGTGGGAATTTCAATAAAAACTAAAATTTAAATCAAATTATAATACAATCGATTTCTTAATGTTGGCATTATTCATAACTATTCCAAATTTCAAATCTATAGCTTCATTGAATCTCGAGATAGGTGCACTACTATTTCACCGACATATTTTTTGTCTAATTTAATTTTACTTCCCAACCAACTTATGGCAGATCATTAACTTGGCAAAGCAACATTTACCAAATGATTATTCTCCAACTTTCATTTGGACGAATTTCCATTTGGCAACCAGGTGGCTTATGATGGTCTCGTTTTATCTATTTATCGTGCTAGGCGTCACTTTTGCACTTGTGTAGTTGTTAGAACCTGACAGCAACAACGAAAAACGATTAAACACGGTTCCATCATAAGCCTATAGGTTAGGTTGGAACCTGATAATATGCAAAAAATATGTCTGCGTAACATTGATTTGCCATGTGATATGTGATGAAGCTGCCAAATGAAACTATGGGAATAAAATAATACTTTGGGATGTGATAATATGCCATAAAATGTATGGCCACATATTAGTAAACCCTCGAGATATTTAACAATGTGCATGACAGACGGACGGACAAAGTGGTATAATAAGGGTTTCTTTTACACCTTTTTGGTACGGAATCCTAAAAAAATACATTTCAACTTAATTTCACAAGCTACATTATTATGTTTGTCGAAATGAAGAAAATAAAGCTTCATGTTTATTAAGAAATAACATGATATGTTATTATCATACTTGTAGGGTCCGATTGCTTACTAGACTATTGTCCTAATTGTAAAATGTTATTTAATGTTGTTTTCAATTTCGTTCAAATTGCAGATTAAATTAAAATGCAAGTAACCATTCAGAATTTTTATCATAAAATATTTTATGCAGTATTTAAGGTCTGATGATGCTTCTTTCTGGTTGATAATTTGCTTAGCTAGTTAGCAATATTCCTGTATAATATAATTATTATGTAACTCATGTTATGGCCTACACGTCGCAGAAAATTCAGACTTCTAGCTGCAACCAGCGCGAAATTACAGACGGTTGAAAATAGCCTGAACGGCTTCGAGAAAAGGATGGTACGGCCGTGCCTTTTTTTGCTCGGCTTGGCGGGGGCACTGCCGTGCCCCCAGATTACGGGTATATCTGCGGAGATACTACGTAGACTATTACAGAGTAGAAAAGAAGTAGTATAAAGATAAGAAGTCCTATAAGGATAAGAAGTAGTATAAGGACCAGAAGTAGTATATTAACCAGAAGTAGTATAAGGATCAGAAGTCCTATAAGGATAAGAAGTAGTATAAGGGCCAGAAGTAGTATAATAACGAGAAGTAGTAAAAGTAGTATAAGGTTCAGAAGTAGTATAAGGTTCAATAGCAGTAGGTGTGGTAGTTATTTGTGGTTCATAATGGCAAGTATTGTCGACTTTACTGCAATCGAAATACGCGAGGGCTCTCATTTCCACTGCATACGTTCCGTTGTCACAATCGAATGGCTTAACACATCCTCTGGGTTTGTCGTCGCCGAAGATTGAGCATATCTTCTTGAGGTAATGTTCGTCGGGTACCTGAAATAAGTAACCAGACACTAAGTAGCGATCTACAGGGTAATTTAAATCGTGAATATATTTCTTGCTCTATAAACATCTAACAATTGAATGCCCTGGAAGTTAATAAAATCAGTATTTTTTCCTTTTATTTCAGGTGTTTTTTGAGAATTATTTAATTGTTTATTGTAGTTTATGAAATAGGGTAATTAAGATGTTTAAATAGGTAATTAATTTGCAATCTCTTTGGATTGGAAACATTATTAACAACGTTTTTGTAACTTCATATCAATAGCTACATACTTTATAAAAATAGATATTTTGAAATTATAGCTTTCGTTCATTATATCTACTGAACATTATACTTATCATTTTTATACAATGTGAGCGTATACTTGTATAATATGGCCATTATATAATTCGTTCTTATATCTCGTATTATTTACCCGTTGGCAGCATAATATTATTATGATGGAGAAAAAGAAAGTTCAAATGTAAAATTTTGCAGCGGCTCTAGGAGTTCACTTTTACCCATAGTAAGACAACCGATGCTGATTGTGAAGACAATTCTGACAGACATTTAGAGAAAACTTAATTTCCATAGCATCAGAAAAACTTCGATACGTGCACATAGTTAATTTTACGCGTATGGACGCCCAAATCCCTAAACACAATCCCAAACTCTTCTCGTGATTATCGTAAGAGACTAAGGGATTTGAAATTCATCAGACTACCTACGCATAATAGAGGTCTTTGTCCAGCAGTGAATTCATTATAGGCTGATGATGTGATAAACGCATTAGGAAGTAAATGCCCATAACCGCCACCCTGGGCAAGCGGATTGGCGAAAACAGTGGTGTGTGACGCTGCGTCTAACATCAATCTTGTAATAAACAAGAGTCAGTGACACTTTTAATAATTATCATATATTAACCTGGGAGACGGTAATCCTGGGCCCCAGTTCGATGATTGGTGACGTGTCTATGTTGAGCTGCGAATGCTTGAAAGCCGCTAAACCAGCCATGTTCCCTCGTTCCAAAACACATTGTCTGAACTTCCGAGGGTCAATGCCGCTTCTGCAGAGGCAGATCTCACTTCTGGTGCCTGCGAAGTTAAAATAAATTTATGAATCGTGATTTCATTTACTCTTCGTGCCTTGAAAAGGAGGGTGAAGCTACGATTCGAGCACCTTAAAACAGGAATCTCGATCACAATCTCGGAAACGAATTATTTTTGATGAAAAGCAAGACAACTCGGTGGTTTTCTTGAGTTTTTTCTTGCAGTAGTGAAGAAAATATGAACCTTAACTGTGATCATCATAATAATCATCATCCGTCTATGTTAATCCACTGCTGGACGTAGGCCTCTCCTATTAACTATGCGTATAGACGCATTACGAGGCATGAACCCACAATACGGACAGAGGACCTTGTAAAGGTCGCCTGAAGACGCTGGATTCAGGACGCTTCCCACCAGTACATAGGTCCAAAGACTATGTTCAGTAGTGGACGTCTTAAGGCCGTTATGTTGAAACATAAAGAGATACATAAGCGATCACTATAGTACCTTGCTGTCGCCGTTAAACTTGTCAGCACCAGCCACGAAGCGTGAAAAAGCCGGTATTGGTTGGGTCAAAATTATTTTCCTTGTCTTGTTTCATACCACTCCGTCACGCTCTTAGTTGCTGTTTCGACTTAGTATATAAAAAAACCGGTGCACTTGTATTTCTTTTTCACGCTAGATTTTATTCCATACATTTGAAATTGAAAACAAAACATCATCTCATCTCACTGCTTCACGTTTTTTAGGGACACAAAATAAGACAACGAAAATAATTTTGACCCAGTTGCCAAATACTTTCGGGGGATGGTGAATATCTGAGCGTTTCAACCGCCTAATTTGGTGGCATCATTTTTGCCAAAGTTTCTAAACGTCTCAATGTTAAACTTCGTCATTTGTATAAGGCACCGTGCCTCTTTCAAATGACAAAGTAGCACATCGTAACGAATAGAAACTTCGACAAAAATGATGCCACCAAAATTAGGCGGTTGAAACGCTCAGACATTCACCCGGGAAAGACATGAACGGCAAAACATTGTATTTAAACACCTTCAGCCTCGCATTTCAAGAACTCCGCTTGCAGATAAGTGTTGGACTTAAGCTGACCCAGGGCGCACATTTGCGGCACCGAGTACCTCCCACTCCCCAGCAGGTGGTAGTCCACAGATATGTCCCCCCCTACATTGTCCACGATCCACGGATACGTTCGGGTGAAAAACGTCGTGTCTCTATACACATCTCCGTAAACGGTGATGACGTACGTCGCTTTAGCTAAAGCGGGAAAAACCGTTATTAAAAAGTGTATGTACATGATGTGTTTAGGATTAATTTACCCGTTTGTTTTTATAGAATGTTGAAACACGTGTTGTTTTACGCGTAGTTTCTACACACCTATTTCTGAATTGTTACAATGCAATGGAAATATAATTGCATTGGAACTGCAACAGAATAGAGTTAAATAAATAAACTCTTCAGTGGAACTGGTGTAAAATAGTTTACCCATAAGAATCCCATTGTATATTTTTGTCAGCCCGTTCTAAATAATTATGATTCTTGTGACTTAAACGTGTGACTTAAAAATGTGATGCATTTTTATAAATACTATATTTGAATTTATCTGACAATATTAAATCAAACGTTTTGAATATTTTCTCATTACAATAAAAAAAATATTTTTCAAGTGTTTATCTACTTAAAATATTTTTGAAACCAAATTTTAGTATTGTTCAAATTATTTTCAATGACTTTTATTGTAACATGTATCATCAAACTCTAACGCACTAAGAGATACATCAAGAGCACTAAGAGCTTGGTTCACCATCTCCGAATAAAATATATCTGTCAGATAAACGTTAGCTACATTTTTAGTTAGATGTCCATGTCTTTTATGTGCCTGGGGATAAGGATAGGCAGTGATAATTTTTTATATCCATGTAACTCAACAAGTATGATCTGGCTTTTCGTTCCTTAAAATTATAGGTTCTTTTTGCCAATTGGAGTCTAATTCCGATAACCTGGGCCATCCAGGGCCATCGGGGCTAGAGGGGCAGTATGTAAATGATGGCTTTCACCGGTGCCCTGTCAAATACTGAACGTTCTCTCACGTAATACTAGGGATGGGAAAATATCGGTAAATTTGATTGTTAATAATAAAACTAAAGATAGTTAATAATAGGAAAAAATAAAGAATACAACTATTATCTTTAACTAGCGCTCCGCCCCGGCTTCGCATTGCATTGATAACCTTTCGCTCGAATCAATTTATTTAAAAAACTGCTTCCATATTCGTTGCGTATAGTTTTAAAGATGGTAATCATAAATAGGTACGTAATAGGGAAGCACATACAACAGCCGTATTTTATAATATGTAGTGATCAACCCGTTGGAAAAAGTATGAGAAAACTGAATAAATTGATTGATTAATTTGAGATTATTTTAATAGTTTAATAGCACCAATAAAAATACTTTATGAAATAATTTCTAATGTACGGCCGCTGGCGCCCACTTGTGTCGCTGAGCGAACGGAGTAAGTAATAATTGTATTGTATCCCAATGCACTGTGGTCCCGCGCCCTAAGAAGGGCGGTCATAGGCATTTCGCGCAGTTAACAGCTGCATTAATGCATGCCAAAGCATGTAATTATGAAATATTATAGTAAATTACAGTTAAATAAACAAACTATAGTACTATAACGATATTTTATTAGGTTTATAGAACTATAGTTTGTAACAGTAACAGTACTAGAGCACTTAAATTATATCGGTAAGAAAATAAAAATAAAGTAATAATTACAATTATATATTTAAACTAATTACATCTAATTTAAACGAATTACTGTTCTGAATGATTATCTTATTACGTTTTAAATAGTTCTACCTGTAATTAAATTAGTGTATACAATTAAAATATAGAATCTACGTGTCGCCTAATGAACATCTCTCCTTATGACTTGTAATAATTCATAACTAGTTATAACAAATTTACTGCATACATGATTGCTTATATTCGCTATGCCCAGTACTCCCATCAAACCCCCATTTCTCTATTTAAACAAACTCGTTAGTGAGATCAATATTTTTTACAACATTTTTTCGTGATTCTAGTATTCTGCATGTTGTATGGTCCAAAAATATTGTGATTATATTTCGGCAGATGATTCCGTAACATATACGTAACTCACTGATGGATAACACAGCTTCTTAGCCTCCAACTTTTTTTGATAGGATGGTAACGCATTCGGAAACTTCATATTAATAAATTTTTTTCATCAAATTATACTAATGATTACTCAACTTTGCCTTATTTATAAAAGATAATACTTCATCCACAGAATTGATGTGAGATTGACTGGATTCACTAAGCAAGAGTTTATCGATTATCTACCTTAGCTAGCTCCACTAATCTGCGCCGTTTGGACCTTTTGCTGCAGTCCATGAAATCCTTTCTAAAATTATGGCCACTCGTTGCAGAACAATCACTACCCGGCAGGCACTCTGCTAGGTGCACGGTACTATCTACATTTTCATTCGATAGATTACAGACTTCAATGCTGTTCAGGCAATCACTGTATTTTTTTAACATACGAGATTTTGATCGCTGGATCTTTTTCCAATTGCTGTCTATTATTAAATAACGAATAATAATATATTCTCTTGCATAAGTGAGAAATCTTCTCATGTAAGTTATCGGTATTGACATTTTCAACATCTGGCACAGTGCTGCAAACTCCACCCGCATGAAAAAAAGGAGACTTGGAAGAAAAAAATCAGGAGACAACAAAAAAAATCAGAAGATTAAAAAAACATACCTTTTTGTGCTAATTATAAATTAATTTGATTTAGTAAAATAATTTAGTGAAACAGACAACACACAAAAAACAACATGACATATGCATTTTACTTTATTCTCGTCTCATGACAATCAGACTTGACAGTTAACAGTGTTGACACTGACAGTTACTTTGAGGTTTTACCTTTTATACATTCCTATTCTATAAATTTTCGCTTATTGTCTTTCTTCTTGATGTTGCTCATGCTCATATACATGCTTTTATTTTATAGAGAGAGCATTTCTTTGGTGATATTGTGGGCAAAGCAAGAACTTTTACTGTATAGCCTTGTCTGTACAAGGCTATACAGTAAAAGTTCTTGCTTGTTCTTGCAAAACCAAAAACACACACCACAAAACATTAATTTTATTAATTAAATAGTACTTTACTGGACCTTCCACTGGTACACGTTTTCTTTATTTTATCCTTGATCACAATCACAACACAACTGCAGTTTACGTTACTATAGTACGCGGCACGAGCATAGAGTTAGCATAAATACAGCTTTGAACAAATGAACAGCTTTCGCGGCAAAATATTACCGGTTGACATTGACACTTGACTGACGAGACTGAACAAGGAAGTGACTGATTTGACACATGGTACAACACAGATAAGAAATAATCGGGTCGATGGAATGACAACGTTCCGTTCCATAATTTTCGTTCAATTACATAGAAATGTAAGTGAAAATACTTGTTGCCAACCTAACACGGGTGGAGTTTGCAGGAGTGTAATCGCTACTTGTCAAAATCAGGAGATTTGACTCAAATCTATAAATAAAACAGTAGATCAGGAGACAGAGCTAAAAATCAGAAGAACTCCTGATAAATCAGGAGAGTTTGCAGCACTGATCTGGCAGTAACTGTGATAGTGTTTGAAACACTTGACGAATTCCTTCAATGTCGCAATCGGTCTTCTTAACAGACAATCAAGTCTCAAAAATAAGAATTCTTATTAAAAACACTTAAAATGTGTACCTAAAATAAATAAATAAACAGTTAAATAAAAACTAGTTTTTTCGTAGCATGTTCTACGCCTTTGAACGCAAGGCGTAGACCTCTTCTATAGCCCACAATCGCAAGTCAACGCAAAATTTATTAATTTATTCGTAAAATTGAGTTTTTAATAAACATTATCATATATCATTTATTACTGGCATCGGCCGGCATTGCAGTTAAAAGTTTCGATAAAAATCAGAAAACACTAAATAGTATTGCGACTTAACTGCCTTGGCGTAGCACCTCATTAGTAAATATATTATGTATTCATAATTTAAAAAGAACCACAAAACATATAATGCATACCTTCAACTTGAATATTTATTGCAAAGCAAACGTGTACCAATATTTTTTTTTTGAAAAAACTCGTGTCGCGTATTGCGTTTATGAGCTTCTTGATAACACAAGTAACACGGACTTATCCATTGTGTTGACTTCAGATGACCAAAAATAAATGTTCTATAAAACAAGTTGCAATTATTTTTATACCATGACTTAATATGACTAATAGGTGAGTAATTAGGATAATGATAATGATATTATTCAATCATCGTCATTGGACCTCTATAACCTACTACGGGACCACAGTGCAATGCCACCATTTAATACTTAACTATAGAAAGTCAGTGTCTATTTGTCTAAAGGTGCGCTTAAACCAAAAGAGCATTCGCTGTTCTAGCGCCCGTTCTACGAAATCAACCAATCACGTTTTGTGTACCGATCGAATTTCGTAGAGTGGGAGGTTAGAACAGGGAATGCTCTTTTAGTTTAACCGCACCTTTAGGAACGTTTCATGAGCAAAATATAGGACAAAAATTATGCATTTTGGCATGAACCTTGCATGGGTCTATATCGAATCGCATAAAAGTATTGTTCCGAATATTATGTCGCATAAGAATTTTGCGCCGAAAATTGTTTCGCCGAATTATTGTTTCGCATATTTTTCATGTGTTGAAGTTTTTGCGCCTAAAGTCGTCTGTCCGAAACATTATTCATCCTAATGCTTATTGTGTCTAAGATTCCTTTGCCGAAATTGTATTATGCATATGTTTGGTGATCCCCCGAGCCCCCCTTATTTGGTCTTTCTCCTAGCAGCTGGAGCAGACCTAGTATTTGTATTGTAAAATGTCTAGATTAATGTTTTAACCTAACTTAACCGTAACGGTTCTGCCCCTCTCGTTTTTCTGAAATCAGGTTATCTACAAATAGCTAATTCCATTTGATAGACGTGACAACTTAATATTGATGTAGTTTAAGTTAGTTTAAAAGACTAGTGCTTGTATTTTAGCCACTCCAATAATAATGCGAAATATTTTTTATGACAATCAATATTAGTAATATTACATTTTAGATAATTTAAAAATCGGCATACGAATATTCGGCAAAACATACTTTAGGACTTCTATATGTGTATGCATAAAAATAATTCGGCGTAACGATTATTATGCCATTCAACAATATGCCAAATGTTTCGGCCAAAACATTTTCTGCACAATGAACATTATGCGAAGAGACGGGCACCCACTTGCCCTTGCATAAAATGTAGTAGTTTTCCTATAATATAGGAAAACTAATATATTTTGCTCATGAAACGTTCCTATAAGTATTAGCTATTCAGGTGGTTTACGATTTATGATAATCCGTTTTTTTACCGTTTATGGCGCTTCCCGTGACTTTCGCACTTGCATACTTGTCAGAACATAACCGCAACGGTGACTAATGATAAACAAAGTACCATCCTAATCCTATAGGTTTAGTTTACATTTCGTTAATTTGCGATACAGCAAGAAAATACTGGTACTGCCAGCATCCTCGGTACAATGCCACATGGGCCAATTTTACATGTAGGGTAGGTTAGTTATATTTAATTTATGTAAAGATATTGTACAGATTTGTAAATAAAGATCTCGGAAAAAAATATGCATATCGATGTGATATAACATCACTATTATCGAGGAAGTTAATCGACGAGTGCGCTGCACGCATTTCGGCACTTTGTCACCAACGTACGGACAAATTAAATTTATGTGTAGACATTTTTCACTGGGTCACCTGGTGGGTGAAACAAAATGGCCTTTTTGGGAACCGGTTACATAGATACGTACTGGTATTAAATTTAGTAGCTACCACCGGTGTTGTGAGGGTAGAATTGCTATAAACAGATACACAGAGGTCATAAACTCCGAAGGCGGTTGTACGAAAAACAGGCGATGCATTATTTATAATTTTTGTCCGGTACTTTGTGCGTGATATCGTATCTAATGTACCAAGGAAAAGTTTCATAAGTTGCGAAACTACAATAGATAATGTTCTCGGCAATTCAACAAACCGTTGTATATACCTACATGCCTTTTAAAGTACATTTTGCGCCTTGATTATTCAAATCTTCATAACATTTTTTTAATAAGTTCTCCTGGAAACATTCTCAATGAGAACTTACTCTTAAATTCTCATGAAAATTTTCGGAAATTTCCGAGTATATTCCCGCAATTTTGAGAATGATCTGCATTTTGTACATTGCTAATGTTATCCTTGGAACGGCATTTCTTTAATGATAAAGACCGGTCAGGCCAAATAGGTACTTACTTACAAAATTGACTTGACGATTGTCAATTGCCTTGAAAGTAAAAAAATCTGACCCAAGAACTATACCTACTGTTATTGTAATAAAAGTCTGCATAACTTTTCAAGTCCATCGAAGTTTAAAACGTAAATGTAAATACAATGAATTAGTATTTAGTAGTTTGTGGATATGCATTTGTTATCATACAAGTTATAAACGTGGATTTAAAATATTTTCCAAATATGCAAAACAACAAGCAAATGAGCTACTTATGCTTTAAAAGAATGTCATTTTAATGATACCTAAAAGATAGGCTGCTACATGTTGATTGTAAAATAACTACTTTTGCCACGAATTAAAGTTACGGTACCTCGGGAAACCATGCAACTATTCGTAATAAATAATATCCTGTGTCTGAATGATAGAAAAAATATAGAAGGTATTTTCACACTTATGTAGTTACTCGGCAAAAGTAATTCCTACAACATTTTATCAAAAACTTACAAATGAACTTGCATATACCGGGTGATTTTTTATTCACCGGCCAAATTTTAATTCAGAATCCATATTCATTAACAGTACTACAAGACCGACATCCGATTCGAAAAAAAACTGAAGTTCTATATTATTTCCGCCTACTAATATATCCGGGTTGATGCCGGTCCGATAGTAAAAGTGCATCAATATAACCTCAGAACTATGCTTAGGAGGTCCTAAACTTTGTCCGGTGCATAAATAAATAAATAAACCATTTGACGCATCGTTTCAATCACGGCTAGCAATGTACAAGTAGCAAAACAATTCTCAAAATTGCGGGAATATACTCGAAAAATTCCGAGAATTTTCATGAGAATTTAAGAGCAGGTAACTTATAAAAAATTGTTATGAACAATATTGTATTTCACAATTGAGGAAACAAAGCATAAACTTTACCTTAATAGGCAGGTATATACAACAGCTTTGGCATGATTAGATTGCTTGTGATATTAAAATTACCGAGAATATTTTCTATAGAAATTACACAATTTATGATACTTCTCCTCGGTACATTGCTAATCACGGCTATCATCCAATGCTATAACGCTATTCTTCGCCTAATATTGTATTGTACCACTAACCGCTGAACCTTAAAAGAACACGTGTTTGTTCGCATAAAAACAACAAAAATACCTTTCAAGCAATTACTCATCATGTATCCTTTAATATACTTCGCTTTGCCCGCTTTAGCAAAAGCTATCTACGTCATCACAGTTTATGGCGATGTGTATAGAGACACGACGTTTTTCACCCGGACGTATCCGTGGATCGTGGACAACGTTGGGGGGGACATATCTGTGGATTACCACCTGCTGGGGAGTGGGAGGTACTCGGTGCCACAAATGTGTGCTCTGATCCAACTACGGTCCAACACATATCTGCAGGCAGAGTTCTTGAAGTGTGAAAGTAAAGGTATTTAAAATACAGAGTATCTATTTGACATTATATAACTCTTACTCCCTTATCCATAAACGTATATCTTAGCAAGCCGATAAGTATTGTTTATCCCTCATTCTTACAGACATATTCATAAGATCTAAAAGGATAAACAATACTTAGCGGCTTGTTAAATTAGGAGACGTTTATAAATAAGGGGATAAGTCTATTAGACAGAGGCAATTCACGCAGAAAGAAAGTCGAATCGTCCACACCTCGATACAGCGGCCCTACCGCAAACATCAAAATCCCGCTAAATTCGAAGATTTGTTTCTCTTACTCTAAAAACGCTTTTTCCCGAAATTTTGATTTTCCCGGTAGTAGGCCAAGCCCCAGAGCATGCCATAAAGATTGATCGTGCGCAACCTGTATCCAACTCCATTACAAAATAATCACCAAATTAAATATTTAAAAAACCGACTTCAACCGGTTTCTCCAAGATTTTCGATTTGTCCATCATTGATTTCCTCAAATCCTACTTTCTGAATGCAAATTCTTGTAAATGAATGAAAATTACCAAAAGCGCCATACATGTTCCTATAACAATTGAAGAGATCCCTCGATTTCTCCAAGATCCCATCATCAGACCGCAACTTGGTGCCAACGGGACCATCTCGGGGTAATACACGTTCGATCACAAAAAAAATTTAAAATCGGTTTACTATTCTCGGAGATATCGGGTAACATACATACAAAAAAAAATTCAGTCGAATTGAGAACCTCCTCCTTTTTTGAAGTCGGTTAAAAATGGATTGACGCATCGTTTCAATCACGGCTAGCAATGTACAAGTTGCAAAACAATTCTCGAAATTGCGGGAATATACTCGAAAATATCCGAGAATTTTCATGAGCATTTAAGAGTAGGTTCTCATTGAGAATGTTTCCATGAGAACTTATAAAAAAATTGTTATGGAGAATATTGTATATCACAATTGAGGAAACAAAGCATAAACTATACCTTAAAAGGCATGTAGTATATACAACGGTTTTGGCATGATTAGATTGCTTGTGAAATTAAAATTTCCGAGAACTTGTATCGAAACTCCATTACAAAAAATGCCGAGGAGCCGTGTGGTGACGGCAGGAAGAATCATTTGTCACCACCCCAACTCCTCCTGCGAGTGTCGTAAGAGCCGACTAAGGGACTGAAGTGTCACTGGCCATTATTTGACAAAATATTAATGATGGGCTGCAGCGTCATCATAGTGGACACATTACTGCGATCGCCAATCCGCTTGCCCAGCGTGGCGATTATGGGCATTTACCTCCTAATGCGTCTATACGCATAGTTAACAGGAGAGGCCTACGCAGTGGACTATCACAGGCTGATGATGTGATATAGAAGAAATAGATCAATTCTTTTTCACAGGTACCAAAAGCGAAATTTGCCTCTGCAGAAGTGGTATCGATCCCCAGAAGTTTAGGCAATGCGTTCTAGAGCGAGGCAATATGGCGGGTTTGGCTGCATTCAAGCATTCGCAGCTAGATGTGGATGTGACACCTGTCATCGAGCTGGGGCCTAGGATTACCGTCTCCCAGGTCATTATATTCATTATACTTTATTTGAGTTCCATAGTCTTTTTTAACATCGACAATCGATGTTATAACACATTGAGCGGAACTCCCGAGGGGAGTTCTATGTAGGAGGTCCATTTTCGCTACAAAGCGGAAAAATCACGGGATCAGCTACGAGCGTAGCGCGTAGCACTCGTTGATAATGAAAGTGTGGATTTTTTTTTACATTTTTCTATCTCTTGCATTTTTTTGGACGATCACATTCATAAACATGTACCTACCTACATCATTATTCAAATTTTAACATTTCTTATAATTCCCTTAGTGGCCATGTAGTGACGAGATTTAATGGAATTACATACAATATTATTTCACTGGTGTTGTCTTTTAATTGAAAGAGGTGGCATACGACAAATTGGTATTTAGCCGCCATCTTCATTTCTTGCTGTCATAGACAAAATATGTATGCGCCATAATTAGGCATTATCAATCTCGTGTGATGCTATTATGAAACTCGCCTGCGGTTCGTTTCATAAAACCGCAATCGTGTGTGATAACTCTCATTATGCGCCAGTCACATAATTAACTATAATGTTTCAGGTACCTGATGAATTCTATCTGAAGAAGATATGCACTATTTTTGGTGACGACAAACCTAGAGGCTGCGTCAAACCTTTCGGTTGCAACAACGGAACAGACACTTTGGAATCTAGGGCTCTTGCTTACTTTGATTGTAATAAATTGGACGAATATATATGTGAGGACCAGTCTGTGACTACATGGGCTGCTCCATAATAAAGCCTAATGCCCGCCTTCCACTGCGATCGGGACGGACTAATTAATGGCTCCGTTTAACTTACACCGCTGGTGTGACTTAGAGCCGTCAACTGCATACTAGCACTTGGCCAGCGATGAACGTGAAACGGAGCCATTAATGAGTCCGTTCCGCTCGCAGTGGAAGGCGGGCATAATTCGTGTTTTAAGAAATGGGAGATTCTTTTTAGTTATTACACTCGATTAAGGCTTGTTAATTAATAAAATAAATATAAAAATAAAGGCCTTCTATTTCTTCCAATTACAAGTTATAGATAAGTAGTTACTAGTTACTTTAAATAATAAATATAAGTATGTTTAATCCTAATATACAAGGTGCCCGTGAGGAAAGGGAAAAATTTTAACAGCATATTCCTGAGACTACGAGTAAAAGAAGCAAAAAATGTTAAGTAAGTTTTGGTGAATTCTGCAAAAAAAAATTTTTTTTTTAGTTTTTTTTTTATGTTTTGAATGCCTCTATAAACAAAAAAGGATTTTATTATTGAAACTATCGCAAAAAAGGCACTTTAAAAGTTTTTTTTTTTATTTGCCAGGTAATTAAAGATTTTGTTTGTTCATTTGATGTCTGTCAATTAATTGTGACAGGACTAAAACAACATGGTTCAAAATCGTTTCCTAAAATGCGTTTATCATAGCGTAACGGGCTAAAACGGTTTTAGGAAAAAATATAATTTTCTCTTAAAATAATTATACTCAATCCAGAAAACTTCATATGACATTTTTAACTTCAAATTTGGTCAGAAATCCCTTCCTCATCCCTTCCACCGTGTATATATTTTTTATTTAAATTTATGCAGAAACCCCTCTGCGGGTGAAGGCCTCCTCCATAGATAGCCAGTTCTCTCTGGACTGGGCTATTTCTAGCCAGTTTGGGCCCTCTGATTTGTTAATTCTTAAGAAATTCTACAATAAATAGTACTTTACCAAGTGATTGTTAAATATGTATTATACGCCGTGTTTTTATTGATTTCCGTTAAATTGGACATGGGACATGAATAGAAGTTGCCTGGTATATCGGTATATTAAGAATAACATCTCAGGCGACTGACGGCTGCTGACGGCACATGTCAAAATAAGTAACATTAGGATGTAATAAAGGTTGCAATTAGGGAATGCAAAACCGATTATTTTTATATGGGCATAACCGATTTTAATCGGCTATTTCATACAAACCGTAGCCGGTTTTGCATTCTCTAGTTGCAATACACTTGTTCAGTCATTAAACTTATTTTTTTAATAACTCAATAACAGTAAGATTTAATACACTAGTGTCTTAGAGAAATTGATTAAATATTTTTGACCTAAATAAGCTTCCCTTAACTTTAACGGAAATCAACAAAAACACGGTGTATAATTAAACGGACTCACGTGTATTTGCTCAGCCGAGTCGCGAGGTGTGAACGCGGGCTCAGTGCTTGATATTGGAGACCTGGGCTCTCCGAGACCTGGATGCTTATCCAAGTTGCCAATCGCTAGCGCTTAATCGTCAATCGCAGCTAACTGTCTTTGTCGCTCTAATATGAAAGAGTGACAGAGAGGGAAAACTACGATATGCTACTAAGCGCTAGCGCTTGGCAACTTGGCTAAGCATACTGGGCTCTCCGAAACATGTCGCGAGTAGTGACTAGCTAAATACACGTGAGTTTATCCGTTTAGTTACTTATATTTATAGTTATTGTGTCTCTCGAATGTTTACATAAATAAATTTATTTTATGTTACATATTGTAGTTTTACTGAAAAACTATGTCTCCCCATAGAAAATTACAATCTATCTACAGATTGTAATTTTCTATGGGGCACCCTCTGATTTTGTAATTTGATAAGTAATCCAGATTTGTTTTTTTTTTTCAATTATTTTATTATGAACAAAAATTAGGGGTCGCTACCGAAGTAATAAAAAAATGAGTAATCATTTCGCCTTTCTTAAACTTTGTACTTCGGGGAGAGCAAAAAGCTTCTTTATTAGATCGAACATCCTACAAAATTACAAACATAAGAAGCACGTAATCCAGCGTGTCCCATGACTTTGACTTTGACATTCATTTATATGGCGGCCGAGCGTGTCAGATTTTGTACTGAAGTTGTTACTTGCCTATGATTTAAAATATGTCTCAGGCCCTTGAGTATTCATATTTTTTGTGTTGTTGCAATTGATATTACTTAAGGAGGCATTATTAATGTTTTTGTTCACTTCAACTTACAAAATTTGACGCCCGAAAGCTGCCAGCTGCGATTAAAGACGGACAACTCAGTAGATTTCACTGAGTTCATTTGACACGCTAAGTAGATACGTTTGCTTGATCTATGGTATACCGGGTAGACATGAGCGCCGCGCCGGCGCGCCGCCGCCGCCGGTAAAAACTTCGCGCCGCCGCCGCCGACGGCGCCACCGGCGTGGAATCGGCGTGACCTTGATGAGGCATCAAAATATTACGCTTCTTTTAATACTGAGAATTAAAAGTATTTAAATAGCTAAAATCGTTGTAAATATCACGTTACGAAAAGGTTTGACAAATATTATGGTTGTACAGTCAAGTACAACGTAAACGCAACGTAGGTATACGCAAAGTATACGCCTGGAAGTCATAAAATTATGTATCCATTTAAGTTAGTAGCCATGTTTGGTTTTCTTCTTCTCGGTTGTACTCCGTATATTAGTATTAATTGTTATTAAAACCAATAGATGTACTCTTAATGTTTCTTCTTGACGACGGAAACCACAGCGGACGTTAACCAGAACCTTCAAGATGTTGTTCGCATTCGCATTCGTTCGGGAGAGACCTTAGGGCAGTAAGGGCTTATGTAGTAACGACGTGCACCCGTCTCTTCGTCAGGGAAACGGATTCTAAACCGAGAGATCAGTAAGCACGTACGACACGATCTCCGGTGCTCCAATAATACTC
Source organism: Thaumatotibia leucotreta (assembly GCA_025490895.1). Classification (NCBI taxonomy): domain Eukaryota; kingdom Metazoa; phylum Arthropoda; class Insecta; order Lepidoptera; family Tortricidae; genus Thaumatotibia; species Thaumatotibia leucotreta. The sequence goes on along the minus strand of JALPQI010000033.1, from coordinate 762,630 downwards.
TTTCGATTGAAAGAGCGATCGTCAGAACCGGGGGTTCCCGGGGGAACCAGGGGAAATTGTTCGTACAATCTCTAGGAAGAAGCTTCCTCACGAAGCTGACAACAGCTCGTGGAGAAGTCGTTACTTCAAAGTCGGCAGTCCTTTCTGTTCCGAAGTGGGAGACTTCTATGGCCAATTATACGCTTAGCATGCGTCTCGACCTTATCCCGAAAATGAGGATTCTAGACCCACTTTGATACGCCATTACACTGAAAACCTGCTAGAAGTCAGTATCGGCAAAATCGATATCGCTCTTGGGTAGCTTAAAAATGGAAAATCCCCTGGACAGGATGGCGTTACAACAGAGTTGTTAAAAGCAGGAAGTAAACCCGTACTGAGGGAGCTCCAAAAGCTTTTTAATGCTGTCCTATTCGAAGGGAGAACTCCGGAGGCATGGAGTACAAGTGTGGTCGTCCTGTTCTCCAAAAACGGTAAAAAAAAACCCTGATGAAGAACTATCTACCCATTTCTCTCCCAAGCAATGTCTATAAGCTGTTCCCAAGAGTGATTACGAACCGTCTTGCGCGGAGACTCGACGAATTCCAACCTTGAAACAGGTTGGATTTCGGAGCGGATACGGCACCATAGACCACATTCATTTTATTTATTTTATTTTTATTCCAATAAGTTCACAGCATAACAGTAAAAATTAAGTCACTGTGAACAAAAAATTTACATGTCAAATAATATATAAAAACTACTTAAATTTGGGCGACGACGTAGCGACGTGGCTCCGTTGCGTCGTCTGATCTGACGTAAGATTCAGCAGATTACCCCGGAAACACGACGCTCTTCGGCCAGAAGTCCCTTTGTCCTATGAGGTTTGTGGACTATGAGAAAGCCTTTGACTCGATTGAGATCTGGTCTATTCTGGAGTCCTTGCAGCGATGTAAAGTTGATTGGCGATACACCCAAGCGATAAGATGTCTCTACGAGGCCGCCACCATGTCCGTCCAAGTATAGAATCAGCAATCAAATCCTATACCATTGCATAGAGGCGTGACACAAGGGGACGTTATCTCCCCTCTCATTGTTGTCAAACGCAATGGAGGACATGTTTAAGAGACTGATACTGACCTGGAAAGGACGTGGCATCAACATTAATGGCAAGTACGAGAGGTAGATATGTATAACTCGGGCAAACATTGCAGATGGGTAGAAACAACTTCGAGGATGAGGTGAATAGAAGAATTTAGCTAGGTTGGGCAGCATTTGGAAAGCTACGTTGAGTCTTCATATCGTGGATCCCAGTGTCTGAAGACAAAAGTCTTCAATCGGTGCGCCCTACCCGTCATGACGTACGGAGCCGAAACGTGGACACTGATGGTACGGCTGGTCCACAAGTTCAAGGTCGCTCAGCGAGCTTCAAGGAGCTTCTTGAGACATCTTACACAAATCGACCTAGTCCCACGGTAAGCTCTATTAAGCCTTGTGATGGGGGTACTAAGCGACGATGGGTGAAATTTATTACATGATACAAAATCATATTTTCTGGATCTACTCATAATTACAGCTGACTTTTACTATGGGGCCATCTTTGAAAAAGTTACGAAAAAATTTACATCTCCATACAAATTGTGAAACCAGCTGTCGCTAGTTACAATCGAGTTGTCATTAATATATACAATTATCCATACTGATCTCTTTCAAATGTGTATGAGTACATATTAATGCACTCGACTGTCAGTAGTTATACTTTTTTCTGCCGAATTCAATATAAGTCCTATTGTAAAAGTTGATTCTCAATCATGAGTAGATCCAGAAAATATAATTTTGTATCATGTAAACTCTGTACCGTCAAATGCGCCAACATTGCCAACACGGGAAAGTTTGCCCGTAACGCAATTTTTTTACAAATCGGTTTGTGGGGTAAATTTAATCAGAGTCCTGGCAACTCAACTATTTTTAGTAGAAACTAGATTATATGGGTGGCAACACTGCGCATCCTATATGCAGCTAACGTCAATCAGTAGCTTGTTCCAACTCGTCGAGTGCAGTGCGTTATTTGGCGGGTAAATTCTTAGTGAAGTTTCAAGGTGAATTGTGTAAAATGGGGAAGACGCTGGTAGGTAAAACTCATGTCATGTAATAAAGTACGATGTGTAGATTGTTTTTCTGTTAATAAAGTTACTAAAAGCCTATTATTAACGGAGTTATTGTCTTAGAGAATGTTACCCAGCCATGTAGCAGCCGGTCATTGTAAACTTTGCCCATCGCCAAAAACGTCCTAGGGTTGTCACCTCGTTGTATTTACCAGCCTTTGTGAATAAAAGAGGTTATTGTTTTATAAACGAATATTTACATCGTACTTTTGTTTTTATTCTTTTTACACTACGAGTATTATCAACAGACTTTAATGTTAAAAGGAAAGTGTTCTCAATTCGTGTGTATTATTATCTCTCTTTGATCACGGGCCTATAAATCCCGGTCTTTTGATAGGCTTGCGCGGGGATACAGATCTAACACGTAGAGTCCCTCTGGAGAAATTTGCTGTGTTTTACACCTGCTGCAACCCATTCACGGGCACAAAAATAGATATCCGTGAACCGGTCCCAGCAGGCATATAGAGGCTATTGGAGATTATATGGAAAAGACTAGTAGGTTATGGTGATGAAGGTTGGATGGATGATTGGTAGGAGGTAGTACTTACCTAAAATTATAGGTAAGAATTATTATACTTACATTAATTAGGTACGTTTCTTTTAATATATGAACAAGAATTGATGTTGATTTATTTGAAATTTAACATGTTAATAATTGTTAATTGATATCAAGAATCTTTTTATTGTTTTCAATTACTCATAGTACCCAAGTATTCTTCTATTATTCAATATTAATAAAAAAATGATCATCATAAGCTTTGTCTTAACGCTTTACACAAATTAACTCAAAAGTGACAACCCTAACACTTTTGAAATCTCAGGTGCCGTTTGTATGGGAAAGGGAAAAAACTGCCAGGTAACATTGCCCACTTGATTTATTCAAAAATTTACACAGTTATCGCTGAGCTGTTTACAGGAAACGGTAGGATTGCCCGTAAGCTAGGTGTGATTCTTGTTTCATAGCTATACGAGCTATATTTAAGTGCAAAATCGACGTGGGCAATGTTGGCCAAAAGTCCAGATAACTTTACCCGCCCACAAAATCGCAAAAAATATAAATAAAATGATGATTTAAATAATTTTTACGAGACATAGACAACTGCACTTGATCACAATATACCTGTTAAGTCAAAAAAAGTAGTAGGCTTTCATAGTTTTTTTTTGAAAAATTCGTGTTTTTTTGAAAAAAGCGGGCAAAGATAGGGCATTTGACGGTATATATTATATACATAGACAACCATGACTAAGGAACAAATATCTGAAATAAATACACAAATAATGCCCTCGCCGGGATACCTCCAGATTCGTAGGCAGGGTCACTATAGAATAGAGGCTGCCACTATTCAATTTGATAATTTCATTCATTAACATCGTTTCATTTAGCTTATTATTTACTTTTCATCACACTTGCTGTCTAAGCGCACCATTGCTTGCATGCGTAGCGGGAGTAATAGAAAAGTGAAATTCCCTAAGGAGTAATAGAAATGTCAGTACGTCATAGGATAATGTTTTGTCTTAAAACTTATTTTTTCGTCCGCAAGGGTGATGAAAGGCGGAAGGCTTCTAACACTCTCGTTAGTGATTCCGTACTTACCTCCCTTGATGCACAATGTACTACTCGTTTCATCACACTTGCTGCCTAAGCGCGCCATTGTTTGCGCGCGCAGCGGGAGTAATAGAAAAGTGAAATTGCCTAGGGAGTAATAGAAATGTCAGTACGTCATTTAATAATGTTATTTCTTAAAACTTATTTTTTTGTCGGCAAGTGTTATGAAAAACATTGTATGCATCACGGTCGGTAAGCGGAATACTAACTCGAATCATAAAAGCCCTCCACCTAACGGCGTCGGGCTTCTAACACTCTCGTTAGTAATTCCGTACTTACCTCCCTTGACGCACAATGTACTATAAATGACGTACAGACATTTCTATTACTCCCTAAGGAATTTCACTTTTTTATTGCTCCCGCTACGCACGGAAGCAATGGCAAGTGTGATGAAAACGTTAATGAAACTTATTTGGAACATAATATTATTATTGTGTTCTGTCTCCAAGATATTAACTTTAATTTTCCATAATAACATTAATAACCAATAACTGTTAGTTGCACCTGATGAAACTTTGCTTAAGGAAATAAAACAAACGATGCAATGAATGCTCATAAAAATAATCATAAAACATTTTTACTCGATAGCAAAAATATATATGAATGAGAGTTTTGTCGAAAACGTATGCCACTAGTTGGCGCCACTTAGCCGTAGGGTGCTGCTAAGAAACATAATTATCTAGCCGCAAAGAAAAACTAACTAGAAGTTTTTTTTTTATATAATCTTATTAACTCATACAAAACATTAAAACACGAAACTACAGGCGCTCTGAGAATTCAGACAAGTTTCTGGACCTGACGCCTCAGTGCTGCCTCCCTGGTGAACGCCATTTCAGAAAACCCTCATTGTGAATAAACATAAACTGCTAGTGCCACCTGTTTAACATACGGTGAACTTCGAAGAACTCGGGTTGTTACTAGATGGCGCTACTAGCATCAGAGTATGAAGATTGTGCTACATTTTAGACAGAACAAAAAAGCCTTAAAGTACTCACTCAAGATACAACATTAATAACCAACTGAAATTGAACAAAGTTATTTTATTACTTACCGGTTTTATACAATTATTGTTTTTTTTTTAACTTAAACTAATCATAATAGCAATTCATATATAAAATTAGTTACCTATAATTATAATACAGAAAAGAAAGTATAATTTGTAAATCATACTGTCTCTATAAAATCTGTTATATATATTTATACAGAATAGAAATTATGATTTGTAAATCATAATTCTCATATAAAATTAGAGATTAAAAGAGGTGTCAGATCATACAATAATTATGTAGGTATTATGGAATCATCATCATCAGCCAATTGACGTCCACTGCTGGACAAAGGCCTCCCCCAGAGAGTTCCACAAAGATCGGTCGGGAGCTGTCCGCATCCATTGGACACCCGCAACCTTTACCAGGTCGTCGCTCCATCTTGTGGGGGCCCTTCCCACGCTTCCCATATAATGGAATATGTAGATAAAATAATAAACATAATGGAGTGCGTCAGAGACCAAAGCTGGAATAGAACCATTATATTCAAACAGGAAAACATAGTAAAGTTTATATAAATTTAAATATTAGAGATCATAGTAAAAAAAAATACCGAAATTTACCAACCACTCGGCCACTCCAAGTTTAGGCATCAACCGCGAAAGCTAAGGATGTGGGTTCAATCAAATCCCACATTCGGCGTTGGTAAACTTCGGTAAGGTGGAAATACTATAGTTTATAACGTATTTAAATTCCAATACACGTCAAATATGTGTCAAAAAAACTACCAAAGATGGCGTAATGTCACGCTGTCCCATGTCATTACCATTGTGACGTTTCAAAAATAACCAACCATCGGTACACAGCGATGTTAATAAATTAATACAACTCGTTATTGTGTAAATCGTGACAAAGGTCATCCTAAATTTAAGATATTTTGTATGTATTAAGCACGTTACACTTCTCGGTTTGGCACTGTCGACAAAGCTACTAACTTTTGCCGTTGTCTCCGTCCGCTTTTAGATTATTCTTAAAGCTGTGAATTACCAGACATAAATTCTTAGGATATCACATGACTTCCGACATCATCATCATCAGCCTATACTGGTCTACTGCAGGACATAGGCTTCTCCCATTTTACACCATCTAGCCTTCCATAGGGAAGTCCCATCTAGGTTTGTGTGTTGCACATGGAAAGGTTTATAATATACTAAACTTAAAAACGGAATTCCAATAAACGTCAAAAAAAAATACCAAAGATGGCGAAATGTCACAGTGACACGTGTTATCGTCATTGTAACATTAGTAACGTTTCAGAAAAAAAAACAACCGTTTGGTAACCTAACCAGTTTTCCTAAAATGTAATCACACATAACGAGACTATTAATTGGTACCAAATGTTGTTAAATCCTGAGTTATTGCCATTGTAATTTAAACTTTTCTCAGATAAAACAATTTTGAGACAAGTTTTTAAATAAGATTTTTAATTAAGAAGTAGATTTAAATGTTGTCTTTAACAATATAGATAAAATAAACAGCTACCTTTAACATTTACAGAAGTGAAAACTTACCGAATCACCTAATATTTCATTTTAATGGCAATACTTTTTGACAAGTATTGAAATCTAAATAGGTATTCAGGTATAGTAGCCGACGCTGTACCAATACTCGTCATCACAGCTTGAGTTGCCATCGATAAGATAAAATCAACTATTAGGGCATTTACGCGATGATTAATGTATGTAGGTACCTTTAATGCTTCATATCCCAACTTTGAAATAGCTTATATCTAAATTATTTGCATCATTTATAGACAGGCTGTCGTTTATTAGGACTGAGTGTTAATATTTCCAATGTCCCAATATGTGACATTGAAGCTTCTACTGAAGTGCCATCTATTGGGACTGCCAGCAAAAGAACCTGACGCTTACTTATACAATGGAGGTGAAAAAATAACCTAAGAACTAATGTCTATATACCACCAGGTAAAAGGATACCTCAAACAGATAAAAAAAAAGTTAGGCGCGAATGTTTTTTTTAATGCTTTACGATACTGTACTATTGGTTTATTTACAAATTAAAATAGTATGGTTCGGCGAAATCGGTTCGTTTTATTTCATGGCAAGTTTGAGAAAAACACTATACAAATCTCAGCGAGAAACAGGGTTAGGGTCTCACCAAACCAATCGACGCGGAGTCGGCTTTCGCCGAGTGTTTTACACCACACTATTCGCATTTAGCCGATCGACCGTCTCCGCGGTTGAACACCTGCGTTAAGCAGTCTCACCCTCCTTACGGCCGTCGAAACGCTCGATCGGCTGCGATTTGCTACCGCAACAAGTTGTAAAGCGGCGGTCGGCTCTCCCGTGCTCCGTCTTGCCGTCGAGACGTCAGACAGCACGCGTACAGCCGCTGAGTCCGACGAACAGATAGATAGGACAACGGGTGATCGGCAATCGTAAATCTCATTTTTGGAGACTAGTTGTTAGTAACTAGTTTGAAATTGAACAGATGTGTAAGATTTCGACAGTATTACTTCGTGTTATCAGATCTATTGCAGATTTTAATGTGGGTAATAATTCAAATTAATAAATACAAACGCATCAGTAGCTACTTCGGCCGTCATCGGCTCTTTTCGGCCGTCGTCAGCTATGTTCGGCCGTCGAAGACGCTGAACGGCTTCCGCCAGCTCTGACCGGTCCTTATCGTAGGTACTCGGCCGTGATCGGAGCCGTTCGACTCTTTCCGGCACCGTACGGCGGTATTAGGAGATTTAGGAATGCGAACGTGTGCGTTAGGCTGCAACCGGGGTCGTACGAATGCGAACAGCTTTATGGCAAAACGCCGTTTTCCCGTCGAAAGACGTCGTTTCGCGTGGGCCGAGCCGATTTACGATGTCCTCGCTCTTATTGCGTTGACATAAAGCTTTTTCCGTACGCGATTAGCCGAAACGGCGTCGACTAGTTTGGTGAGACCCTTACAGGCCGCGTATCCCTATCTGGCCTCAGTTCGTTCGGCCAGATATATCTACTGGGCCTGTAACCCTTCGTTTCCCGTCCTCTATAGTAATGTACTTTTTCTTAAACATGCAATGAAATGTTGTAGTTACGTGCCTAAAAAGTGGCCGGGAAGTACCTCGTTGCCGGCCTAGGCCGGCAAGTACCTCTTTTTTAATTTTCATTTGACATAGGGTTGTGACCTGGCATCTTGGCTTTTAGCCAATCAATAATTATCTGTAAGTAATATTAGTACAAAAAAAAATGATTGGCAAATTTTTGCAGTTATAATAATTTTTGCGGGTTGCCGTCCGAATAATATCCGGCCTCGCTTCGCTCTGCCGTCTACATATATTCGGCCGGCAACCAGTCACTTCCCGGCCTCGGTAGTAATGTACTATTTTATAATATTACGGCGGTTTCTCAACTATTTGTCCCTGAATAAACCGAAATATAAATTGAGACGCTATGACGGCATCGTTCACAATTACACCAAACTTGGAGCCATTCGGAGCAATTTATGACTGAGACTAAAGTCGATTTGAAAAGTTCTGAGTCGGGACAGATTGAAGCGGTTATGGCGGGTCAGGTGGCGCCACGGTGCGGGCGTTTTTCGAGTTACTAGTGACTTCATTATTATCATTATCAGCCTATGATAGTCCACTGCTGGACATAAGCCGCTCCTATTAACTATGCGTATAGATTAGGAGGTAAATGCCCTTAATCGCCACGCTGGGCAAGCGGATTGACGATCGCAGTAATGTGTCCACTATGATGACTGGTGCCCATCATTATTCTTTTATCGAATAATAGTCAGTGACACTTCAATCCCTTAGTCGACTTTTACGACACCCGCAGGAGGAGTTGGGGTGGTGACAAATGTATTCTTACTGCCGTCACCACACGGCCAACTTAAACTAGTGACTTGAGAAGATGTAATCATCATTGTATCAGCTGAACGACGTCAGGAGCGGGTCCAGGGGGGCACTTGCCCCCCTACACATTAGATTTGGATAGAAGAAACAAGTTCATTCATTTGTATGGCGGCCGAGCGTGTCAGATTTTGTACTGAAGTTGTTACTTTCCTATGATTTTAAATATGTCTCAGGCTCTTGAGTATTCATATTTGTTTGTGTTGTTGCAATTAATATTACTAAGGACGCATTATTAATGTTTTTGTTCACTTCAACTTACAAAATTTGACGCCCGAAAGCTGCAAGCTGCGATTAAAGACGGACAACTCAGTAGATTTTACTGAGTTCATTTGACACGCTAAGTAGATACGTTTGCTTGATCTATGGTATATATGACATCTGTGCCGTTTAGCGATGCGAAAACGTGATCCGTGAACAATTTTACAGTCAGTTTTCTCGGTGAAACATTAGGATAAATTATAAAAAAAATGTGAATCAGCTGTAGGAGGCACTAGGAACCTTCAAAATTAATAGAAAAAATTATCCAATCCTGACGTATTTTTTGGAGGATTATAAGAAATCATGATGATGGTAACTATTAAATACGAACTAGTTGCGTGTTTCTGTTATTAATCCTTTTAGATTATGTTATTAGTTATTTCCTGAATATTAGAATAATTGACTGTAATGAAAAGTAAACTCATACGCTTACAATCTGAACAAAATTTTAAAACACAGTAGATTTCGTTAATCTGGTAGAACGTTTCAGTGCGTACAAAATAATGACAATAAAATTCTGAATAAATAAAAAAGTTTTTTTTTTTAAGTTTAGTATACGGTTTTATTGTAAACAGACGTATTAGTTAGGTACTAGTTGCAGATAAATGTGCTAACAGATAAAAAATAATTAAATATATGCATTGATTAGACTAAAATAAAATTGTGGGTCATCTGCAACATTACTATACAATGTCGGTTTACAATAAAACCGTTTAACGTAAAAAAATTAAGTAAGTACCTTCACTTAAAAAATATACCTTTTTATTTTCAAATTCTTAGTATTCTTAGATAATTCAGATTTTGTTTTTGTATAATGCACTATATTCCACTTGTCAAGCCCTTTCATTTGATACCCATACTGAATAGTAATAATACTGAATTTGGTTCTGGTGACAATAGATTTATGTGTATTGTCACCAGAACCAAACGGGTATACCAAATTTCATATAAATTTGTCGACAGAAAGAGGGTAAAATTTCAATAAGGTACTAAATTTTAAAATTTATTAACCGTTTAAAAACGATTCGTAGCTATATATTTTTTAAATATGTCATTCCAAGGCCTTTCATTTGATACCCATACTGAATAGTAATAATACTGAATTTGGTTCTGGTGACAATAGATTTATGTGTATTGTCACCAGAACCAAACGGGTATACGAAATTTCATATAAATCGGTCGACAGAAAGAGGGTAAAATTTCAATAAGGTAGAAACTAAATTTTAAAATTTATAAACCGTTTAAAAACGATTCGTAGCTATATATTTTTTAAATATGTCATTCCAATATTTCAGCAACAATATAAATTAAATAAAAATGAGAATTCCTGATTCAGTCGCTGTAACTGTGATCTCGACCTTACTAGGCATTTTGCTAACTGACAATGAACATTTCTTAGAATAAATGGTTGAAAGTTAACAACGCCCGAATCATTTTACAAAGTAATAGAAGGTTATTTAGAGTTTCGCAAACTGTTAAGACTCTTGGGCCACGTTACTTGAGATTAAGATGGTTTCAAATGTTTAACCCCATTCCTGTTTCATTAAATACCAATGTGAACATAGTTGCTCCAGTATACTTCTAATATTATGGCCTTTGATATCACTAATGACACCATGTCGTAACAGATGTGCTTACCGTAGAAAAAATCAACTGCGGAAGACTAAATTGTAAAATTTAAGTACGTCATTCGTAATTCAAAATGAACAACCGTATGTGGTTAGGCGATCAAGAAAAAAAAAACAAAAACTATATTATGTTACCATAAATTCAGTTACAATTTTGCCTCTAATTTGAATATCCGTTTCTCAGAGAGGTGCAAATGAATTGAATTAGAAACTCATTGTAATTCAAAAGACTTCATTCCAACACTTTTTACAAAGCCCTTTTGGCGGTCATTCTAAGTTTAAATTTGATATTATAATGCGGTATACAGGAAATATTGGTATGAACGTTTATGTGTGAGTATATAAAATGCATTTTAGAGATTTAAGTTAAATCGAAATCTGTGGTTAGCTTCTTGATAAGATTGGCAAAGAACCAGGGCGAATGGCATACTAGTGTTAACCTCCTGCCGCCCAGAGGCCTATTAAAAGGTCTCCTGAAACAAAAGAAATTCTATTCTATTTCATACACTATTACTTCAAAATTGCGGCAGGAGGTTAACGTAAACATATATCTGCGAACGTGTTTCACTATATATGTCAAAGCCGTCAAACGGTATGCCAGCCTGTCTGTTTTTTTGTTTACAAACTGTCAGTCAGTACATTTACATATTTTTGGATTCTCCGACGACTGGTACTGGGGTGTGCTCCCGGTTCTAGCTTTCTATACAAATAAGGCGATTGTGCACCACAATGAATTTTACTGTCCGGCAGACCGAGTTTTTATGGTCCGATATGGCATGAAAAAAACGCATGATTAGCTTGTGCACTTGTCCGTCTTTTTACTCGGAGGTGCGGCATAGTAGCATGATTTTTTACGGTTCAATTTTGTAAAATCGGACTATCGGGGACGGTAAAAGTCAGTGCAATTCCGGACGCAGTGCACAAGCATTAACACGTTTTTCATAGCTGTCATCTCGGATCGGAAAAATACTGTCCGGGATGGGGAAAAGTAAAATGTCGGACGGTAAAATTACGTATAGTGCACAAGCTACTATATACATTTAATGGCGAGGCATATCGGACCGAAAAAACCGGACTACCGGACTACCGGACGGTAAAAGTCAGTGTAGTGCACAAACGCCCATACAGTACCGGACCGGGAATTTCCGGTTCTTGCCATACAAATTCAGAACCGGGAGCACACCCTAACTGGTACACAAGGGAGAGAACACGGTGGCCTACATTTAAAGGTGCATGCAGACCAAAAGAGCATTCGCTGTTCTATCCCCCACTCTATGAAATCAACGAATCACGTTTCGTGTAACGATCGAATTTCGTAGAGTAGGGGGATAGAACAGCGAATGCTGTTTTGGTTTGCATGCACCTTTAGAACACGACTATTGCCGAGGCGTGACGGTAGGTATACAGGGTTTAATCGATAAGTGTTTACAGGCCATAATGCCGTAAATATGAGAGATATTCGGATATTGAGGTATGCAGCTGTTCATTGTATACTTACATATTTGTGGTGGTGAACGCATATAACTTTAAAATAAATATGTATATCCACTCTTAATCGCAAATGTAACCCCTTTAGTCTGAAATGTGAAATTTCATAAACATAATATATTTTTAATGACTTACCCCCTTATTCATAAACGTCCGTTAACTTAACAAGCCGCTTAGTCTTTTCCTAGATGAGCAATTCTCTTTTTTTTTGCCACTAAAATGAAATATGAAAATTTGGGTAAATTTTATACTATTTCTGCTCAGAATCACGAGCTGATTCCATTTCCGGCGAAAAAAAAAATGTCCCAAAAATTTCATACATATTTCGAATATCCTCTTGTGTTACCGCCATAGAAGGTGTATGGAAAATAGTAACACAATAGGAAAAAAAATCATGGGACACTTTTTTTTTCGGCGGAAATGGATTCGGCTTGTGATTCTGAGTAGAAATAGTATAAAATTTACCTAAAATTTCATATTTCATTTTAGTGTCAAAAATAAAGAGAATTGCTGAGAGATAGTATAACTTGCTATACTTATTGACTAGTTAATGTACATATTGTTATTTCAAGAAGTCCGGACTTAGCACACATTCAGTGACTAACGCCATCTTTTCGAATTTTGCGTAACTAAGTAACAAACGCGAATCCAATGTGTTTTAGGAGAAAATTACTCCGCCCTCCTTCTTTTTGTATTATAAAGGAAGCTCCTTTATCAATTTAAGTATGGCAATATATGGTAATATTGATGTTTGCCTAGTACTAACTAGTTCCTATATATGTGTACGTGTTGACTAGTACATATTATTATTTAAAATAGTTACTGAAATATCAATTATTGTTGAACATTTTGTTGTATTTGTTGTTGAATACAATATTCGCACTTATTTTAATCTTCTAATAAAAAGATAATCACTATTCAAGCCTCCGAAAAATAACAATTATGATTATTGCAGTAGCGCATACCTCTACAACTAACGCCATCTATTAAATAATGTCAATACTAATGGTCGCAGTGCATCTTCCTTTTTTAAGCGTACGGTCATCGATACAGCTATGTATTGTAATATTAACTAAATATATTAAATATAGGCCCCATAATACTGTGGGGTCGGAATCTACCTTATCTAATTTGAATTGTAGTTTATTCAAAATTTTCCGTAATTATTTCTAACAAAAACAATTCAATATAAATTACTCGCGGACAGAGCGACCGATTTTGTTAGTTGATATATAGAGTTGCATGGCCCTATGTTCCGCTGCATGCAGCGCTTAAAGCGGGATCGGTCTAACGGTCGGCCCGCCGTCTATGCAGCGCTGCAGCGATGCTTATTTCCAGCGCTTGCCTGCAACTGACACATACCGTCGCAAGACGCATGCGCTAAATAATTTTGGTTTCTAACGTCTTGTCATGCTTGAAAATTTGTAAAATCTAATTCGTTTAATGTTAATTATTTTCTGTCTTTCGCTCCTACTCCTTCTATTTCGTGTCATGTAAATAGTGCTAAATTCCCTTGTGTAACTGGATAAATAAATATATGGTGTACAACATAGCCGCTGGTGATTTTACTCCGGCACCCGTTACGTCACCCAGCATCCAGGTACATTATTCCATCTGCACCCTTTTTACATTCTACACTGGTGACCCCTTGAAACATCGAAGATGAGCGATAGTGAGAATGGAAACATTACGCCCTGTCCCGGTACAGTCAGAAAAAGAGACGGCGCACAAGATGGCGGTACACCTACTGAAATTTATCGCATCGGTGTGAAGGCGCCTGTATTTTGGCCGGAGAAGCCTGCGGTATGGTTCGCCCAGATGGAGAGCCAATTTAATGTCTCCAACATTACCGCTGACGCTACCAAATATAATTATATCGTAGCGCAACTTGACGCCCAATATGCGGCCGAAGTGGAGGACATAATTGTTAACCCCCCTACTACCGATAAATATGCCAAAATTAAGGAAGAGCTTATTAAGCGACTTTCGGTCTCTCGGCAAAAGAAGGTAAAGCAGTTGCTAAGTCAGGAAGAGTTGGGTGACAGAAAACCTTCGCAATTTCTCCGTCATCTGCGTAATTTGGCTGGGCCCAATATACCCGACGAATTTCTTTTATCGATTTGGACAAGTCGCCTGCCGAACAACTTGCAGTTCGTTATTGCATCAAAACCTACCGATCCGATTGAAGAACTCGCCGAGCTAGCTGACCGTGTTCACGACATAGCAACTCCTCAAGTCTCTGCAGCATCAATGCCTGATCCTCAAATGGCTACACTCATGCGACAAATTAGCGAGTTGACGAGAGATATGCAAGTGCTTAAGGGTCAGCTGAATGGTGATAGGCCCGCACGATCAAGATCCCGTGCATCCGTCAGGCCCCGCAATCGTGCCAGTTCGCAGAGATCACAGTCCAGCTTTAGAAAATATCCTGAGTGCTGGTACCATTCAAAATTCGGCGAGAAAGCAACGAAGTGCGTGAAGCCCTGCGATTATCAAGCGGGAAACGACAGGGGCACTCGATAATGGTGACCGCCGATTGCCCTAGTCCTAACACTGGTCGCTTGTTTGTCACGGACCAATCAACGAAGACACAGTTTCTCGTGGACACTGGCAGCGACGTCTGTGTCTTCCCAAGATCATCCTTAAGAAATAGGCGACAACCAACGAGCTACCAATTATCCGCAGCGAACGGCTCACCAATCATTACTTACGGCTACATACACTTAGTGTTGAACCTAGGCTTACGCCGCGATTTTGCTTGGAGATTTATTGTAGCGGACGTTACGAAGCCAATAATCGGCGTGGATTTCTTGTCATATTACAACCTCATGGTTGACTGCAGGAACCACCAGCTGATTGACAAGACGACTAGCTTATGTACCGTGGCTTCGCCTGCGTGCTGTTCGGTCGAAATTTCTTCGGTTAAAGTAATGTCAGGTGAGTCAGAATATCACCGCATACTACTTGAATACCCCGACATTACTCGCCCATTTGGCGTTCATCGGGCTCCGAAGCACAACGTTCTCCATTTCATCAGAACTACTCCAGGGCCTCCTGTGTCTTGCTCTCCTCGACGGTTGGCCCCGGATAAATTAAAAATAGCTAAGGACGAATTTTCTGCAATGCTGCAGAACGGAACGGCTAGACCTTCAGAATCACCTTGGTCGTCTCCCTTACACCTAGTCCCTAAGAAGAACAACGGCTGGCGACCATGCGGTGACTACCGAATGCTCAATGCGAGGACCATTCCGGATAAATATCCCATCCGTCACATACACGATTTTGCTCACTGTATTTCTGGTTGCCAGGTTTTCTCCACTATCGACCTTGAGAAAGCGTACCACCAGATCCCCGTGAATCCAGAAGACATCCAGAAGACTTCGATAACCACGCCGTTCGGTCTTTACGAGTTCCCGTACATGAGTTTTGGTCTGAGGAATGCTGGCCAGACCTTTCAACGGTTCGTGGATGAGATGGTAAGAGGACTGGATTTTTGTTACGCCTACTTGGATGACTTTCTGGTATATTCGAAGGATGAGGCAACCCACAAGGAACACTTACGAGAGCTGTTTTCCAGATTCGAGAAGTACGGGATGGTGATCAATATCTCCAAATGCGTTTTTGGCGTACCAGAGGTAACATTTTTAGGTTACTCCATATCTGCCGGAGGCACGAAGCCACTTCCATCCAAGGTCTCTGCCATTAAAGACTTCCCAATCCCCAAGAACGTGAGAGAGCTGCGTAGATTCCTCGGGATGGTAAATTTTTATCGCAGATTTATCCCTGATGCAGCAACGTTCCAAGCTCCACTGAATGCACTTTTAACAGGATCAGTCAAAGGATCGCATCCTATCCACTTTAATGCTGATGAACACGAGGCTTTTACGCGTTGTAAGGATAGCTTATGTCAGGCCGCGTTGCTAGCGCATCCTCATAGTCAGGCTAAGCTCGCCATAGTGACAGACGCTTCCGATACAGCCATGGGTGCAGCATTACAACAGTACATCGATGGGCAATGGCAGCCGTTGGCTTTCTTTTCTAGGAAGTTGAGTCCTGCACAACGTAAGTACTCACCGTACGATCGTGAACTGCTGGCTATATACGAAGCTATTAAATACTTTAGGCACATGGTCGAAGCCAGAGATTTTACGATTTACACGGACCACAAGCCCATCTGTTTTGCCTTCAACTCACGCAAGGATAGCTGTTCACCGAGGCAGTTCAGGCATTTGGATTTTATAGCTCAGTTTACCACCGACATAAGGCATATTTCAGGGCGCGACAATGTGGTGGCAGATACCCTGTCACGCATTGAAGAGGTTACACAGCCAATCAACTTGGAGAAGCTTGCAGAGGCACAGGTGAGAGATCCAGAGTTGCAAGAACTCCTGCACAGTGACACTTCGCTCCATCTAAAGAAGTTTAAGTTGCCAGGTCTCAAAGCTGAATTATATTGCGACGAGAATGACCAGACACTCAGACCTTATGTTACTAAAGAGTTCCGCAAACAGATTTTCCAGACATTACACTCTCTTAGCCATCCCGGTGCCAATGCCACCATAAAGCTCGTCACAGACCGGCACGTTTGGCCAGGTATCAAGAAAGATTGCCGTCAATGGACACGTACCTGCTTACCATGTCAGAAGGCCAAAGTTACCCGCCATGTGTCTGCACCACTGGGAACTTACAGACTTCCAAGGGCACGGTTCATGTATGTCCACATAGACCTCATTGGCCCACTGCCAATCTCTCAGGGATTCAAGTACTGCCTCACCGCCGTCGATCGCTATACTCGTTGGCCTGAGGTAGTACCATTACAAGAGATTACGGCAGAAGCAGTAGCCAGAGGACTTCTACATGGATGGATATCACGCTTCGATTGTCCCACTGACATCGTAACTGATCGTGGAAGACAGTTCGAGAGCAGCCTGTTCAAGCACCTATCCGAATTAGTTGGCTTCCAGCATCGTCGTACAACGGCTTACCACCCAGCCTGCAATGGCCTCGTGGAGCGTTTCCATCGACAGCTAAAAGCTGCTATCACCTGTCATGCTACCAGTAACTGGGTGGATACGTTGCCTTTGGTCCTACTCGGGATACGTAGCGCGTATAAGAACGATCTCAACGCTTCGACTGCAGAGCTCGTTTACGGAGAACCTTTGAGACTGCCAGGAGAGTTGATACACGCCCACACGACAGATAATACCATTGACGTGACTGATTATATTGCGCGCCTACGTAAGCTTACCCATAACCTAGCTCCAATGCCAGCATCACGCCATACTAGCAGTAATAAGCCTGTCTTTATATACAAAGACCTCAAAACGGCAAGTCACGTGCTACTTAGAGACGATACCAATCATCCACCTCTTCAACCAGCGTATACTGGTCCATACGAAGTGCTCGGTAGAAGTGATAAAGTGTTTAAGTTACGAGTGAACGGCAAAAGTGTAACAGTGTCTATAGATCGTATTAAACCTGCATACATATTGTCTGAAACACCCGATGTAACTGTTCCTCTCCCACAGATTCAATCTACTCCAGAGACTGAAAATGCATTAAAAAAGACTAGATCAGGACGCACAGTACGTATTCCAAATTATTATTAATTATTAATTTTTTATCGCCCTTGACGGTCTCTGGAGGGGGGTGATGTGGGGTCGGAATCTACCTTATCTAATTTGAATTGTAGTTTATTCAAAATTTTCCGTAATTATTTCTAACAAAAACAATTCAATATAAATTACTCGCGGACAGAGCGACCGATTTTGTTAGTTGATATATAGAGTTGCATGGCCCTATGTTCCGCTGCATGCAGCGCTTAAAGCGGGATCGGTCTAACGGTCGGCCCGCCGTCTATGCAGCGCTGCAGCGATGCTTATTTCCAGCGCTTGCCTGCAACTGACACATACCGTCGCAAGACGCATGCGCTAAATAATTTTGGTTTCTAACGTCTTGTCATGCTTGAAAATTTGTAAAATCTAATTCGTTTAATGTTAATTATTTTCTGTCTTTCGCTCCTACTCCTTCTATTTCGTGTCATGTAAATAGTGCTAAATTCCCTTGTGTAACTGGATAAATAAATATATGGTGTACAACATAGCCGCTGGTGATTTTACTCCGGCACCCGTTACGTCACCCAGCATCCAGGTACATTATTCCATCTGCACCCTTTTTACATTCTACAATACCTATTCAAAACAAATTCCGATTATGACTTAAAGTCTCCACAGATGTCGCTAATAGTCTGTAAGTTAAAAGTCCACAAAGCTATCGTATCACTTATCAGTACATTTGAAATACTCGAAAACGTATATATTATGAATCTAAACGAAGTGATTGAATAGCCAAAATAAGTTAAAATTTAAAACATGAAAATAATACTATACAAGAAGTATAGCAAAACTTAATGTGTATAAAATTAGTATGTATTAGTTGTACAATCACCCGTAATGCCTGGTATAATTTTGCATATAAATACGTAGGTATATTATCTATCTGATATTTACTCTGTATCTATGGACGTAGGTGACACCTAGGTACGTATTAGGTCATACTAGGTTACATTACTAGGTTTCATAGGTTATATTGTGACAAAGTTTAATATCCATTCCGTTTGGTATATTGTTTGACAGTGTAAGAAATACAAACATAAAAAAATACCGGAATAGCAAATAACTCATTTAACAATCCTATTGAAAAAGTTTGAAATTATTTTTTTAGATAATATGTTTCTCTGGCCGTGTGGTGACGGCAGTAAAAATACATTTATTTGTCACCAACCCAACTCCTCCTGCGGGTGTCGTAAGAGTCGACTAAGGGATTGAAATGTCACTGACCATTATTTGATAAAAGATTGACGATGGGCAGCAGCGTCATCATAGCGTACACATTACTGCGATCGCCAATCCGCTTGCCCAGCGTGGCGATTATGGGCATTTACCTCCTAATGCGTCTATACGCACAGTTAATAGGAGAGGCCTACGTCCTGCCAGTGGACTATCATAGGCTGATGATGATGATGATGATTCAAAATTATTATACGATGCTTCGTTTACGTCCTAATCTCATATGTGTCAAAATGTATCATCAAACATCACCAAATCCACTTGAGTGACGATTCTGTACAAACTTACTGATGCAGGTGGCAAACACTCGAACTAACCGATCTTCGTACTAATTATGAGGATGCGAAGTACAGCAGAGCTTTTCCGAAGCGAAAATGTTAACTTTGCGAAATGTCCCGCATTCGGCCAATTTGAGGCTCGCTCATGTGTGCTAACCCTATTGGAGCTCATTGAATAGGGGCTGTCTCGCTCATACTAAGGCAAACGAGTGGGATAGGTATATATTTAGATACACAAGGTTTACGACAGGATAAATAATTATGTAACCTTCGTGCTTTTACTAATAAAATTGCTAACTCTTCGTAATAAGGTGCATTTTGGAATAAAACTATTCAAAAACATCGTGTTTCTTTTCTTCGGTTCGCCTTAACGACTGCATCTATTTTGTAGACAATAAACAAATAATGAGTACGTACAACGAATGCTGTCAGAAAACATAAAATTGTATTGCCTGCATTAACTTTACTATTAGGTATATTGTAAAAAAAAATAGTACATTACATCAGAGGCCGCCGTTGGAACGGAAAGGTTCTTGAGTGGTGGCCACGTACCGGAAGGCGTAGCGTGGGTAGGCCGCCACAAGGTGGACCGATGACCTGGTGAAGGTCGCAGGAGTCCGCTGGATGCGAGTGGCACAGGACCGGTCATTGTGGCAATCTTTAGGCGAGACCTATGTTCAGCATTCGACGTCTTTCGGCTGATATGATGATTTAGAGCAAGTAAAATGTATTATCTGATAGTCCACTGCTGGACGTGGGCCTCTCCTATTAACTATGCGTACAAACGCATTAGGAGGTAAATGCCCAATAATCGCCACGCTGGGTTAGCGGATTTGCGATAGCAGCAATGTGTCCACTATGATGACGCTGCTGCCCATCATCAATCTTTTATCAAATAATGGTCAGTGGCACTTCAATCCCTTAGTCGACTCCTACGACACCCGCAGGAGGACACGGCAGCTATATAGGTATATTTTGTATTGGTAATACATAAAATAAATAAATTATAATGTATGTTATGCGGGGTTCAGTTTGTCACCCGTCAAGTACGGAATCCTAAAAATTGCCTGTGGCCTTTGCTTCACTCATGCACCGTTAAACACGAATTGATTGGTTGGTATATATCTCTCTCTGTTTACGAGCAACCAAACGTGTAAAGGTGAGATACATGTATCAGTAGCCGTACCATGACTTTGCAAGTATCGGTAACGTTAGGTTTTACTCGACAAGTAAGGCTGGTTCCTGTGTCACGCGGACACATTCAGATACTATCCGAATATTTTTGGATGTTAATCTTGGCGGATATAATCCGAATAGTGGATTTTTCGGATTGCAATCCCTATGTGTCACGCGGCCCGCCCGCGCGGATATCTCCGCGCGGAGCAAATATGTATGTATTGAATCAATGGCGCGTTTCAGACTGGCGGAGTTTGAAATGTGCCATTGTTTCAATACATATTTGCTCCGCGCGGAGAGATCCACGGGGACGGTCCGCGTGACACAGGAACCAGCCTAATGTCCTGGCCACGACATTGGTCTTAGACGACCGGCTTAGCGGAAAACGTATGGTGCTCCCTCTCGTACCCATATCGGCATCCCGCTCCAACTCATGGATTCGCTCGCCGCTGGTCGCCTTAAAGTATTAATAGACGTTCGAATATGGTCCGCTCCGCACAGCGAACTTGGTCCGCTCCGTACGTGCGCTCGGCTCGCCACACCATCGCACCGTTCAAAAACGGTCCAGTGCTTTTCGTGCTACTAGACAGCGATCACGTCGATATGCCTCAGATTTATCCATCATATTTCAAAAAAAAGACATTTCAAAATTATATTTATACATGTATCAAAAGGTACCTAAATAACTGGAGTATCATAAATATTTTATTGTTTGTTTACTTTTAATTAATTAATAATTACCTACAAGTGCGCTGCGGTGGCGCCGTCCACACGAGCGAACTTGGTGCGGCCCGCACCAAATCCTGTGGGAAAACCATAGAACCGACCGCACCGTCAATAATAATAATAATGTCGGCGGACCGTTGCACACACCATCGAATTTGGTACGGAGCGGACCAAGTTCGCTGTGCGGAGCGGACCATATTCGAACGTCTATTAATACTTAGACCAATGTCGTGGCCGGGCCATAAAGCAGGCCCTCGCGCTCGCTCCAATATGTCAGTGAGAGCGCGATAGAATGCATTTGGTATCGAGTAAAACCTAATGTATCCTTTACTTTCCAACTCATGGTACGGCTACAAAAGCCCTACCATGAGCTATCGCTACGTTACTAATGCGATTGCTTTCTGTCCATCCCACTCGTACCTACTATGTTTCTAAAAAAACTTAAAGATTTCCTTATTGTTAATTGTTTTTATGACATTAACGAATAATATAACTTTAAAGAGTCTAAATAATTGTTAGAGCCCATGCCTATCCATGTAAACTATATGCATCATAAAAATGATGTACCTACCTGTAAGCATGCAAATTATTTAAATTAATTACTCGTGTATTATTTATTATTTAATGTAGACATAAGCCCGTAAAAATGCAGTGCCCTTACAGGCTTTGTGGATAACGTACTATTATTTTTAAACATAAGACCTATTGTATACCCACAAAAGCAATGAATAAATGAATTTTGAATTATGAATTACTTGCGTATTGGCGCGAGAGAGCCGGATATAAAATAAACGCGCGTAAATAACGCCGCGGAATCTAAAGATGCATTCAGACCAAACGAGCATTCGCTATTCTAACCTACTCTACGAAATTCGATCGTTACACAAAACGTGATTGGTTGATTTCGTAGAGTGGGGGATAGAATAGCGAATGCTTGTTTGATCTGAATGCACCTTTATGGTACGGCTACAGTGCACTATGAATGTGAATGAATATATTAACAGAATGTTCATTGAACGAAAAACTGAAACAAAATTGTATTTAAATATAAATCAATAGTTTCAGTTCAATTTTTTTGTGACGTTGTTTGGTTCATTTTTAAACGAATTTGAATAGAATTTTAACTATCGCTAGTTCAAATTCTATTCAAGCTATTTATTATATACCATATTAACGAGTATATATGCTCTATAATGTGGAAGTACCCGACGCTGTACCTACCAATACCCGTCATTATAGCTTGAGTTGCCATCGATAGATAAAATCAACTATTAGAGCATTTAAACGATAATTAATGTATGTAGGTAAGTACCTTTAATGCTTCATATCCCAACTTTGAAATAATTAGCTTTATCTATATTATTTGCTTAATTTTAAGACATGCTGACGTTTATTACGACTAAGTGTTAATATTTCCAATGTCCCAATATGTGACATTGAAACTTGTACTGAAGTGCCATCTATTGGGACTGCCAGCAAAAGCACCTGACGCTTACTCATACAATTTAAACCCGTACTTTGATAGTTCCTGTGTGGCCCAGGGTTCCAATGTATGGACTGTACAGTCAACAAAAATGGGTTTAACACTTTTCGACTTTATTACCACTGAAAAGAGTCGAAAAGTGGTAAACAACTTTTTTGTTGACTGTACACTGTACTTATATTTTTTGGAACGATTTGGGTTTTATTGAATATTTTTGATTTGTGTTTTAAGTAGTAACAACACTACATAGGTGTCTATATAAATTTTTATCACACTTGCTGTCTAAGCGCGCCTTTGCCTGTAATGCTAATAGAAAAGTGAAATTCCCTAGGCAGTAATAGAAATGTCAGTAAGTCATTTCATTATGTTTTGTCTTAAAAAAATTTTTTTTTCGGCAAGTGTGATGCATCACCGTCGGTAAGCGGAATACTAACTCGATTAAAAGCCCTCCGCCTACGGCGTCGGGCTCCTAACACTCTCGATAGTAATTCCGTACTTACCTCCCTTGATACACACTGTACTAATAAATATTAGGTGTCATATACCAAACAAAAAATACCAAGTTTACCTACGCTGAAGATGGGATTTGAATTTGAACCCACGTCCTCAGCTTTCGCGGCTGATGCTTTTAAACCACTCGACCACTCCAGCTTTTTTCTTTGGTCATCACCATCATCAGCCTATGATAGTCCACTGCTGGACGTAGGCCTCTCCTATTAAGTATGCGTATAGACGCTTTAGGAGGTAAATACCCACAATCGCCACGCTGGGCAAGCGAATTGGCCATCGCAGTAATGTGTCCACTATGATGACGCTGCTGCACATCATCAATATGTTATCAAATAATAGTCAGTGACACTTTAATCCCTTAGTCGACTCTTACGACACCCACAGGAGGAGTTGGGGTGGTGACAAATGTATTCTTACTGCCTTCACCACACGGCATAAACGGCACGGTTTTCTTTGGTAAATGACATCTAATATTTATAATGTACATACTATTTCAAAGAACGTTTCGGGAAAAAACGGCATTTCGTCGGTGATAGTGCAATTAATTAAATACCGCGTAACTACCAACAGATAGAGTTCAAATATCAAACAATTGACACACAAATTGATCCTAATTGAATTTGTTAGTTGGTTCATTTGCAGAAAAAGTGTACCTTTTAATGTCACGAAAATAAGTATGTGAATTGAGATTTCTCAGTTTAGTTACTCCCATACTAAAGGTATGAAAAATTCTGTAATAAATTTGAGATTTTTTTTTATCAGTTTCGTTACATTTCGTTTCATACATTTAGTATGGGAGTAACTAAACTGAGTAATCTCAATTTACATACTTATTTTCGTGACATTAGGGACAATTTTTTTTGTTTCATAACTGAAAAGTACGCACGATACCGAGTAAAATGATGTATTACAGTCTATGATCGCAAAAAAAAATTAAAAGGTACACTTTTTCTGCAAATGACCCAGTTACGCGGTATTGCACTTTACCAGACGATTTCCATTTATTTCAATCCTTTTCGATTATTCAATCAGATAGAGTGCTTCTAGCTTCCTCGAAAACCAAATGGTTGCTTTCATGCCCATCAATAAGTGTGAAGATTATTTTACAAGTAATAAATAACGAAAAGCGTCGAACCATTTTACAAAATTTACACATTAAAACATACATGGGTGTAAGTCTAATGGGCATTTTCACTTCTAGGGATGCCCAATTAGCTTAACTCTCACAAAAAAGTTAACTTCGATGTCAGTTCTGTAACGACAATAAAGCATTAAATATTTACGTAAATCCACTTTATTCATGTTTTTATATTGCATAAACGCGTATTCTTTCTGGATTTGTTAACATTCAATACTTAGTTGTCGTTACAAAGCTGACATCGAAGTTAACTTTTTGTGACAGTGAAGCTAATTGGGTGTCTACATACCTAATAAGTACATTTATATAACTGTTACTTAAAAGGAGTGCAACAAAATTATCCACAGAAAATAATTCGGTGCGCAATGTAGAGCAATACACTGAAGTAGGTAGTTAGTACAGTAAGTTAAACTCTCGTTGACAGGTAATTTCAAAAGCAGATGACATACCTGTCATATCAATGTTCGTACCTACTTTGCTGCTCCGAAAATCTTTAAAAAATTTAAGATCTTAAAAAAAATCGTAATCCATGATTACACTAATGAATCCCATGCCTGGTTTAATTTATCTCCCGTATTAGATTTACACACGGTACGAGTATATCCTGGGACACTGTTACACAAATAGGTAAACCACGGTAAACTCAAGTAAGTCTTGTGATGTGGGCACAAAGCGGCGATATATATTATATGTATAATAGATAGATACATATAAATAATTAAATACACACAACACAAAAATAAATAAATGACCTCGCTGAGATTCGAACCCGAAACCTTCAGCTTTAGGGTCACAACCAACTAGACTACGGAAATACACGAACAATGCATACCTAAAGCCATGGTGTTGTACACGTAATCGATATTAATTCAGGCTATCGATTAAATGGAGTCTGCATCAGATCGTAAACAGGGAGATTGCCTTGCACAGGTGCGTCAGAGATGCGGCTGTTTCGATAAATTTGAACTGCACTGATAATTTTAAAGCCTTTAAAGGTAGCTTCATAAATTCGAAATTTGAAGCTACCTTCACAAAATAAATGCGACTGATTTATTGTCCCGATATCTTATAAAATACCTACAACGTTTCTAAAACTTAATGCTTTAGTTCGGTAGCGGCAACAATTGGGTTGTCTATTGTTTGCCCGACAGTTATTTAACATAATATTCATATGCCCGAATCTAACTTGCCCGAATTTCATTTGCCCGAATGATTTGTTTACCATAAAAATTGTATGACATACTGCTTGTTTGCCCGAATATTACCTTCCATAATCATACAATGCCATCCTATTTCTTTTCCATATTATTAAGTGCAATAATATGGTTTGATAGAATATTCAAATGCCAGAACCAATTGTTGCCATATTAATTGTTGGCCATATTAATTGAGTGCAATAATATTATTTAATGGAATATTCAAACGCCATCAGTAATTATCAGTTTTTTCAAATAAGTACTAGCTATATTATTACAAAAGTTACAAGCGTTTGAAAAAACGGGCTTCTGGGAACCGGTTGACGAAGCCCCGCTGCGCGGGGCTTCTATTTCTGCTCTAAGGGATGAAAGGTACCTAACGAACCTATCCAGGTTAGGGTGGGGGAACTACAATATGTTCTTTTTTAAGGGGGGCTTCGCCCCCCCGTCCCCCCTTTTTTGGTTTTACAAAAATGAGGATGCGTAAACAATGAATTAAAAATACTTAAGTATTTTTTAGTCAACGCTTTTAACTCCGCCCTACCCTAGAAACCTAACCAATTCAAGTTGGTTTTGCCCTGGTTTATTACTTGAACATCAGGCACGCAGAATACTAACCTAACCTACTTTTTAAGAGCAGTTTCACTTTGTGGAGGGTCATTTGGATGACAAGTTATGTTATGGCATGTAATATTTACGGATTCCGATGATTCTGACAAAAAACATTATGGAAATTGTCTTTTCTGGTAGCTAATTTGGATGACAAACGATGTTGTGGCATGTGATAATTACGGATTTCGATGATTCTGACAAATGACATTATGAAAATAGACTTTATGGGAAACAAAGTTTCTGGCAAATGATTAATATAGTAAACAATAAGTATGGCATAAGATGTTATGAGAAACAATATTATGTGTGTTGAATAGGATGGCAAATAAAATTATGGCAAATGAAATTCTGGCAAATGGGGGTAACCCCAACAATTGAAATACTCTCTTGCCAAATGCATTTTAACTTTAAGATGTTGTTAAGTTAGTTGTTTCGCATAGCAATCCATAAATAACTTGTAAGCAACAAAGATAAATAATACGTGGGATGATAGGTGTCTAGAACATCTAGGCAGGCACTACACTTATGGTCTACATCAGGATCAAAGACTTTTGCATTGATGCATTAAGGTTGCGATAAAAACTTGGGTCATAAATGCAATAATCATACGCACTGTCAATAATGCAATGACGATACGCATGATAATGTAAAATATTCAGGGCATTGTATAAAATGTCATTTGTAAACTGTTAGATATAGTTATCTAAACAAAATTTAATATCCCCTGATATAAATAAACTAAAAATTACATACTTTTCAATGTTCATCTTAGTATTTAATAATATCATTTTGCTATGCTTTTGTTTGTGTACTCTACCTGCAACATGTTAGTAAATACTTATGTATGACACATTTCAGGATACCCTGATTATTAAATAAACATTATCCCGAATAACTCGTAAACAAAAAGAGATCGACGACTGATATTAAGAAAATAGTGCTCTTAGGTACACTACTCTTTACACGAATTTATTTTAACTATCTATTTTACGTTACTACTTTATTATTATCAAGGAAGACTTTTTAATATCGGCATCGTTATTATCAAAGATTTTTCAGTATCGATATCGATAGTTTCAACACGTGTCCCATCCCTAGGTGTAACTTCAGGCAGCTCGGCTAGGTAATGTCAGTATATTGAAGGAAAATAGATCTCCGTAAATCCGTAATACGACCTAACGTGCTGGAATAGTCTGCAATAGCCCGTTACACAGGCTGATGTTGAATATTGTATTACCAATACGTCAGTTGACTTTATGTGCCGCTAAATTCTTTAGATTCTTACATTTTCTTTGTATTGTCTCCGTGTGGCTTGTTAATGTACTTTATTCTTTATTCAACAACAACTATGTAAAAAACAGCTTACGCCAAGACATTACATGTGGAATTATCTATAAGCTAACATAATTCTAATTGTAATAACATTTTATGTCAAAATACTGAAAAGGAAAAATTATAGGGTACAGTAGCAGGTATTAAGGTAATGGTTAATTTTTCGTCTAAGTTGTGTCCATCTATCAGAGAAAATGTCGGCATTTTGAATCGTAGCTAAAAAGTTATTAATTAGTTCTATAGCTCTATGGGTGGGTGCGCTGGAACGTTGGAAGTTTGATGGGTGCGGATGTGATATGGAATAGTAAGGAGGTCTCTAGGGCGGCGCACTCGGCGCCCCACTGCAGCTGTATAGTTGTTAGGGATGAGGATGGCTATGCGCTCGAGCACGGATGGGTTATCAATATGATTTCTGAGGAGTAGACAGTAGACTTCTGTTAATACTGTGTAGAGTTTGCGAGTGCAATTCTGAAATAGTTTGAACACTTGGATCACGTCTTCGATATTGATAAAAATTGTTAGGCTGGTAGAGTACACTATCCCACAGCCAGGGCATTTTTGTGGTACACTTTACGGAAAAACTATTGGGAGTATGGATTTGTTCTTTTAACATAGTCATTTGAATTCATATGTAGATGTGTTATCAGTAGAAAAAATATTTTTTTTTCATCCGAAAAATAAAAATTTATAATAACTACGCTGAACAAGATCCAACACATTTCCCAAAATGTTCCCAGGAAGTTTGTATGGACTTTTTTTTTGTTACTGGATTCCTATACATATTTTTGTAACAAAAAAGGAACGTTTCATACAAACATTTTGGAACATTATGGGAAAAGTCTCATCTTGCTCAGCATCATTGACTCTACTAGCGTAGGGGAAGGTGGCTCAAAGAGGGCACCTTAAGGGAGAATGGAAAAAAAAGTGGTATTTAACCTAGCTAGCTTATTCTTTTTTTTTCCAAAAGGTACATTATTTAATAGTTTTCGATGGAGGATGGCTTAATTTATCTAAAAATGGTAAACAAAAGAATTATACGCAATTTTAAAAACCTCTACGATTGCCCGCTTTGCCCTAGGGGGTGGCCTAAAGTGGGCATCGGCTTAGGGCAAAACGGGCATGGGCTAGGGTAAAGCGAAGTCACCCAAAGGGCAATGAAGAGGGCTATGCTAGGAGTCTCACTGTGTGATCGTATTAGAAATGAGGCCATCTGCAGCAGAACCAAAGTAATATAGGTCTCCGAATCGCTAAACTGAAGTGACAGTGGGCAGGCTACATTGCACGTAGAACCGATGGCTGTTGGGGTGAACAGGATCTCTAGTAGAGGCCACGTACCGGAAGGGGCGCGTGAGTAGGCCCCTCCACAAGGTGGACTGATGACTTAGTCGACGTCGCAGGAGTCCGCTGGATGCGAGCCGCGCAGAACCGGTCATTGTAGCAATATTTGAGGGAGACCTATGTACAGTAGTGGACGTTTTTCGGCTGATATGATGATGACGATGAATATTATTCAGGCATAACCATCTATTAGTTACCTTTTTTAATATTAAAATATATTTTGATTTCCTGACACATATTAAAATAAACGGACCTGATTTCTGGATCTCATGTCCAAGATACATGAGCCCACGAGTCGCAGTTATTACATTTAATTCAGTCCTCAATAGGTGGCTCCTCTAAAGTTCGTGGCATTCAAAACAACGTTTCTGCTGGGACGTTTTGATGCTGGGAGGCTTAGTTTTATAAATATACCAGTTTTCAACTAAATTTACATTGTAAAAAACACACCGGGCAAAGCGGACAGTGCCCACATTACCCTGCCCGCTTTGCCTTTTTTGACAATTACAAAATGAAAGCAAAATCTACCCTCCAAATGTTGAGACACGATGAGTTGAATGCAAGGGTATTACGGCCAGATAACAAATTATTTAGTAACAGGCATTTATGACAGCCTTACAAGCATCGAAAATGAGAAAACACATGACTCACACCGTGAAATATTTTTCAAAAAACCGCAAAAAACATGTTTTTGTTAGAGACCGTAACGGCGTGCTCATAGATTAGCCGGACGAATGACACGAGATGCGCGAGTATGGCGGGGAGTACTGTCACGTGTTACAAACACGCTCCATTTTGAAATGGCAACATAAAATCCAGTGCCCTCTTTGGGCGCTATGCCCGCTTTGGGCTACCTTCCCCTACCATTTTTTATCGATATCAAAGACGTGTTCCAAATGTACAAACTTTTTCAAAATTGTACACGATCTGAAATAAAATATGAAACAACGGTATTTGTAAATGACTCTGTATAATAAATGGGTATTATTTTTATTTTTTATTTATTTTTACGTTACAGTTACAACACGAAGGCACTGTGAACTACAAAAATATAAAAACAACTTAAAACTAGTTTGATTTAGGCGACGTAACGACGTGGCCCTGTTGCGTCGTCTGATCCGGCGTAGTATTCGGCAGATTGCCTCGGAACTGCCGAAACACGACGCCCTTTGGCCAGAAGTCAGCACTCGCGATGGTGTCCTGCAGCGGGCGCGGCACACGCACCACGAACGAGCTGAAGTGCACGTAGTGGCGCGACCGCAGCTGCTGCACCCTCAGCGAGAGGCCAGTTTTCCGGTGGACGTACTCCACCCAATCGTTGGATCAATATATTATGAATTTATCATGGTCATCTGTAATATAAAATATATACCTGTATCTCATCAGATATATATATCAGAGCGGCTAGGTCTGCTCAAAATATCTGAGCAAGAATCCATTTGCATAGCGTTAAGGTGGGTTTAGACCAAACGAGCATTCGCTCATTCTATCCCCCACTTAACGAAATCAACGAATTTCGACGAATCAAGTTTAGTGTAACGAAGGAATTTCGTAGAGTGGGGGATAGATTGAGCGAATGCTCGTTTGATCTAAATGAACCTTTAGAGTGCTTGTTCAGATATTTTTAATCACCGTGGACGTTTAGATATTTATTTCTGATGGCAACTAAATGTCATGTCACATGTCAAAAATCAAGTAGGTACCTACATTACTATTTAATTTTTTTCAGATTTGGGAAATTATACCCATTCAGCATCAATCTGTGTATAATTCGAAATATGTATAATCATCATCGACCGAGAGACGTCCATTGCTAAACATAGGCCTCCCCCAAAGATTACCACAATGACCGGTCCTGCGCCACCCGCATCCAGCGGACTCCTGCGACCTTTACCAGGTCATTCACCAATTTGTATAATATTGTCCTCAAATATTGCTAAACTCGACTTGCAACATGCTGTATATTGGCAGAAAGCGCAGTCACCGTTCAGCTTATAACATCATACGAAAACAAAATGGGATTCGTCGCCCAGAATTTAAGGACAATATTATGTCAATGCCATTCATTTTTTTGCCGCGTGGTGACGGCAGTAAGAATTCATTTCGACTGTCGACTAAGGGATTGAAATGTCACTGACCATTATTTTATAAAAGATTGATGATGGGCAGCAGCGTCATCATAGTGGACACATTCCTGCGATCGCCAATCCGCTTGCCTAGCGTGGCGATTATGGGCATTTACCTCCTAATGTGTTTATACGCATAGTTAATAGGAGATGCCTACGTCCAGAATTGGACTATCATAGGCTGATGACGATTCATTTTAAACAAGTTTTATTCCGAAAGACGTAACGGGGTCAAAATTATTTTCGTTTTCTTATTTTGTGTCCCTAAAAAACGTGACACATGTGTGATTTTTGTATGAGATGATGTTTTGTTTCAAATTTGTGATGTATGGATTAGAATCTAGCGTGAAAAGGAAATACAAGTGCACCGGATTTTTTGTATATATTGAGCCGAAACAGCAACTAAAAGCTTGACACAGTGGTATGAAACAAGACAACGAAAAGAATTTTGACCCAACTATCCCGAACAGCACGATAAGTATTAAATATTCATTTATTTATTTGTTTATAGGCTAGGTAACAGATTGTGAATTAGTTCACTTATAGCTATAGTGCATTTCGATACAAGTGCAAAAAATTTTTTTTTTTTTTATACCACGTCTGTGGCAAACAAGCATACGGCCCGCCTGATGGAAAGCAGTCACCGTAGCCTACCGCTTGCAACCCCAGGGGTGTCACATGCGCGTTGCCGACCCAATAAGAACTTGTACACTCCTCTTTTGAAGAACCCCATACTGTAGTCCAACGGGAAAACCTCGGCAGGGAGCTCATTCCACAGACGGACCGTCCGCGGGAGGAAGATCCTCAGAAACCGCACGGTGCGCGACCATTTAGGTTGCAAGGTGTGAGGATGAGCGCCCAGTCGGTGGCGAGCGGTGCGATGATGAAAAGTGGACGTTGGCATCATGTCGAACAGTTCTTCAGAGCACAACCCATTGTACAGACGATAGAACACACATAAGGAGGCGAAGTCTCTCCTTAGACTTAAGGGTTCAATACCGCCTGTGAGTCTGGGATCGTCGACTATTCGGACAGCTCGTCTCTGAACCGAGTCAAAGGGTGCAAGCTGGGTATACAGGTGCTCCTGCCCAGAGGTGACAGCAATACTCCATATGGGGTCTGACTTGCGACTTATATAACAGAAGTCTTTGCCCCGGAGTAAAGTATCCCCTCGCTTTATTGAGCACCCCGAGCTTTTTGGATGCCAGCGTAGCTTTTCCCTTAGGTGACATCGGAATTGGACGTCGTTGGAAATGTCGACTCCGAGGATCCCAATACTCCCTGACATGGTAAGAGCTGTGTCTTGGAACTTTGGAGCCACAGTAAATGGGGTTTTTTTAGCGGTAAACGCGCAAACTTGTGTCTTTGTGGGGTTGAACCTGACTAGGTTATCCCGACCCCATAACGAGACTCTAGATAAAGTGTTCTCGATGTCAGACACAAGTTTTCCGCGACTTTCCAGTACCACAGAGCGAGGGATATTAGCACGGCCTGTGTAAAAAGTATCCCCAGTACTGTCATCCGCATAGCAATGGAGGTCGCCGATAGACAACATGTCATTGATATGCAGAAGGAACAGCGTTGGGGATAGCACAGAGCCTTGCGGGACGCCAGCGTTTATGTCCATGCTATCAGAGCAGCTACCGTCTACTACGGCACGAATGCGTCTGCCGGACAAAAAGCTAGCAATCCATCTGCATAATCCCTCGGGCAGTCCATAAGATGGCAACTTCGACAAAAGGCCCCTATGCCAGACCCGATCGAACGCCTTCGCTATATCTAGGCTGACTGCCAAAGCCTCGCCTTGACTCTCAATGGCTGATGCCCAGCGGTGAGTGAGGTACACTAGAAGATCACCGGTAGAGCGACCGTGGCGAAAACCATACTGGCGGTCGCTTATAAGATCGTGTTCTTCTAGGTAACCAAGGAGCTTAGCGTTAACTATACGCTCCATGACCTTAGAGAGAAGGGAGGTGATAGCGATAGGCCTATAATTCGATGGATCCGATCTGTCACCCTGTTTTGGAACAGGGTGCACAAGGGCCGTCTTCCACGAAGATGGAATTTCCCGTTTGATACTGGAAAGAGCGAAGAGACGCGTTAACACAGGACACAACTCAGGAGCACAACGTTTAAGCACCACTGCAGGTATGCCGTCTGGCCCGCTCGACTTGTGAACGTTTAACGACAGCAACTCCCGCCGAACATCTTTCTGGGAGATGCGAATTTCTGGCATGGAGTGTGCGCACCGCGGGATGGTAGGCGGTATAATGCTGCCGTCATCGCTCACAGTCGAGTTCGAGGCAAAAAGAGCACCTAGAAGATCGGCCTTATAATTATGTTTTCCTTATTGATCCGTGCGTAAATTTCTCTTTTCGAGGCACTTGTTATGAAAAAAGTCGTTCGATACACGTATAAAAACTTTCTTTTTAACTCGGGTGATTGTCGCCCTCGTTTCACACGGGCTCCAACTTTCAACCTCGTCGAAAAAAAATTTTTTTGCACTTGTATCGAAATGTACTATTACATTACAACACCTAGTTATCAGAAAACAAATATTAGACATCTTTTATGATACATATTCGTTGAAATATACCGAGTATAAATCTAATACGGGCGGTAATTCAAGCATGGAATTCATTAGTGTAATTCATGGATCTTGATGATTATGTTACACTTAATTATCATCGATTTTCAGAGCAGTTTACCTACGATGTACATACAAACATATTTTAATATTGATATGGCAGTTAGGTATGTCATCTGCTTTTGAAATTAGCTGTCAACGACGGTGGCCGTGTGGTGACGGAAGTAAGAATACATTTGTCACCACCCCAACTCCTCCTGCGGGTATCGTAAGAGTCGACTTAGGGATTTAAGTGTCACTGACCATTATTTGATAAACGATTGATGATGGGCCGCAACCGTCATCATAGTGGACACATTACTGCGATCGCCAATCCGCATGCCCAGCGTGGCGATTATGGGCATTTACCTCCTATTGCGTCTATACTCATAGTTAATAGGAGAGGTCTACGTCCAACAGTGGACTATCATAGGCTGTTGATGATGATGATGATGTCAACGAGTGTTTAACTTCAGTGTGTTGCTTTACATTGCGTGCCGAATAATTTAGTTTAGACAATTTTGTTACTTCAATTTTAAGTAAGAGCTAAGAGCTCTCCGTTAAGAGCTGCGCCCATATCAGACTTATATCCTTTACGTACATATATTATATATCATATCACACATCAAGAATCAATATCGTCACACGCTTGATAAAACGCAGTCGCAAAGCAATCAAACTTTCTTAGGAAAATAGCCGATTTTTCCAAATTCCTCTGCCGAATGCGTGAATGATGATTGTTACAAGAGTTTGAGACAACTTACCCTTACCACGATTTTCCTATCAGAGTACTTGCGTGCTTAGCAAAGATACCATTTTGCTATCGTATCATCATCAGCCTATGATAGTCCACTGCTGGACGTAGGCCTCTCCTATTAACAATGCGTATAGACGCATTAGGAGGTAAATGCCCATAATCGCCACGCTGGGCAAGCGGATTGGAAATCGCAGTAAAGTGTCCACTATGATGACGCTGCTGCCCATCATAAATCTTTTATCAAAGAATGGTCAGTGACACTTCAATCCCTTAGTCTTCTTTTACGACATCACGGGAAAAGTTGGGGTGGTGACAAATGTATTCTTACTGCCGTCACCACACCGATGCAATTTCGCAAATCCAGGGTAGGGGTCCAGGTAGGGACAAAAACAATGATATAGCCGGATAACTGATAAAGTTTTGAAGGAGATATCTTCTGAGTGTTTTTGAAGGGTTAGCTTTGTTATTGAATGTCAAAATCACTCATGTGACTCTTGAGTCACATCGAATCACAAGTGCTATCTTGATAGCACTTGTGATTCGCCTATCAAGTATCATAGTTCTATTTTGCATAAGCTATTGAGTTTCATGCAAATGACGATGGAAACGTAAACGCGATCGAGACGTTTTTTATAAGTTATTACCTACACTCGGCCTTCTGCTCGTGATTCGGAAGAGCCCAAACAGATCTGGAAGAGTTAGGTTTTCGGGATTTTTTTTTTGAAAACGCCCATGTCACATTTTGAGTGACATAGCACTTTCTCATGGCGCCACATTCTCAGGTCACTTTCTCAGTAGTTTACATTCTAAGAACATCAGGTTTATGTAATGTGTATGTCACATTTAGAATAATACCTTACTTATTATCCTTTCCTCAGTAGGTATGTGACCTGGGCGTTACCTATTTAAAATGTGACTTTCTGCGAAAGTGGCCTGGATGCTTAGCCAAGTTGCCAATCGCTAGCGCTTAGTAGCGTATCGTAGTTTTCCCTCTCTGTCACTCTCTCATATCAGTGCGACAAAGACAGTTAGCTGTCTTTCGTTTACGATTGACGATTAAGCGTTAGCGATTGGCAACTTGTCTAAGCACCCTGATAATAAAATGACAAATGTCATCCGGACACATTTTCGTCTGTTTCGCTTCAAATCCAGGGTAAGGGTCCAGGTAGGGACAAAAACAATGATATAGCCGGATAACTGATAAAGTTTTGAAGGAGATGTCTTCTGAGTGTTTCTGAAGGTTTAGCTTTGTTATTGAATGTCACAATACCCACATGTGACTCATGATGGCACTTGAGATTCGCATTTCAAGTATCATAGTTATATTTTCCATAAACTATTCAGAGTCAAATTTTAAAGTTTATGTGAAAATGGTTATTTATGTATAACTCAAAAAGTAGCACAAAGCAGCGTGTTGGATAAAAACCAATTCACTGTGGAATTCAAAATATTTAACCCTTTCAAAGCCGAGAACCACTAAAGTGGTTGTGTGTTGCCTACCACGCCAGCAGCCACTAAAGTGGTCATCAAGTATGCTGTCAAAGTAAGTCTAACTGGCAGATGAGGTTTATTTCCGGTGTTCTTTAATAGAGATACCGGCGTGTATGTCACATTTTGATGCAAGAGTGAAGGCGCTTAATAGTACATTGTGTACATTGTGCGTCCTTAGACGGTAAATAAGATTCTTGTACCGCCCGTGGCACACAAAATGTTACACGCAGAGAAATATCTGGCTACTAACACGAGAAAAAACGCTACTGTAACTAGAACTTCTGTTTGCAGTCGTGACAGCAAGACTCGCGAGTTTACTTTACAAAAACCATTCTGTTATTATTTTTAATTATTGGTTTATTAATGACAACTAGATGTTTAGTGCAACTGATCGAACAATGTAATACTCACAACAAGGTAAATAACGCGCCTGTAACAATACCCATGTAAATGTAACCATACGTAGTAGTAGAGATGACCGGACTGATTGTACGGACTACTATGCAATCTAGTAAACATTAGCACTTTTTTTTTTAGGTTTACTAAATATTTTGCTGAATTTACTGTTGCATTTGTGTAACATAACGACACGAACTTGAATGATAACTATTCGTATTGTAACGATAGCTTTATGTTTTTGTAACAAGCACAATACACATTGTAATGGTAGCATTGTAGGTATTGTTACAGCTACTGTTCCGTATCGTACGTAATACCTACCTACTAGTTTAGGTGAAGCCTGCAATCTAGTGCACTTGCAACACTAACGGATCCTCTCAGGCTTTTAGTGGACAAAAATACAATTTTGTTTGTCTTAGTATAAATGACTAAAACTATTTTCTCAATTAGAAACCTAATATGGATCCATTTTTGGTAATGCAAGTACACTGGATTGCGAGCGCTCCATCTAAACAAAGTCTACAGAGCCATCAGTAAGTGTGACGCCTTTTAAAATATAAAAAATGCCCCTTTTATTATAATATACTTGTCATCGACTATCTAGTTTTAACATAAAAATAACACAAAGCTGTTAAGGCACATGTTAATGCTAAGTTTAACGGGTGTTAGAACCAGAAATTGAGATTAACGGCATTTTCGTTATTAAGGCGTCCCACGTGCTACGGCTCCATTGTGATGTAGTTTTAGGTTTTCTGGAAGCAAAAATAAAAAATATTAAGTACATAGAAAAATAACATTTATTTTATAATCATAACAGTCATTCATCATCTATATCATTGCAATATCTATATTACTTCTTATACAAAAGTCAAATACAATGTAAATTAAACCCAACTTTTTTTTATTGTATTTGATTTTTGTATAAAAAGTAACATATTAGTGGACAGCTCCACGTATAAAATATTAAAATCAAAGACGTTTATAACACAACTAAGAACTATTCTAATGAGTGTTTTCATCTATACTACTTATACATAGATAACTAGTCCAAACATAAGAGTAACATATTTTGTACTTCTTTTCATTTAAATATATTAGTAGGTATCCATAATTTTGAACACAGGAACAAAATTGTTATAATTCTTCGCGATACAATCAACTTGGTTTATTGTATCTTAAATTGAGATCAATTAAATTAAATATCTAAAGTGAAGATCGTGGTGTAACATAATAATGTTTACCATCAACACTAAGGGTCATATTATTTGGCAAGTAACTAGCAATGTTAGCTATGGAAAAGAAATAAGTATTTCCATCGTTCAATAATTCTACATCAAAACAGTATAAATGTTCATTAAAACATAACGTATCAAACAAAGAACACTCAAAAATAACAACATAATCATCGGCTATAAAAATATTTTCGATCAAGCCAAATTTTGGTAGTAATTTTTTTTCATCAAAATCTAACGTTAACGTCATATTGGCAGCGTATTTAATTCCGTTAACATTGACCCAATTACATTTATAAAACGTTGTCAGCTCTAACTGTAATTGACGCACAATATTTTCCATGGTTCTCTGATCACTTACAGTTTTTTTTCTTCCACAGTCAAACGACTGCTTAATGAAGGTATTACTGATAAACTTATTATTTAACTGAAGTTGATGTTTAATAGCAAGTGATTTACAAATATTGATTCTATTATTGGTCACATTTGCATATAACTTCGATATGCGATGTTTAGCTTCATATCTCATCGACCAGATGTTTACTAGGGGACCGAATTTAACTAACATCTTTGGATAATGAGTAAGATAATGGAATTTAGGAGTTAAGGATTTTTTACTATATTTCAAATATAAGAAATTATGTTCGGAAATAAGACTTTTCAATAAATCCGAATCTGATTCGTTAATGACAGTTGACATAACAATGTCCATTATCTTTCTCAAACAAACATAAATATTCCAAATTGCATCATGGCTGGGTACAAAGTCACCCACTAGCAATCCAAAGTATCTTACAAAACAAAGCATTTCTGCTGCTGACATTTTCAGAGTATTGCGTTGCAAATGATCCAATGTAACGATTGGGGGTGTATTCCTTCTATCAGGTCCGTAATTAAAAGAAATAATTCTATTATTTAAAGTATGTAAAGAAAAATATTTAAGGTCGATAATATAACTTAAAATAATGAAACTCATATCATATTTACATACCCCTTCTAAGAGATCATGCATTATGTCAACTCCGACATGATCAATAATTGAAAACCCCTTTACGTTATGCCAAACACATTCATCTTTAATGCCTGTAGCAGAAACATTTTGCAATTCTACATCTGCCATATACTGAGGCATAGTACGTAACAATGATTCATCACATTCATAAGCATTTCTCATAGTTTCTTTAGTAATCTTACATACACGGCATGGATAGTTTGAAGAAAAAGATTCTGTAAGTCCGGTGATTGTGTGTATACCTAAGTTATCTCCTATAATAACAGCTAACTCAAAATAAAGTTTAGTTTTTTTTCCAGGATTATTAACCTCGATTCCATTTTCTAATAAATCATTTAAATCTGAAATAACTGGGGCAAATACAACTTTATTCCCAAATTTTTGTCGATCGGAAGAATGGAATAACAGTGATAAAAATATATTACCCAAGTGTGATATTTTATGGGGAGGAACACACAGAACACTAATATAAACAGCCCCCAGTTTGTGTATGCCTGAATGACTGCCTAAAGCGTTACCAACTTCGTAATCATCAAAAAAAAGACACAATGGAAATACAA
This sequence comes from Thaumatotibia leucotreta, assembly GCA_025490895.1. Taxonomy (NCBI): domain Eukaryota; kingdom Metazoa; phylum Arthropoda; class Insecta; order Lepidoptera; family Tortricidae; genus Thaumatotibia; species Thaumatotibia leucotreta. Next base: position 723,752 of record JALPQI010000033.1, on the reverse strand, counting down.
TTTTTTCTTCATGTAAAGCCATTTTTTTTTGCCATTCAGAACCTTTTATTATATTTTGGACTAAATTACTATCACTATTTAGAATTTTTGTGAAAAATTGCAATGTTTCCTCCAATACACCATCCATTTCGAAAAATTTTTTGAGTACTAAGTTTATAGGAATATGCATTGCTGTTACTTTTATTGTAGTAATATTGCAATCATTATTACTATCATATTTTGTCTCTAGCCGTTGTCCAACAGTATATTCTTGGGGATCTATATATGTACCAAGACTTCTAAAATAAGACAGCCTCTTATGCTCTGATGCAAAATCTTTCATTGACTCATTTAAAGATGCAACTCTGTTATATGTAATTTGGTAACAGTCCCCGTTTAAGGTATCATGCATTGAAGAAGGATCAAGTAAAGGCTTAATAATATTGTTACTCAAGTTGTCCATTATTGCTTGAACCACATTAAGCGGTATAACTGAATTGGCGTACAGCAATGAAGCAAACTTAGCTATAGGGTTGATAACTGATTCAATGTTTTTCATATGTTCAACATTTAAACTATGTGAACTGTTGTTTAAAGACCTTGTTTCTATATCAGAACATATATCAGAAGTAGTTGTATTTGTCACTAGTGGGACTGTACTCAATGAATTCTTTGTTAATATCATGCCATTGGTATGAGTATCTAAGGAATTCGATTCTTTTTGATGACTCTTTAAATGTTTTTTGAATGAATTAAAAAGCGAAAATTTTCTATTACACCCTTCTTCTAGACAAATGAAATTATTCAAAGGTAAGCCCCGTTTCTGGTGGAATAATGTTATGTGAGTACACAATTGTTTGAAAGTTGGTAAATCTACAGAACATACAAAACACTTAGGCATTATAACAGGTTTTGTTTAAAAAAATATTATTTGTTTAACTTGTTAAAGATCAATGTCCAGATCAGTTATAAATGCATTAACAGTGCTATAATTTTTGTCCCACTTTGTTTTTAACTGGTATAGTCCAAGCTGTATGAAGTTCCACACGCATATACTCTCTGTCGGATATTGACAATGCAGAGAGTAAAAAATTTTAAAACATGTATCTACTGTTTTTAAAATTGAATTCATCTCGAAAAATATATCATTAACAACGACAAAGTATTTTTGTATCTCCATATAAGAAGAGCCAACAATCACAATTACCAGTTGGAGTGTCAATTTGTACTTCAGATATTTCTCACGCCGGTTAGCTATTTTTATAAATGAAATCTATAAATGATACCTAATACCTGGATTTTTTTTAATACAAATTTTAAATACACCCTGTATGTAAAACTCTTATTATAAATTCTAGATAGGTACTCACCTTTGTTTAGAATTTGAAGTTGTTCCAGTATGTCTTTAACTTCTGGCACCTGGCCTTTAGATAGAGCTAGTTTGAAAATTTTTCTTTTTATTGTTGGAAATGTTGCAAACATTTTATTTTCTGCTGATGGGTGTAAAATCTCAAAGTCATTTATAAGAAGCTCATACCCTCGTGGTGTTTTTAGCACAGGATATTTATTTATGTATGCATCAATGGTCATTTCCGAAGTTTCTATTTCTTTTAATCTTCTTTTAGCAGTTCTATGCCACTTCTCAGTCACTAAATGCCAGGGTTCCGTACAGTTTTGGAGCCACTGGATATCTTCATCTGTTCCACTTTCTGGAAAGATAGATATACAAATAATAATCATAAAACAAATATTTCAACATAAAGTACTTTAATTTCCATAAAATAAAATAAGTTACCGGTTTTTAAACTTGTTTGATAAAAAGTTAATGCTAACTCAACATTGATGTCATGTCATTACTAACAAGACCAACATTCCTTCCAAACGCTTAACCAAATTCGGGAGAGGCCCTAGCCAAGGAAAAAGATACTTGCTAATTTATAACTTGCCTGTTTCGTCGACTTCTGATGGCTCGTTGCTGTCATTGTTGATGTTGGAGCATTTCTTTTTTTTGATAACCTTAGCCTCCCTAAGTTCGCGACGCCGGTTTTGTAGACAATCATATAATTTGCCCTTGGCACATCTTTTTATTTTAAGTTTGGTATCATTAATATATGGAATGAAATATGTACTTATATTTTCCTTTCTGAAGACTTCAGTTATTTCTTGTGCCTTTGTTAGTAGAATAGAACTATCTATTCTTTTATTAGGGTCTGTTTCCATTAGATCTTTTATTATTATGTTGCAAATTTTTCTTCGCCCATTATTTGATAATTTGCCTTGTTCAGAATACAAATTTAGTAGACCTTGTCCTTCATTTGATTTTAAAAGAAGATTTTTCAACGGCTGAAAAGAACACAAAATATGTATTAAAAGAAGTAGATAGGTAATTGAAGTTTTACTATGTCTGTCTGTTTTATTTTTTAGATCAAGTAGTAAACTTTATTTGATGTATTCATCTTACCAAACATGCATCTTCATTACAGATCGTCATATCCTGATCTTCACTAGTGGTAGCCACCTGATGCTCATTAGACATAGTCATCTGATCCTCACTATTGGTAGCTACGATGATGATATCAGAATCATGTGATTGGGTTGAGGTATCAGCATTACTTAAAGGCACCAGAAATTCACTCACACTCCGTATTTGTTTGTGTTTGGGATTAAGGATGTCTACAAACATAGGGGCCTGCAAAAATACAATTATAATTAAAAGTACCTATTACTTATATAAGTATACTTGTAAAAACAAACAAGATGAACTAAATTTGAAGGGTTTACTAGTAACGATTGAAGATTCCATCATCCATCACCTGGTGCCGTCATCAGACATCAGAGCTTGACGGAAACAATTTAATGTAATATCAACAGGACTCTATAAGTACATTTGCAAATTTTCTAATCAAAACAACAATTCTAAGTTGATTAAATTCGCCATCTAAGACTTGTTTACATTACTTACAGGTTAAGTTAATAGAATCATGTTAAAAGTAGGAGATACTTACGGGGCTGCTACTGGTAGATAACATTTCGGGGCACTCTTCTGGGTTTATTAGTTTTTTCCAGTTGTCCAAGTTTCTTAAAAATTTGGCTCGGTCTCCAATTGGAGGGATTAATTCCTTAACTAGAGAACTGTCTAGCATCGAGAGTGTTGATATAGTTACATTGTTTACTGAAAATATCATAAATATGTAAATAAAGATGCTATGGCCGAAAACTGCCGGGACAACATGAATCAAAACACTTATTAAATAAATAACAACTTACGTTCAAATGTATTAATATAATCAGGTAAACCCCATTGCTGCAATAACTGTGGGATATCACCATCATCTTCCCCATCCATCTTTGTGAAATAACACAAAATATTAAATAAAACACTCAAACTTGAATTTACAGCAAATAACGAAACAAACGAAACTTCGTTGAGCGCGGTCTAGAACACAATGGCGGGCGGCGGCTGACAGGGCAGCGCGGGAGTCGCGGCTGTCAAACCAAACTGTTCGTTTTGTTGTGCGAATGTTTTGATTGTTTACAAAAACACAATTTTAAGTGAACAGAACACGATACTTTGCTATGAATACTACTTCGTTTGTTATAGTAACATTATTAATTTAAACATTTTAAAACACACTAACGAATAGTACAGAATAATATATACAATGTACTGATTACTGTTTACGGAGTAGGCTTTACTATAATATTCTTGTAAAACCATGACACTATTTAAAAGTAAACCAAACTGAACGAGTAGTATACTATACATGGAACAATATGTATTGCAAACAATAATATAATTATAATAAAAAGATTATTGTTTAGATTACAGACAGACACGTAGTCCACAAATAACGTTTTAGATCATTAATCAGAACTCAATCATTTATTAAATGCGAATTTCTTTTTCTTAGTACATACAATACATTTTATATATATTATCATCATTGTTGTATAAGATGCAATAATTATTGATGTTTTATTTCAATGATATTTTATTGTGTTCTACATTAATCAAATAATATAATGAAACATACGATTAGTTCGACTTAATAATTAAACATAAAGGTAACTAGGACTAAGTATTTCAAACTAGAATGGTTGTAATCTACTTTTAACAATTCGATTCAGTACTTCTGTTTGTCACCGATTTCTCTGCGTGTATGAGGCAAAAAAGTAAATAAAACAAAATATTTTCACAATACTACTCTAAAATGGTCTAAATCATTTCTCAAAATCAGGGATGACTTAAATTTATCATTTTTATAACAGATATCCCGGTGCGGCGCGCGCCGCGCTAGTGCGTAGTGATGTTGTATGAAAATCCTTGATTGCCCTAGGGCGTAATGACGCATCTACGGCGCGCATCGGCGCAGCGCATTGGCACACTTACTGAACAGGTGTGATGAAAAAGATTAAGTGAAACAGTGGAGAAACTTAAACACTTTATACATTTACTATTCAAGCATTCATTCGGTCTGAATCAAAATCAGAATACAAGACTGTAGCAGTAGCATGACTTTGCAAGTATCGGCAACGTTAGGTTTTACTCGATACGTAAAGCAGGCCATCGCGCTCGCTCCAATGTGTCAGTGCGAGCGCGATAGGCCTGTCTCTCACGAGGCTATGCTACGCGATACGCGACTGAGACGCAAACCATGGGCGCCTACCAGTATGCTACTCGTTTGCGCACACGGTGCTACGCTAATGAGACTATTTTGCATCAGTTGCGGAACACATTCGTGCCACAATGTCTATTATATTACAAAAACAAGTGGCGAATATATAAAAACGATTCTGGGTGCATCCGTATTACCTTTTAATAATTTAAGTTTTAACCTTTTATGGTTTAAGAACTTTATTCTCATAAAGAATTTACAAAATTCGCTTACATGAGAACACAATTTTAAAAACTTAATACTAACGTGCAGACAATGCACCGATAATAAACATTTATACATATCATTTATACATCTTAACTAAAGTGGGTAGATCTGATTTACTAGTCAACCGGCTCGGATAACTTAAGTCGTGCAGACTAGTTAGCAACAATAGCAACCGGGCGATTATTCCTAACATTCACAATACACGTGCTTGCATGCATTAACATTTAGGGAACCAGTAAAGAAGCGTCTCCGAATTAAGCAAACTTGTACGACTGTCAGCGTCAAGCTATACTAGTTTTGTCCCCTTTCGCCGGGGTCGCTTCGGCAAAGTGAATTATATGCGTTGACGTCTGCCAGTGAGCTACGAAGCGTTAGCGTGGAGTCGGTAATTTATTGCGATAAAATTCGGAGGATGTAAGTACTTCGGCACTTGTTGGTTTACATATATAAGATAGTATATACATATACGCAGTACAGCATAATTGTATATCTTTGTTTTTTTTTGTTATGGTAAAATCAGTATATATTAATGTATATGTTTAGCACAGGTATTTTTATGTGTATTTAATATTCATATTTTTATATTTGTAACAGGATTTTTTTTTAATTTTTTTTTTTCCATTTTTCTTATTGTTATTTATTAATTATTGTAATAAGTACCTATTTATGTTTGTTGATATACGTAGTTAATAGGTGAAAATATAGATATTTTAGTTTATTAATACTTTTAGGTATCATAAATCGATATAGTGTAATAACAATTTTAAATATTTTATTTTATTTTGCATATTTTTTTTTTATTTAGAAATTAGAGTAATTTAATTCAGAAATCGAATATTATAGTTAAAAATAATACTTTATTTTTAAGCATGGTATTTGCTTGACAAATTCACATGCTCAATATTATTGAATGGTAATGTTATTGATAATATAGGATTTTAGATGGCGTTTGAAACAAGTAATAGATTTTGATTCTTTTACATCTTTCGGCAGTTTGTTGTAGAGTTGCGCACCCTCATAGACAAGACTTCTCTTACCATATTTTGTCCTTGCTGGACGTAGGACTAAGTGGTCCGCGTTTCGTAATTTAATCCTTTGTACGTGATGCTTTTGTGTAAAATTGATATGTGACTGTATATTTCTATGAAGGATTTTGCGTACTAAGAGACACGTGAAATATATATATGATTGATTAATATTCATGATTCTTAAGTCTTTATATATCTTTTGAGTTGATGTTAAAAAATTGTAATTAAACAAAACCTTTACCAGCTTGTTTTGAGCTCTTTGTAGCTGTACTAAGTTGCTATTTGCTGATGTTCCCCAGATTTCGATTAGGTAATCTAGGTGAGGTTTTATCAGAGAATTATATATAAGATATTTTACTTTTTGCGGGAGACAACGTGATATACTCCGAACAGCGCCCGTAAGAGAGGTAAGTTTAGTCTTTATTTTTTCAATATGAGCTTTCCACGTGAGGTGATTATCCATAGTTAGACCTAGGTACGTTTCACTTGTTTTTGAATTAATATTTGTATTGTTTATCGAAGGCGGCACATAATCGTCGATTTTTTTATTTATTGCAGTGAACAAAACATAGCTGGTTTTATCTATGTTAATGGTAAGTAAATTATGTTGGAACCACGTGCTAAGAGTATCTAAGTCGTTTTGTATATTCATAAAAATGTGCTCGATTTTACGGTCAAAGTAAAAAAGACATGTGTCGTCAGCGTACAGCGCCAGTTCTCCCTTAAGTCCTAAATCCTGTATATCGTTAATATAAACGAGGAATAGAAGTGGCCCTAAGATTGACCCTTGTGGTACGCCATATGTAATAAGTCTTGGGCTGCTCTGGCACTTGTCAATTTTTACTACCTGGTGACGGTTAGATAGGTATGATTTTAAAATTACGTGGGCTTTTCCTGTGATTCCTATGTTGTTTAGTTTAGTTAGCAATTTCTCGTGCGATACTGTGTCGAAAGCCTTCTTGAGGTCAATAAAAATTCCTACTGCTAATTGTTTTTGATCTATTTGGACTTTCAGTTTCGTTACTAGGTCCACTGTAGCTGATAAGGTATTTGATTTTTGTCTAAATCCATATTGTTTATCTGAGAGAATATTATTAAGTATAAGAAATTTATTTATGCGTTCGTATATAATTTTTTCATAAATTTTTGAAATCACTGGGAGGACAGAAATTGGGCGATAGTTACCGGGGTCTGTTTGGCATCCTGATTTGAAAATAGGCGTCACTTTGGCTGTTTTTAGACTGTCAGGGAAAACACCTTGCTCTAGACACTTGTTGATACATAGGGTGAGATTTTCAGTTATAATGTTATTGACAGATTTTAATAATTTCACGGTCAAGCCATCCAAGCCAGAACTAGTATTCGATTTTAAGTTTGTAATAATTTTATGTACTTCATCGGTAGTCGCTGGTTCTAGTAGGCAGAGACACTCGGATACTCGAGGTGATGATACCAAGGTCGTAGGTAGACTGTGATCTACAGGTTGAATTTTCGCAGCCAAAGATGATCCGACTGTAGAAAAAAAGGCGTTGAATTGCTCACATATGTCTATTGTGTTCGAATAGGTATTCGAATCTACTTCTAATTTTACCAGTGATTTTATGCTCTTTGATTTGTTGACTGTAAGATCATTGATTAAAGACCACATTTTTTTAGGCTTTTTGCTACAATCCTTGAAGCATTTGTTATAATAAGTCTTCTTTGCCTCTTGTATATTTTTTATTACCAGTTTTTTTTGTCTGTCGAAGTCCTGCTTAAGTTTTTCATTTTCATTACTGTTTTTAAGAGCTTGCCATAACTTGTTTCTCTTGTCTATATCGTTTATTATTTCTTTATTTATCCATTCTTGTTTGGGTGGATTTATAATTTTATATTTAGTAACTCTACTTTTTATTAGACATTCAGCAAGTTTCTCTGTAAGGTGGTCAAATTTATCGTCCACAAGGTTTAATTCTTTGACATTTTTGTAGAATACTGTATAGTCTGTAGCTTCATATTCTACTCTTTTTCTTTTCGGCGGCTGGTAGTTCTTAATCTCGCAGTATATTTGTTTATGATCAGCGAGGTTAGAATCAATGATAGCAAGATGAAAGTCGTTCTGTTTTATATTAGTACATACGTGGTCCAGGATGGTTTTGGTTGTCGAAGTCTGGCGAGTGCAATGGTCATGGTCAATCTTATTTAGTATTATTATGCCGTTTTCCTTGAGGGTTTGTTTGTATTCTCTAACGGTCGGGTTTGACTTGAGAAGGTCGTAGTTGAAGTCACCAAATACCAGAATCCTATTCCTTTTCTGAAGTTGGTCTGAATATTCTTGTAGAAATTGAGAATTATTAGTGCGTTCTGGTTTGTAAACGGTACCTACATCCAAAGAAAACTTTTCAATATGTACCCAAATAAAATGATTATCATTTATAGTGCATTCTTCAACCAAATGGTGTTTCAGGTTTTTATGTATAAAAATAGAGACACCTCCTCCTCTTGTACATTTCCTGTAGTTGAAATAATGCTCATAACCTGGGAGTTGCAGCCGTTGAGCTTCGTCATCATCCTTTATCCACGTTTCGGATAGAGCAACAACGTGGATGGTCGTTTGGAAAGAGTTTAGAACACATTTTAACTCGTCGAATTTGCCAGGACTTACGATGCTTCGAACGTTGGCGTAGAAACATTTGAGTGATTTTTTTGTTGCATTTATTTGAGAGTACGTAGTTGATACCTGATACGTAATGTTAGAATTGTATACCTTTAGTTTCTCAGTATTTCCATCTCCGTGTCCTTTTCTGCATAGTTTTTTGGCCGTGAAGACATAATTTTTGGTACTCCTTTTACGTATTTGATGTACAGATTTGTCTCGCCATTAGATGTCCGGGTCTGTAATTCTTCTTTGACGCTCTTTAAAATGCCTCTCTGATATGGAGTCTGGTCAGAGTAGATTTTAACATTTTGTGCTTTGATTTTATGTTTGTTTCGGAGGATATTTTTTACCGTAGCTTCAGACGAAAAGCTGGCTTTAATCGGACGAACTTTATTTACCTCATATTTACCAAGGCGAAAAGTATTCGTAGGTTCAGGACAGTCATTACATATTATTTTTGTTATCCTGTCTACTTCATTTTTGTCGTAAGCTTCGCTATCTTGAGTTTCAGGGCTTGTTTCTGGGATCCCGGCTAATATAAGGTTTCTGCCTCGAATATTTCGCTGTTGGCATTCAGCGATGACTTTATTGTAGCAGTCAGGAGTCAGTGTTTCAGGGCCTTGTTCAAAACTTGTTCTTAATGACCGCAAGTCGGTTTCTATTAGTTTAGTTTTACTTTCAGCAGCATTAACGGATGCAGCCAAATTTGTTATTTCAGCTTTCAAGTGACTCTGTTCGGCACTAATAGTATCCATGCTGGTGGATATATTCCCAATTTGATTTTTAATTGTACTTATATCCTGACAGAGAGATGCGATATTTTCTGATTGTGTTTTTGTAGAAGATTTCAGTAGCGACATCATGTCAGCCATTTGTTTTTTAATATCAGCCATTTCTGTTAATATGTCATCTGAGACATCATTCATTTTTCGCTTATTACGAAAGGTCACCTTTTGAGAAGCTATTTCCGGAGTTAATGCGAGGTTTGGTTGCGATCCGCCAAGCGTTCGGTAATCGCTAATGCCGCCTCCATCCGGTGAGCTCATTATAGCTTCTTGGCACTTAAGAGGTCGAAGTGCAGTTTGCGGCGTAGAAAAGATAAGGAATAATTTGTTGGTCACTTTAATATGAGTCTTTAGTTATTTGACATAAAGTCCACTGTAAAACACCCGCGTATGTGATTTATTTTAAAAATATATCGCGACACGTCTGCACTGTACTGCACGTCGGATACCAGTCTTTTCTGTTACATACCTACTCTTTCCTGACCTATTCTGGCTTATAATTGTACAAACATGCATATTTTTTCACCTCCTGTACGAAATGAACCTTAAAAAGTTCCGCCGCCGCCATTTCGTCTGCAACGCGTATTGCGACTCGAGTAGCGTGAGCGTGCGACTGATATCAAACGCGTCGCCTACGCGTCTCGTCGCGTGCGCAAGGTCGTGAATCAATATGACGGCTACTCAAAAGCCACGCGTAGAATACGGGTATGAAACGCAAATCGCTCGAGCGTCGCCTCGTGAGAGACGGGCCATAGAATGCATTACGTATCGAGTAAAACCTAACGTAGTCTTTACTTTCCAACTCATGGTACGGCTACTGATTTGATAATGAGTATGTGCTATGAACACCATTATTTTTATTAAATGAAGGGTCCACGGAAAAAACATGTCCAAAGCTTTAAAAAATCAGGGCAACATCAAACCTTGTTCTGTTAAAAGTAAGGTGGTTTTTCCTTATGTAATTTGAATTGACTAGACATGTTCTTTCCGTGTACCTTCAAATTCTGCAACAATTGTACTTTTAATAGGCATTGTATAAGGCACTGGTCTCACCTCGAGCTACTAAGCTATGAACTATCGGCTATAAACACTAACAAAAGATACGCACTACCGTGTAAATAAAAGAGACACGGAGATACTCGCCCGGCGGTGATAGCTGATAGATTTATAGTCGATACTTCATAGCTTAGTAGCTCGCGGTGAGACCAGTGCTTAATGGTAGCACCAATATTGCGGCAATTTGTAGTTCTTATAAGGCATTCCAGTACATTTTCTTTAACCAAGGAACTTTTAATATTCCCGGAGGAAACTTACAAGAAAGCCTATAACAAGAAAGCTTCATTACGCTTAGTAAACACCGGGTATTGTTTCGAAAAAAACTGGAAAGCACTAGGGAACAAAGCCAACGTATTAGTGTTGGGCTGGCCTTATTTAGGCTTTACAAAAGATCTTTGCATGGTTGGATGTAAAGAAAAACCGGCCAAGAGCGAGTCGGACTCGCGCGCGAAGGGTTCCGTACCATTATCAATTTATTGTTAAAAAATACAGTTAAATCAACCTATCTCAAAAACTATAAGAAATAATTTATTCAAACCAAAAATCGTTGATATTTATTATTATGCATAACATATTTTTTAGATTTTTTTACCACGTTGTTTAAAAAACAGAGGGGGGGGGGGACTCATTTTTCAGACTTTGATAGCTGATATCTCTAAAACGGTTTGCTTAAATAAAAATGTGGTAAACCTTTATATCATTTTCAAAGACCTTTCTATTGATACCCCACACGCTTATGTACATTTAAAAAAATGTCTATCCCTCACCTAATTTTTTTTACAATTTAGTATCATAATTCTGTAGCGGTTTATACATCACATATTCTTACCAAATTTCATTATTGTAGCATTTATAGTTTCTGAGTAAATCGCCTGTGACAGACGGACAGACGGACATGACGAATCTATAATGGTTTCGTATTTGCCATTTTGTCTACGGAACCCTAAAAACGATTCCGAGTTAGGTCAGCTTTTCATGAGAGCTATGTTACGAGTATGTGCATGCGTTTCATATTCACCAATCAGAACACCGGAACGATGCACACACTTTACACAGGTAAGGGTGCGGCTACATTGACGCGAAGCGGAGCGGAGGCTGTGGGAGCTCGCCGCATCACAGTGTTCCGAATTCGAATTTGAAGAATGTAATTGGTCAATTTTGCACGGCACCGCTGCGCTTCGCGTCAGTTTAGCCGCACCCTAAGGTGAGATCACACCGCAGCTTCAAAATCAGTGACGGTACAAAATTGCATTGCATGTGTACTGTATTGCATGCTCCCCACACCGCTGCTCAAAAAACGGTGACGGTACGAGACTAGAAACTAGTAACCTTTCCGCCCAACGGCCATCGGTTCTACGCGCAATGTGCCCCACCCACTGCCACTTCAGTTTTTAGCGATTCGGAGAGCTATATCGGTTACTTTGGTTATGCTGCGGATGGTCTCATTTCTAATCCGATCTCGCAGAGAGACACCTAGCTCAAAATACAAAGCCTAGGCTGCGTTTCCATCAGAGATGTGCGAGGATGTGTTTGCAATTTTGCATACAAATGACACCTATTAATGACTCGAGCAAGGTGTCATTTGTATGGAAACACATCCTCACACAACTCTGGTGGAAACGCAGCCTTAAAAATCACACCGACACCGGATCAGGGTGCTTAGCCAAGATGCCAATCGCTAGCGCTTAGTAGCGTAACGTAGTTTTCCCTCTCTGTCACTCTTTCATATTAGTGCGACAAAGATAGTTAGCTGCGATTAACGATGAAGCGCTAGCGATTGGCAACTTGGCTAAGCACCCAGTAGGTTTAGCCAAGACGCCATTCTGCAATCGTATACGATAAGCGATAAGTCACGTGACCATAATAATGTAAAACTGTCATACGCATACATTTATTACTTATGGGCCTTATCGCTTATCGTATACGATTCCAGAATGGTATCTTGGCTAGGCCTACAGTTGTATTACAATGGAATAGAATACTATAATTATATACACCGTGTTTATATTGATTTCCATTAAATTTAAGGGAAGCTTATTTAGGTCAAAAATAATCAATTTCTCTAAGAAACGAGTGTCTTAACTCTTATTGTTAGGTATTGAGTTATAAAAAAAAAGTTTCATGACTGAACAAGTGTATTGCATCCTTTATTACATCCTAATGTTACTTAGTTTGAAATGTGACTTCAGCAGCCGTCAGTCCTGAGATCTTATTCTTAAGGTTAATTTCTCACACTTGAGAAAAAAAAATACGAAATTAACAAAAGCCGATATACCTGGCAACTTCTATTTATGTCCCAAGTAACTTGTCCAATGAGGGTTTTTGATACTTTTTCTGCCGCTATGGGGAGGTGAGATGGCAGCACTGTGCCGACCGTTTAACGAACTGTCAAAATAAATACGCGCATTTAATTTTCAACATATTTATAGGTTTATTTATTCTGAAAACCATTACGTTAGGCATATTGTTACCTAAAATAAATAAATAAAATAGTTCCAAGTCAATTCTCATGAAATTAACAAAGTTAAAGTAATTATTTTTAATACCAGTGACTTTGCGCGCCTGTTTTATAGCTCCGTCTTCAGTTCGATGACCGTGTAATAGTCGTAATCCATTACAAAATCAATTCTCTTCCAAATAAAATAGAATTTCAATATTTTAGGCCCAGGTGCCTATGAATAGTATGAATCTGAGAGTTGTCGAGACCAGGTGCGTACGAAGCGCCGCCTGGTGGCAGAAAAATTATCGAAAACCCTCATTTAACGGAAATCAAGAAAAATACGGTGTATATACCTATATTCGCTTGCATTATGCTTTATTCGTGACAAATGTAAAGTAAAAGAAAACAACAGACAGCGAAAAAAGCATTATTGCCGTTCCTAAGTAGGGTTAGGTATCTTCGCCAATATCCTCGTATATCTAGCCTAAAGATTATGTAAACGAGTATAGGAAACCTAACTATACGTTCTGGGAACGATTTTCTCACAAAACAATATCCGTTTGCATGGAAACATTGGCATTTGGTTTCATTCGCAATGTTTTCCGAGGAAAGACCACGTTAATTATAGACTTGCAACTTTCTATTTAAAACCATTAAAAAACGAGGATTTTGTAAAAAAAGTTTTATGTTAAAAGACATTCAAACATAGTAAAAAAAATATTTTTTTTCGAAAAAATTAAAAAACTTATAAAATATTTTATGTTTGTTTTTTGCATCAAAAATGCGTGGTTTTATCTTCCCGGTTATAAGAGCCCACGGCGTATAAATTTTATAGTTTCGAAAATAAAGACCGATAAAAAAGTGAAAAAAAAAAGCAAATAGACATGTAGCGTGATCCTGACATGATGAGTTTGTTCGATAAAAATAATATCCCGATAACACTTTTTACTCTCATCAATTTCGTGTGAAAAAAATCGGCAGAGCCACTAATTCCACTTTTCGTAAATTTTTTTGTTGATACTTTGTAATTCATCGCTCTTAATACCTACTTTGTAATGAAATTGGCAACCAGGTCAGTGTTTGTCCTTCGTTTCCTTAAATAAAAATAATTTTCATACTAAAATCATATTTTACGCGGGTTACCCATGTTTTACAGCAGCATTTTCATTTTAGACTTAAAGTAACCGGCGTGGAATATTAAGGGTCCACGGAAAAAACAAGTCCAGTGCCTAAAAAAATGAGAGCAAATTCACACCTTATTCTGTTAAAAGTAAGGTGGTTTTTCTTTCTGTTATTTAAATTGACTAGACATATTCTTTCCGTGGACCTTTCTTATAATAGCTTCACAAGAGTTTTGTGTTTAAAAATGCAGGTTTTTTGTTTAACAAATCAAATTATTGTATTAAATATTTCTGGATAATTTGTGTTTTAAGTACCCTGTAATACTACTCAAAAACACAGTAGTAGGACATTCCTTATAATAGCTTCACAAGAGTTTTGTGTTTAAAAATGCAGGTTTTTTTGTGTAACAAATCAAATTATTATATTAAATATTGCTGGATAATTTGTGTTTTAAGTACCCTGTAATACTACTTAAAAACACAGTAGTAGGTACGTAGTTTACTAACAGTTTTGCCATTAAAGGTAACTTTAAAAAGGGAAAGGCTTAAACGATTTATCATTGTAATAATGCGAAGAGTCCTATACTAACATTAAAATCGTCTCTTGAGAGATATATATATATATATATATATAATATCTAAGTATTTCCACGACTGTGTCTTAAAGAGTTTTATTGTAAAACATTTCAAAAGTGTTTAGAACACTTAATAAGTGTAACTATCCATCATTAATCAAATAATAAATGCTTTACCCATATAAAATCCCAAATATTCACATTATTTGATAAGCTGTGGATATTTATAATCGGATGAACATCTGCCTGGTTTTTATGTTTTTAACCCTGTTATTATAATGCATTATACATAGTCTTATGTTTATTTTTATTGTTTATTTATTAATAGTATCTACATGTGAATTACAATCTTAGAAAAAAGTAATTGTCCTACAAAACTCTTCAGAGTTTGACTATAGGATCCCAGTCTCTTTCTTGGTTACATAATAATAATTAGTTCGGCAAAGTTATAACAATAACATTACATTAATTGTAAGCTATATAATTGACATGGCAAATTAAGGAGATGTGTTTTCAAAAGCCTCTTAAATTTGTTTTTGTTAGTTTTACACCTGATGGCTTCAGGCAAACTGTTAAGTGTGTAAGGGATGCGTTTCTGGGAGAAAAACGACCAAGATCACCTAGGTGATCTTGGTCGTTTTTCTTTGGTATATGACATCTAATATTTATAATTTATTTAGTATTAAGTAGTGTGACTACTGGAGAAAAATAAAAAGTACAAATCAAAATATTTATTTTCTTCGGTTACCGCGAGGATTACTCATGAAATAAAACTATGAAAACGGATAAACTCGCGTATATTAACTAATTTTAACTTCATTCCGACGTTTCGAACACTTTACAGGATTCGTGGTCTGCGGATGACTGACAATGGAGGAAATTTGATAGATCTACCTCCATCAAAATAAGAAAGATAAGTACAAAACTACCCACCAAAGAAAAATTACTAAACCACAGACAATAAATTTTAAGGGTGGATGTACATACAAAATTTGCAAATTAAGCTAGTTATTCATTACAAATATTTTCAGAATGAAGACAAGAGACAAAATAAATAATCTACGCCGGTTCTATCCCTAGGCCACTGCCTGAGAAGTATTTCCTTCCTTTGTATGATTGTATTGTTAGGAAGGTATCCCAAAATTGGGACCGGCAAGAAACTCAGCGGGACAACTCTTTTCAAAAAACATTTGTAGTACATCTTAAGATCATCATGCATTAAACCAAAACATACAATTTTGATTAATAAGGAAATTTAAAATAATTTTGAAAAAAATGTTGCCAGTACTAAAAAGGGGGAGAATGGTCACCACCGCCAAATACCCCTGTAAAGTGTTCGAAACGTCGGAATGAAGTTAAAATTAGTTAATATACGCGAGTTTATCCGTTTTCATAGTTTTATTTCAAAATATTTAGTTAGTAAATAATTTGATTTGTGTTTTCGCAATACGTTCGGTATTAATATAATTTATACATTAATATTTAACTATTAATGTAACGTTTGTTAACATTTCCAGAAATAAAATATTTATATTTTATAGGGTTTCACCCTATAAAATATACCCTATATCAAAATTTCTCAAAATAGCTAATTTTCTTAGTCAACTCAATTGTACGAGTAAGTGTCAGATGCTTTAGCTGAAAGTCCCAATAGATGGCAACTCAGTACAAGTTTGAGTGTCACATATTGGGACATGGAAAATATTAACACTCAGTCCTAATAAATATCAGTAAAGAAATAAAAGTAATGTTATTAATATAATTTATACATTAATAACTATTAATGTAACGTTTGTTAACATTTCCAGAAATAAAATATTTGTATTATTTATAATTATTTCAACTATCTCAAATTCTGAACCCCACAGTTTTAGTAGTTGCGTCCGCCATCTTTAGGTTCGGTAGGTTACTTCCGTGCTTATTTCGCCGCACAAATTGTATACAGAATTTTAAAGTGATGAATTTATAATATCGTATTCCACAGGAAAAAACAGATTACGTGTTGTGAGTTAACTACTACTTCGAACTTTTTAGCAAAAACTAGATGAGAAACAATACGAAAGTGATATATTTAAATTAAATAATGTAATTCCTACTCAAAATGCTGGAAGGGAGGCAAGAAGAGAAGTATCCTGAGATTTCAGTGAATAGTAAGTTAAATATTAATATACGAGGGTCTATTAAAATCCGAAATCAGAGGCGAGGGTTTTCATGGCACAAGTTTACAGTAATCGCCTTCCCAGATGAAAGATTTTTTGACATGTTTGCGAAACTAATTATATGTGAACTCAAGGTTTCAAATTTTAAATTCGTAATAAAATCAAAATAGTGTTCTAAAAAAGCGTGATAACGGAATAGTACAAGTTTTTAAGTTTGTTTCCACTTTTTTTAATTCTACTTACGATTGGTATAAAGATAAAGGCCCGGCCACGACATTGGTATAAGGCGACCAGCGGCGAGCGAATCCATGAGTTGGAATGGGATGCCGATATGGGTACTCCCTCTCGCACGTATGGTTTTCCGCTAAGCCGGTCGCCTAAAGGTGCGGTTAAACTAAAAGAGCATTCGCTGTTCTAGCCTCCCACTCTACGAAATACGATCGGTACACAAAACGTGATTGGTTGATTTCTTAGAACGGGCGCTAGAACAGCGAATGCTCTTTTAGTTTAACCGCACCTTTATGCCCCGGCCACGACATTGGTCTAAGGCAACCAGCGGCGACTGCGGCGAGCGAATCCATGAGTTGGAGCGGGATGCCGATATAGGTACGAGAGGGAGCACAATACGGTTTCCGCTAAGCCGGTCGCCTTAGACCGATGTCGTAGCCGCGGCGTTAGACCAATGTCGTGGCCGCGGCATAAGCAAAACGTGATTGGTTGATTTCTTAGAACGGGCGCTAGAACAGCGAATGCTCTTTTAGTTTAACCGCACCTTTATGCCCCGGCCACGACATTGGTCTAAGGCAACCAGCGGCGACTGCGGCGAGCGAATCCATGAGTTGGAGCGGGATGCCGATATAGGTACGAGAGGGAGCACAATACGTTTTCCGCTAAGCCGGTCGCCTTAGACCGATGTCGTAGCCGCGGCGTTAGACCAATGTCGTGGCCGCGGCATAAGCAAAACGTGATTGGTTGATTTCTTAGAACGGGCGCTAGAACAGCGAATGCTCTTTTAGTTCAACCGCACCTTTATGCCCCGGCCACGACATTGGTCTAAGGCAACCAGCGGCGACTGCGGCGAGCGAATCCATGAGTTGGAGCGGGATGCCGATATAGGTACGAGAGGGAGCACAATACGATTTCCGCTAAGCCGGTCGCCTAAGTCGCCTTAGACCGATGTCGTAGCCGCGGCGTTAGACCAATGTCGTGGCCGCGGCATAAGTCTATGCGTGCCCGCCAGGCACCCGCCCCCCGATTGCGAATTATGATTTTTTTTATTTATTTATTTGGTATACCAACAAATGTTAACACCTTTAAAAAAATAATGTAGCATGCGATAATTTAAACAGTAGTGTAACATTTACTTAAAGGTAAACTCCACATGCAAACATATTGTGAAGTTTTGTTAATAAATATAGGTATTATATACAGGATGTTTTTTATATCATTAGCCATAATTATTACAATATATGTTGGGTAAAGGCGTAAAAAAATATTTGGTAAAACAAAATTAATCCATTTTTCATTATCCTTTTTGTTATAGATTTTTTTTTAAATCCCATTATCTAACGAATGTTTGGTCACTATGATCACTTGCTTACTTTGCGTACTGCCCCACCTAGTATGCGCTCATAACTGCCAAATCAGATTGGAAAGGGTGTTTGAGTTTGCAACTTTAATTAACCCGCATAAGGTAACTAATTCAATACGTAACCAGTTTCCAACGCGTGGTGGGGAATGGAGGTGGAGCTTAACTTGCAGGTAAAACCCACGTGACAGCATTATCAGTCTATCGCATACAGTACTAATAATGAGGGTATTTTGAGTTGCGCGCCGATCTGAGGGTAGTTTGACTCGAGCGTGTTCACGCAAGCGCACTCCTTCTTTGTTTACAGAGTGCTGTACAAATGGCATCTTGCGATCAGCCGAGTCAGCATAATTTGACCTCAAGAACGGAGTAACTTAAATGTTCCGTCATACAAACGCGTACTGGTTTACCTTAGATATCGATTCTAATGCACTCTCTAAGCAAATTGAAATTGTTGATGACAACGAGCAGGTACAGGTAGGTATGCGCTTGGGCAGTTTTAATCAAATAACAATCGTGTGTGCATGTAGTTAGGACATTTTATTCATTGTTTAGTGCCGATGGTGGGGTGAGTGACGTCGGCTGATCGATGCTTGTGATGAACTCCTGATTGGCTAAGACTTGACTACTCAAACCTGCTACCCTTTTGTCTGCCATCGAATCGCACGGATTGAAACAAACTTGCCTAGTGATCACAAATTATGTTTTTGCCGGATAAAAAACGGGAAAAAAAACTAAAAAAAAGTGTCACTTTTTTTTCAAAAATGTTGTGTACTGATGATCGCGAATGACATATCCAAATTTGGCTAACGACATAGCAAACACCCTGTATATATCATACATGTACCACAAAATCCTAACTTAACTGTAACATCCACACAACGAGGCCACATGGGCTAAAGTTTGCAACATACTTCCGCAAATCAAGAAGTTGTGTTACGAAGTTCGTTACCACGAGGCGGCGTGAGTATAACGTAGTCGATGGTGTTATTTTCCTTTTATCCCTCTCGCGGGCACCTAGAAGCGAGTATGAGCGGGAAGGACAGATAGTTACGCTCATCGACAGCGTTAAGAGGAAATTAGAGCTGCCATTTTTCATCTCATGTTATCTCCGTGGATATGGACATTTTTGCAAACTTTTTTGTACAAAACAATCTTTTGCTACGCCCACGCCCAATTCGAGTGCACTGGGACATATTTATGAACATTTTTGTGTACACGTTATTTTGTCTTTGACTGTACCTAGTCAATGCCTTAATCAAAACAAAATCATGATCGTGTCAATAGCGATACGAAAGTTAGTCATACAGACTGATATAGTCTCTCCAACAACCCGCGGGACTAGTAAAATGGAGCTTTAAAAGACATAGGTTCGTATTGTTTGTTTTTTATTTTCCGCACAATAAAGTGGCTTAAAAAAAAATTGTTGATAGCTCTTAGAAAATTTGAATTTGTCGCAATTTTTCCGAGCCTAAAGTTGTTACACAAAATTTAGTTACTTTTATAACGTTAAATTTTGTTTTCATCATGGCACTGGTTTCACCGCGCTAGCTTAGTAGCTCGCGGTGAGACCAGTGCCTTAGGCCTTTAATTATGTATTTTTTGCAATCCGTAAGTTATGGGTAAATCCACAAGACTGTAAAGGTGGATTTAGAATTTTAGACCAAACGAGCATTCGCTCATTCTATCCCCCACTCTAAAGAACACAGCCCATCTTAAGAAATCAACGAATTTCGATGAATCACATTTTGTGTAACGAATGAATTTCGTGGGGTTCGGGGGATAGATTGAGCGAATGCTCGTATGGTCTAAATGCACCTTAACATCAGTCACCAATTCTTTTGCGTGTTATAATATTAATTACGTGGATTTAAGCGTCGATCTACCCATAGGGCTTGGCCAGACATACGAAAACTTAATTTAGATACATTATTTTTTAAGCCCACAAAAGAATCGGAGAGTGGGTGATAGAATGAGCGAATGCTTGTTTGGTCTAAATGCACCTAAACATCGGTCACCAATTCGTTTGTATGTTCTAATATTAATTAAGTACCGTAAACCGGGGTTACTTTGATCAATTTTGAACTTTAGATGCATTTTCTGATGAGATTAATGAACATAAAAAAATTAAATTAAGATATAATAATCGGGTTTTTCTCAAGAATCAACCTGCAAAATATAAAAAATATAGGACCTTTATTTAACGAAATAAAAATTAAAAATAACGTGATCAAAGTTATTTGATACCACCTCTGTTTTTGGTGCAAATTGAAAGTAACCCACCTAAAAAGTCCGTAAAAAATAAAAAAATAAAAATCGGTACAGTACTTTTTTAGTTATATGTATTTTTAATATGTGGGATTACTTTGATGCCATACAAAATTATACAAATTAATAATTTTAGGTTGTTTACTAGTTTTTTTTAATTAGATATAATACAGGAACGTAACTTATGCAGGTACAAAAGTATAATATCTTGAAATGCCTTTTAATCGCAGAGATGATTAGCCTTTTCTAATAATCTCCTTATGATACAGTTAAAATGTAGCAAAACATTTAGATTTCTCGGTATATGTGCCGCTCCACACGATCAATTAATCTAAAATACTATCCCCTCCCCTTTGAGATAAGGTACAAAAAAATAAAAAATCTAGGGCCATATTTTGTATTTATTATTATATCAATTTCACCACGTATAGATGATCAATGACACCCCAACTCATAGATTCCCCGGTTGCGCGGACAATTATAGGTATAAAAATGAATTTATATTTTTTTCATACTTACGAATAAACACTCTTTACCATAAAGCATTTAAAATACTCGTATATTAATTTCAGATTAATGTGCAATCAAAGTTTTGAAGCCATAAAAATCAGGATCGAAACCGTACTTAAAAATAATATTCTTTTCTAGACGATAATGATACCTTAGCGCTAGCACTTGGGTACCATGTAGTAAAGCAATTGTTAGTGTAGCTAATAGTAAAAAAAATAATGAAAATAAATTTTTAGATTCATTAAAATATGCAATTTTGTAGTCGGCGGAAGTTGTTATCAAAGTCGACCCGCAAATCAAAGTAACCCCGGTTTACGGTAGATTTAAGCGTCGACCTACCTATAGGGCTAGGCCGGACCAGAGATGGGCATTAATCGATTATTTTTTTAATCAACTAACTAATCGATTAAAGAATTAATCGTCACAAATTAATCGCGATTAATTTAATTGAGATTAACTTAATCGTCGCAGAATTGGATTAACGATTAATAAATCGTCATTTTAATCGACTAAATTACTCGATTAAGAATTTTTCAACACAGTGCATAAATAAAATAATGTATTATCGTTCAACATCCTTTGACGCCACTTGTCAAAAACTGACGAATGCTTTGACATATTATTAACCAAAGGTAACCGCGATTATGAAATACTCGCAGAAAGTCTTAGGTATTGTTATACATCGCTTCAGGTATTATACCTGAAGCGATGTATAACAATACCTCTAGCAGATGTATAGTCTATTAGGGTAACCTGAATTTACGACTCACAAAAAATCCTGATATTAATCGAAAAAAACAAATCTAATTAAACAATCGATTATGGATTTAATCGCTCGTATTTAATCGTCGATTAATTTAATCGTGATTAAATTAGTCGAACAAGAACGATTAAGATTTATTAATCGTCAAATTTAATCATTAATCGATTACTTTTAAGTTAATCTTAATTGTTAATCGTTAGTCGATTACATTTTGCCCATCACTGGGCCGGACAAACGGAAACTTAATTTAGATAAATTATTTTTGAAACCCACAAAAGAATCGGTAACTGACGTTACGGTCTTGAGGTTTTACTCATGTGAATAAAAATACGCACAAATTGTGCTTAATATGTGTGCAATTTTTATTATTACTCAAGACTAGAAAAATCCGCTATGTCGTACAGTAGGGCCGGATTTCCCCGCTGTCATACACTTTGGGAAAGTCTATACCGCCTCTAGACACAGGGAGTATTTAATTTTATGTTTTTTTCGGAACCGTATTCAGACTAAACTCATTATATTGTTTGCCCCTTTCGGTTTTTTCAATATATCTACACTATGAACAAGAGGGTTAAATAATAATGAAATCCACAAATAAGTACATACCTAAGCAAACTTTCAAATCTTTCAATATACACTCTCGGTCAATGAATATGAGCTAGATTTTTTCATAGAAAATAATGCAAACATTCAAATTTTTTTTTTATTATTTTTTCCGAAATGTTTATAATATAGGTGGAATCTTTTTTCAAAACGGGTTGTATTTTAAGTCCACACTACAGGAAAAAAACACTCCACTACTAGTAGAGGAGGTACCCGAAAGATTTTTTTTTCTGTATTTTGTGATTAATATTTATACCTGTACCTGTACTAAATTGCAGATTTCTCTGCGGACAGACAAATGGACAGACGGACATGACGAAACTACATGGATTCCTTGTTTACTACGAAACCCTAACATACATCACATACATCTATATAACATCAGAGGCCGGGAAAGTGAGGATTTCCGGACAAGTTCGTATATACGGCCGAGCGAGCGTGCGAGCGATATATACATTATATATAAGATATAGGATTGATGACGAGGCCGGGAATCCGTTTTCACGCCTAGGCATGTATACCAAGTGCTTTTCTTAAACATACAAAGAAATTAAAAAAAAGTTACTTTGCAGGCCAAGGCCTGAATAGTGTTATGAAATTCCATTTCCATCTCAGTGAGTTACTGCGCCCAAAAAGCGATACTTCCGAGTCTATTTTAAGGAACGTAAAGACAATATTTCATTGCATGTTTGAGAAAATAATGATGTTTATATATAATACCTCTCTCACTTGCTTGCATTCCATTATGCAAGGTAAAGTTGAGAAGATAAACCTAAAATTTTCGGACACTTAATCTGGCAATGTAACTGCGTTGAAGGTTACACAGATACCTTGTCATTCGGAAAGGCTTAAAAAAATCTAGCGTATTATGATCTCGAATCATACTGAAATTATACGAGATCACGGGTCACGTTATGCTGGTTAAATCGAAGTAAATATTAGCTTGCGTCTGCGCATAATGAACTGTATGAGCTCGCGCTGCATCGTTCAGTATTACTTCGGTCTCCGTTGTGAACTTATCAATCATTAGTATAGTGTTAATTTATTTATTTAGTTTTTAATAGTGCTTTTTTAGTTAAGGTACGTATTTTTTATAAAAATTATGAATCGTATTAAAGGTTGATTCTATTATAATTAGATTATTTTATAAAACAAATCATTTATATTAATTTATTAAATTTTTTTTCAAGGTCCCTATTAATACATTTTTCAAAATATATTCTAAAAATTAACTAAACATTATGTTAAGAATGATGATCTTTTTTCTGATAAATGTAGGTATTGAAATGTATAATGTACATTACATTTTATATCAGAGTTTACTGTACATAGGTACTTATTTTGAATTCAAGTTGTTCATTTTCAAAACTTAAAAGAATTAAAATTAGGGACCTATCTATTTTTTATCGTTGCAATTTCGTGATAATGAAATTGAATTATTATTTATTAAAGTTTAATTCAGGTAGTGTCTTACAAACGATATAATTTCAAATATAATACTTCATATAATATTTTACTTCATGGTCGGCAACCAATCACCTTACTACAAGTACACTCCTTTCACATTCTACAAATTATGTATTTAATCTCTTTATTTTTTCAAACGTATAGCTTGAACTATTTATGACAGAAGTGTTGAAAACCCTAATTTCGACACGAATAGATATAATAAAAAAAAATTCACGAGTTTACGTTAAAAATACTATTATAATTCCTTTTACCACGGGTACAGAAAAATGCTTGCCTGCATGCCTTTTATGGCCATATAAAATTAATCGCACTGTCTGAGCATGCATTGTAAGAAGAATAAATTACCTTATATTTTCTAAATTAAAACTTATTATCAACATATCGCAATAACAAACAGGTGACTGAAATGAAGTCCTTGTCTCATAATTTCGGCAAATCTGGATGCTTAGCCAAGTTGCCAATCGCTAACACTTAGTAGCGTATTGTAGTTTTTCCTCTCTGTCACTCTTACATATTAGTGCGACAAAGACTGTAAGCTGCCTTTCGTTTACGATTGACGATGAAACGTTAGCGATTGGCATCTTGTCTAAGCACCCTGGTTTTATTATTAAGCGTGGCGATTATGGCTCATTGGGAAGGCCTTTTCCAGCAGTAGACCCTTCCGAAGTGATGATGATGATGGTTTAAAAAAATGCATTAGGAGGTTAAAAACTTGTTCACTAGTTTAGACAAGTAATGTTGAAAAGGCAATTCACACACTTTTACAGCTACACCTAATCCTACTCTCCCTAATAGTATATTAAAGGATTTCTTCTCCCTAATAGTTTATTAGGAAGAAGAAATAGATATATTATTTGTCAGCC
The DNA here is from genome assembly GCA_025490895.1 of Thaumatotibia leucotreta. Classification (NCBI taxonomy): domain Eukaryota; kingdom Metazoa; phylum Arthropoda; class Insecta; order Lepidoptera; family Tortricidae; genus Thaumatotibia; species Thaumatotibia leucotreta. Next base: position 699,023 of record JALPQI010000033.1, on the reverse strand, counting down.
TCCGTAGTCTAGTTGGTAGTGCCCCTGCCTACGAAGCTGGAGGTTCCGGGTTCAAATCCTGGCGAGGACATTATTTGTGTATTTATTTATCACAAATATTTGTTTCTTGGTAATGGCTGTCTATGTACTTAAGTATCTATATGTATCTTCTATTATATATATCGTCGCCTGGTACCCACATTACAAGCCTTAGAGCTTACCGTGGGAGTAGGTCGATTTTATTTATATTATGTAGTCGTTTGATAATTATTGCGTTAAAAAATGCTGTCATTGTTGGCACGGGTTCTTTAGTAGGTATCGTTTATTATGTTTGACGGTACAATTATAACAGACGAGATTAGAGAGACAGAGATTATAATGGACGTGTATTATATTAAATTATTTATTTCCTAACATGAAATTGCAGTCCAAATGAGCCTAGCTTGATACATAATAATTACGATTACGATTGTCAATTTCGTAAATACATACTTTAAAGCTATGAACTTACCTACATAACAACCCTCATATTTATTCAAGTGGAAAAACACACGTGAAATTCAACATTACATGGTACGACGCATCACAAATGATTCACAAACCGCTGAAATTCGTATCATTTTGTTATTATCTATCCAAACAGATATTGTATTTGTACGAAAAAGACAAAACAGGGTTTCGAGATGTTCTTAAGATAAATAGGTAATCAACCAATCATGTTTATGTTAACCTTCAAGGGAAAATGAAATAACACCAAGTAAATATTCTAGTTTTCCTTATGAAGAATTGTGAAAACCTAACAATCATATTTATAAATGGGAGAACCCAAGAAATCAAGGAAATCTTAAGTAATAATTTATCCTCCTCCTATACTGGCAGACTATGCATCTTTTAAGGTGCGTTCAGACCAAACAAGCATTCGCTATTCTAACCCCCTACTCTACGAAAGTCGATCGTTACTTTGTGTAACGATCGAATTTCGGCGCCAACCCCAATATGTTTTTTTACAATACAGTATCATAATTATGTGGCAGTTTATACACCGGTGTGAAGTTAGCGGCCAAAGTTAGCAGCCGAAGATAACCCGGCCAAATTAAGGAGTCGAGAATTTTTCAGTGAGAAAATGCTCGAAAAGTCTGCCCAAATGCAACGTTTCCTTGAATTAGTGAAAAAAACATGCCAAATATCAAAATTTACTAATTGAAATCAAAAATTAGACCTGGCCGCTAACTTTTCCATTTAGCAGCCAACCGTATTATCTCCTACTAAAACGGCAAGCAAGGGAATTTTACAACATGATTCGAGTAGACAGATATAGTAGCTTCAAAATGTAGTAGAAGTGAAAGTGATACCCTATCTGTAACTTAGCGAAAAGGGTAGACCAAGGAAGGACTCTGAAAATTTTGAAGGTTCGTACGAATTTCAACCAATATTAATATGACGGACGGCAAGCAAGAAATTTTTAAGGACAGACTCGTTTAAACACATCCATTAGCAGTCCAACGGTGTAGATTTCAAAGTGATACCCGATCTTTTTGATGGAAAACTATCCAGTTGTATTTTAAATGTTTGGTATTTTTAAGCGTCGCGCTGAAGGTTGACTTTCTCTAAATAGAACGGCAAGCAAGGAGGTTTTGGAACATGCCACGTATAGATAGAGAGAGAAGCTTAAAGGCAGGTGAGAAGTTAAAGTGATACCCGATCGATAACTTAGTGAAAAGGGTAGACCAAGGCAAAATCTTCGCGATTTTGGAGCTACGTGCGAATTTCGCACAATTTGATTATGACGGACGGCAAGCAAGAGATTTTCAAAGGCAAATACGCTTAGGCACGTCCAAAAGCAACATAAAAAGCTAAATTTCAAAGTGATACCCAATCTTTTTGATGGCAAAAAATACGAATGAATATAAAAATGCCCTATGATTATTCTTAAGTGTATCATTGATTGCTAATTATCTCTACATAGGACGGCAAGCAAGGAGATTTTGAAACGTGCCACATGTAGACAGATAGACTAGTTTATTGTTATTTAAGAAATGAAGTTGATACCCGAACGTTGACTTAGAGAAAACGGGCAGAGAGTAGCGAAAATCGAGGTAGGAGTGAATTTGACACAAATTAAAAGTTAGCAGCCGACCGTATTATCTCCTACTAAAACGGCAAGCAAGGGAATTTTACAACATGATTCGAGTAGACAGATATAGTAGCTTCAAAATGAAGTAGAAGTGAAAGTGATACCCGATCTGTAACTTAGCGAAAAGGGTAGACCAAGGAAGGACTCTGAAAATTTTGAAGGTTCGTACGAATTTCAACCAATATTAATATGACGGACGGCAAGCAAGTGATTTTTAAGGACAGACTCGTTTAAACACATCCAAAAGCAGTCCAACGGTGCAGATTTCAAAGTGATACCCGATCTTTTTGATGGAAAACTATCCAGTTGTATTTTAAATGTTTGGTATTTTTAAGCGTCGCGCTGAAGGTTGACTTTCTCTAAATAGAACAGCAAGCAAGGAGGTTTTGGAACATGCCACGTATAGATAGAGAGAGTAGCTTAAAGTAAGGTGAGAAGTTAAAGTGATACCCGATCGATAACTTAGTGAAAAGGGTAGACCAAGGCAAAATCTTCGCGATTTTGGAGTTACGTGCGAATTTCGCACAATTTGATTATGACGGACGGCAAGCAAGAGATTTTCAAAGGCAAATACGCTTAGACACGTCCAAAAGCATCATAAAAAGCTAAATTTCAAAGTGATACCCAATCTTTTTGATGGCAAAAAATACGAATGAATATAAAAATGCCCTATGTTTATTCTTCAGTGTATCACTGATTGCTAATTATCTCTACATAGGACGGCAAGCAAGGAGATTTTGAAACGTGCCACATGTAGACAGATAGACTAGTTTATTGTTATTTAAGAAATGAAGTTGATACCCGAACGTTGACTTAGAGTAAACGGGCAGAGAGTAGCGAAAATCGAGGTAGAAGTGAATTTAACACAAATTAAAAGTTAGCAGCCGACCGTATTATCTCCTACTAAAACGGCAAGAAAGGGAATTTTACCACATGATTCGAGTAGACAGATATAGTAGCTTCAAAATGTAGTAGAAGTGAAAGTGATACCCGATCTGTAACTTAGCGAAAAGGGTAGACCAAGGAAGGACTCTGAAAATTTTGAAGGTTCGTACGAATTTCAACCAATATTAATATGACGGACGGCAAGCAAGAGATTTTTAAGGACAGACTCGTTTAAACACATCCATTAGCAGTCCAACGGTGCAGATTTCAAAGTGATACCCGATCTTTTTGATGGAAAACTATCCAGTTGTATTTTAAATGTTTGGTATTTTTAAGCGTCGCGCTGAAGGTTGACTTTCTCTAAATAGAACAGCAAGCAAGGAGGTTTTGGAACATGCCACGTATAGATAGAAAGAGTAGCTTAAAGGTAGGTGAGAAGTTAAAGTGATACCCGATCGATAACTTAGTGAAAAGGGTAGACCAAGGCAAAATCTTCGTGATTTTGGAGTTACGTGCGAATTTCGCACAATTTGATTATGACGGACGGCAAGCAAGAGATTTTCAAAGGCAAATACGCTTAGACACGTTCAAAAGCATCATAAAAAGCTAAATTTCAAAGTGATACCCAATCTTTTTGATGGCAAAAAATACGAATGAATATAAAAATGCCCTATGTTTATTCTTAAGTGTATCACTGATTGCTAATTATCTCTACATAGGACGGCAAGCAAGGAGATTTTGAAACGTGCCACATGTAAACAGATAGAGTAGTTTATTGTTATTTAAGAAATTAAGTTGATACCCGAACGTTGAATTAGAGTAAACGGGCAGAGAGTAGCGAAAATCGAGGTAGAAGTGAATTTAACACAAATTAAAAGTTAGCAGCCGACCGTATTATCTCCTACTAAAACGGCAAGAAAGGGAATTTTACCACATGATTCGAGTAGACAGATATAGTAGCTTCAAAATGTAGTAGAAGTGAAAGTGATACCCTATCTGTAACTTAGCGAAAAGGGTAGACCCAGGAAGGACTCTGAAAATTTTGAAGGTTCGTACGAATTTCAACCAATATTAATATGACGGACGGCAAGCAAGAGATTTTTAAGGTCAGACTCTTGGCCCTTAAACAACCTAAATATGTAAAAGCCCTCGGTGAGGACAGAGTTACAACTGAGCTCTTAAGGGCAGGGAGAACTCCTGTACTCAGGCAGCTGCAGTTCATATTTAACTCCGTTTCCCACGAAGGGAGAACTCCAAGACCGTGAAGCAGGAGTATGGTAGTTTCATTTTTCAAAACGGGTGATAAAACTGAGCCACGTATACAAGTTGTTTTCGAGAGTCGTCACAAATAGGCTGGCGCGACGGATGGAAGACTTGCAACCACCGGAGCGAGCCGGGTTTGGGGGAGAATTTGGCACCATAGACCACATACACACTGTAAGGCAGATTGTACAGAAGGAGTATAATCAGCCTATGTGTCACGTTTTCGTGAACTATGAGAAGACGTTTGACTCCGTCGAGATCTGATCTGTTCTGGTCTCCCTACAGAGGTGCCAAGTGGATTTTCGATACATCGGGGTGCTTAGAAGCCTGTATGATGCCCCAACTATGTTCGTTCAAGCAAAGTCAGAAGAAAACAGTCACAAGACCGATCCCATTGCATCAAGGAGTAAGACGGGGGGATGTTATATCCCCGAAATTGTTTACAAATGCATTGGAAGACATGTTGTAGACTCTAAACTGGAACGGCGTGACATAAATATATACGGCGAATACATTTCACAATTCTCACATCACACTTAAGATTTGCCGATGATTTAATATCGTAGTCATAGCAGCATCGCTGCATTAAGTTCAGGAAATGCTGCGCAGCCTAAATGCAGCCTCCCAACGAATTCAGAATGAACATGGACAAGATGAAGGTCATGTTTAATGGCCTCGTCATTCTGAGCCCAGTAATACAGATGGCGTATATCTTGAAGTTGTTAAGGAACATGTCTACCTCGGGTAAATATTGCAGTTAGATAGATACAACTTTGAAAAGGAAGCCAATAGGGAGAATTCAGTTGCGTTAGGCAACGTCGGATATATCGCAGAGCCAAAAAGATTGGGTATCACTTTGAAATTTAGCTTTTTATGATGCTTTTGGACGTGTCTAAGCGTATTTGCCTTTGAAAATCTCTTGCTTGCCGTCCGTCATAATCAAATTGTGCGAAATTCGCACGTAACTCCAAAATCGCGAAGATTTTGCCTTGGTCTACCCTTTTCACTAAGTTATCGATCGGATATCACTTTAACTTCTCACCTTACTTTAAGCTACTCTCTCTATCTATACGTGGCATGTTCTAAAACCTCCTTGCTTGCTGTTGTTCTATTTAGAGAAAGTCAACCTTCAGCGCGACGCTTAAAAATACCAAACATTTAAAATACAACTGGATAGTTTTCTATCAAAAAGATCGGGTATCACTTTGAAATCTGCACCGTTGGACTGCTTTTGGATGTGTTTAAACGAGTCTGTCCTTAAAAATCTCTTGCTTGCCGTCCGTCATATTAATATTGGTTGAAATTCGTACGAACCTTCAAAATTTTCGGAGTCCTTCCTTGGTCTACCCTTTTCGCTAAGTTACAGATCGGGTATCACTTTCACTTCTACTACATTTTGAAGCTACTATATCTGTCTACTCGAATCATGTTGTAAAATTCCCTTGCTTGCCGTTTTAGTAGGAGATAAAACGGTCGGCTGCTAATTTTAATTTGTGTCAAATTCACTCCTACCTCGATTTTCGCTATTCTCTGCCCGTTTTCTCTAAGTCATCGTTCGGGTATCAACTTCATTTCTTAAATAACAATAAACTAGTCTATCTGTCTACATGTGGCACGTTTCAAAATCTCCTTGCTTGCCGTCCTATGTAGAGATAATTAGCAATCAGTGATACACTTAAGAATATGTTTATTCTTACCTCGATTTTCTCTACTCTCTGCCCGTTTTCTCTAAGTCAACGTTCGGGTATCAACTTCATTTCTTAAATAACAATAAACTAGTCTATCTGTCTACATGTGGCACGTTTCAAAATCTCCTTGCTTGCCGTCCTATGTAGAGATAATTAGCAATCAGTGATACACTTAAGAATATCGACGGCCCCTACGTAAGTTGTCGTAACTTGAAATTTGGAATTTTTTTTTTATTTCATAAATCATCATATCTTTTAGGAATGTTTCCGTTCCACGAAGAAAAAAATTGAAAAACCTATTACAAATAGGTTTTTGACACCCGAAAACTATCGTAACTTAAAAAAGCACCGTCGTATACTGTAGTAAGTGTACTTACGACAGTTAATACGGGGCGGCCGCTCGCGCTCGCGCAGCGTAAGTGCCAGTTACGATCTTATACGCGGTGGAGCAGAGGTTTAACGTGAGTGATCATTTTTTATCAAAAAGTAACAACTAGATGAGACAAAAATGGATAAACGATACATTTTATTTCATAAAAATAAGAATCTGCATCGGGAACAAACTCAAACTAACTACAGGAGCAAAATTTAATTTCGAAACGGCCTTTGGAGTTAAAACAAAAGGTGGTCCGAGATGAAATAAAAGACGCTTCAGACATAAAAATGATTTAAAACCACTAAGCAAAGATGGCAATCTGTTCGATTTCACTCAGAAATTATGTGCGTGTTTATTAGTATGAATTTTGACAATTTTTTAATAAAACCGGCGAATACTGTAGTATGTTACCACTTACCACAACTTACTTCGGAGTTTAAGATCGGTCTTTTGTCTTAAGTTTAACATACTACTGTTTACATTGGATTTTATTTATTTTTTTGTGTTGTATGTGTACTTGAGACATTTTTCGTCGGAAATTGTTTTTCAATTTCTGTGGTAAGTGATATTTAAGACAGTATGCGCCGGATCAAATACAGAGTTACTACAATTTAGAATTATAATGTTGGCGTATTTCAATAATTTCTGCTCACTTTACAGGTTCGCCGCTTCTTTTTGAACCAAACGATAAAGAAATGTAAAAGTCATTGTAATGATACGGCATTTTTTGTGATAGTGACGAAGACAAAACAACTATATCACTTACATTATTAAATACTGCAGCAGTTGGTGGGTTCATTTACGAGTATTTAGTCATCAGTCATTCAGTGAAATCATCGTCTGCAGATCGCCGACTTGACTGCTGACTGAATGAAACCACCAACAGCTGCAGTATCTAATCATGAAAGCGATATGACTGTTCTTTAAGTTTTATAATTACGCTGAAAAACACTTATTATTGATCTCATATGATGTAGTTGATTGAAGCTGAAGGCATTTTTGTTAACTGATTTTTTTATGTCTTTGCACTGTGAGAGACATCTGCCATATTTATAATTATAATTTAAAAATTACGTTCCTAATGCTGAATGACAGACTGTTTTTATATACTAACTAAAGGCACAACATTATAATTAAGCGGTTAAACTAATGTATATTCGGTAAATGGTGGTCTTGCGCCGGCACTAATGTCATGTCCGACTGCGGGTTTGTGTCACCAAACACTACGTAACAGATGAGAAGCACACAAAGTCACTGTGTGCACAAAACCATCATTATTAGCTCGGAGATTACCGGCTTCCATGCCGTTGGCTCAGTCCAGCCCCCATCCCGATTGAAATTAATCTTAATCGCTCTGTTTATCTTTCGTGGCAGGTAGCACCTCGTACCAGCATCTTCGCTTTATCAAAGCGTTTAGGAAATGCAATGTGCCTGCATCGTATGACTGCGGTGGACACAGCCGAGTTGTCTATCACACTGTCCATGACACTCCATATGTGTCTGAGTCTTGTAGACTCATTACGTTGTTCTTTACCGAAGTTGTACGGTATCTCATAAACACCCGAGCTGCCAAGTGAATTCCCATCCTTTGGAGAGAGTAAAAAGTACTCATATTGGTATGAGGACGCAAAATGATCTTAATGATAAATCTCCGGCGTAATAGGTGTCCAATTGCGTTTGTCACTCCTTTAATATGAGGCAAGAATGCTGGTGCCCTCTCTACTGTGTGGTGATGTCGAAACGTCCCTGAGCTCCTTGTACACTGACTTTGTCTCCAACCATATCTGTTCCTCTCCAAGCTCTCCAACGTCTCGTTTCGTCTGACATGTTGCAACATTTGTAATAATTAAGATAACAGGAGGTAATAGGAGATACCTGTGTCCAGCCGTGGACTGAAATAGGCCAATGATGTGATGTGAATAAACAATATAAACTTATTTCACATGTATTGTGAATTACAGAGTTGTGCGAGAACAGGTTTGCGAGATAATGGTATAAGCCAGTTAGAAGGTAGCTTTTCTATAGAATGTTTGTTACAGACGATCATTCTGACCTAGCAATACTAACTCATCAAGAAAACGAAGTGTCCCATCCACCTCTCTATTAAATGTGAACTTTATTCTGGGGTGCATCACATTAAGATTGGTTAGTAACACATCAACAACTCTATGAAGAATTACAGCAAAAACGTCATCCAAATTTCGTAACCAACATCTCGGCATATTCAGACAACTCTCGAATGCCCTCTGTTAAATTTATCCATGAAAATGTTGACCAGTACCAAAACTACATTATAAGAGAACTCTTTGCTTCAATTGGCATCTGCAAATAATAAACTTCTGCCCTCGCCAAACGAAATAGCAACTATTCAGGAAATTTTCGATGTATTTCATGTGCACAGTAGGTAAGTAGTTACGAGCCACAAAATCTTTAATTATTTTTATAGTTTTTAGAACTCGCAAACAAATAAGCTACATCTAATTCAACTCCATAATCCTGTCTTCATTCAACACGACATTTTCCTGAAACGGTACAAAAATACTGTACCAGATCTATTTTTCATAATAAAACATACAAAACACTATTTACCTGCTTAATTTTCTCAAAATATTCCATCAGGGTTCCATAAAAATACTATTAAATTGTTCGTTAAATGGCATAATATAGTAACTAACAAAAAGTTTTTATAATGTTTCCGCAAAATAATGTAGTAAATAACAGATACAACAAAACTTACACTCATAATTCCGACGTATCCTGTAGTATGTATAACTTACGATCAATGACCATTTATGACCACCAGCGTAAAGTGACGTTAGTAATACATACCACAATTTTTAGATTCTCTTCTCCGTCATATACTGTCGTAAGTGCAATTCCGGCAAAAATATGAAATTTATCAGAAAAGTAATTATATCACTATAAAGACAGTATCTTTGTTATTGTTTATGCCAATTTTCAAAGCAATCCATTGAACTATGTGACCACCGTACACATTTCAAACTTTAAAGTGCTCACCTGTAAACTTGCCATTTACAACTTACGACAAGTTACGTAGGGGCCGTCGATATGTTTATTCTTAAGTGTATCACTGATTGCTAATTTAAATTCATTCGTATTATTTGCCATCAAAAAGATTGGGTATCACTTTGAAATTTAGCGTTTCATGATGTTTTTGGACGTGTCTAAGCGTATTTGCCTTTGAAAATCTCTTGCTTGCCGTCCGTCATAATCAAATTGTGCGAAATTCGCACGTAACTCCAAAATCGCGAAGATTTTGCCTTGGTCTACCCTTTTCACTAAGTTATCGATCGGGTATCACTTTAACTTCTCACCTTACTTTAAGCTACTCTCTCTATCTATACGTGGCATGTTTCAAAACCTCCTTGCTTGCCGTTCTATTTAGAGAAAGTCAACCTTCAGCGCGACGCTTAAAAATACCAAACATTTAAAATACAACTGGACCGTTTTCCATCAAAAAGATCGGGTATCACTTTGAAATCTGCACCTTTGGACTGCTTTTGGATGTGTTTAAACGAGTCAGTCCTGAAAAATCTCTTGCTTGCCGTCCGTCATATTAATATTGGTTGAAATTCGTACGAAACTTCAAAATATTCAGAGTCCTTCCTTGGTCTACCCTTTTCGCTATGTTACAGATCGGGTATCACTTTCACTTCTACTACATTTTGAAGCTACTATATCTGTCTACTCGAATCATGTTGTAAAATTGCCTTTCTTGCCGTTTTAGTAGGAGATAATACGGTCGGCTGCTAACTTTTAATTTGTGTTAAATTCACTCTTACCTCGATTTTCGCTACTCTCTGTCCGTTTTCTCTAAGTCAACGTTCGGGTATCAACTTCATTTCTTAAATAACAATAAACTAGTCTATCTGTCTACATGTGGCACGTTTCAAAATCTCCTTGCTTGCCGTCCTATGTAGAGATAATTAGCAATCAGTGATACACTTAAGAATAAACATAGGTCATTTTTATATTCATTCGTACATTTTGCCATCAAAAAGATTGGGTATCACTTTGAAATTTAGCTTTTTATGATGCTTTTGGACGTGTCTAAGCGTATTTGCCTTTGAAAATCTCTTGCTTGCCGTCCGTCATAATCAAATTGTGCGAAATTCGCACGTAACTCCAAAATCGCGAAGATTTTGCCTTGGTCTACCCTTTTCACTAAGTTATCGATCGGATATCACTTTAACTTCTCACCTTACTTTAAGCTACTCTCTCTATCTATACGTGGCATGTTCCAAAACCTCCTTGCTTGCTGTTCTATTTAGAGAAAGTCAACCTTCAGCGCGACGCTTAAAAATACCAAACATTTAAAATACAACTGGATAGTTTTCCATCAAAAAGATCAGGTATCACTTTGAAATCTGCACCGTTGGACTGCTTTTGGATGTGTTTAAACGAGTCTGTCCTGAAAAATCTCTTGCTTGCCGTCAGTCATATTAATATTGGTTGAAATTCGTACGAACCTTCAAAATATTCAGAGTCCTTCCTTGGTCTACCCTTTTCGCTAAGTTACAGATAGGGTATCACTTTTACTTCTACTACATTTTGAAGCTATTATATCTGTCTACTCGAATCATGTTGTAAAATTCCCTTTCTTGCCGTTTTAGTAGGAGATAATACGGTCGGCTGCTAACTTTTAATTTGTGTTAAATTCACTCCTACCTCGATTTTCGCTACTCTCTGCCCGTTTTCTCTAAGTCAACGTTCGGGTATCAACTTCATTTCTTAAATAACAATAAACTAGTATATCTGTCTACATGTGGCACGTTTCAAAATCTCCTTGCTTGCCGTCCTATGTAGAGATAATTAGCAATCAGTGATACACTTAAGAATAAACATAGGTCATTTTTATATTCATTTGTATTTTTTGCCATCAAAAAGATTGGGTATCACTTTGAAATTTAGCTTTTTATGATGCTTTTGGACGTGTCTAAGCGTATTTGCCTTTGAAAATCTCTTGCTTGCCGTCCGTCATAATCAAATTGTGCGAAATTCGCACGTAACTCCAAAATCGCGAAGATTTTGCCTTGGTCTACCCTTTTCACTAAGTTATCGATCGGGTATCACTTTAACTTCTCACCTACCTTTAAGCTACTCTCTCTATCTATACGTGGCATGTTCCAAAACCTCCTTGCTTGCTGTTCTATTTAGAGAAAGTCAACCTTCAGCGCGACGCTTAAAACTACCAAACATTTGAAATACAACTGGATAGTTTTCCATCAAAAAGATCGGGTATCACTTTGAAATCTGAATATTTGGACTGCTTTTGGATGTGTTTAAACGAGTCTGTCCTGAAAAATCTCTTGCTTGCCGTCCGTCATATTAATATTGGTTGAAATTCGTACGAACCTTCAAAATTTTCAGAGTCCTTCCTTGGTCTACCCTTTTCGCTAAGTTACAGATAGGGTATCACTTTCACTTCTACTACATTTTGAAGCTACTATATCTGTCTACTCGAATCATGTTGTAAAATTCCCTTTCTTGCCGTTTTAGTAGGAGATAATACGGTCGGCTGCTAACTTTTAATTTGTGTTAAATTCACTCCTACCTCGATTTTCGCTACTCTCTGCCCGTTTACTCTAAGTCAACGTTCGGGTATCAACTTCATTTCTTAAATAACAATAAACTAGTCTATCTGTCTACATGAGGCACGTTTCAAAATCTCCTTGCTTGCCGTCCTATGTAGAGATAATTAGCAATCAATGATACACTTAAGAATAATCATAGGGCATTTTTATATTCATTCGTATTTTTTGCCATCAAAAAGATTGGGTATCACTTTGAAATTTAGCTTTTTATGATGCTTTTGGACGTGTCTAAGCGTATTTGCCTTTGAAAATCTCTTGCTTGCCGTCCGTCATAATCAAATTGTGCGAAATTCTCACGTAACTCCAAAATCGCGAAGATTTTGCCTTGGTCTACCCTTTTCACTAAGTTATCGATCGGGTATCACTTTAACTTCTCACCTACCTTTAAGCTACTCTCTCTATCTATACATGGCATGTTCCAAAACCTCCTTGCTTGCCGTTCTATTCAGAGAAAGTCAACCTTCAGCGCGACGCTTAAAAATACCAAACATTTAAAATACAACTGGATAGTTTTCCATCAAAAAGATCAGGTATCACTTTAAAATCTGCACCGTTGGACTGCTTTTGGATGTGTTTAAACGAGTCTGTCCTGAAAAATCTCTTGCTTGCTGTCCGTCATATTAATATTTGTAGAAATTCGTACGAACCTTCAAAATTTTCAGAGTCCTTCCTTGGTCTACCCTTTTCGCTAAGTTACAGATCGGGTATCACTTTCACTTCTTCTACATTTTGAAGCTACTATATCTGTCTACTCGAATCATGTTGAAAAATTCCCTTGCTTGCCGTTTTAGTAGGAGATAATACGGTCGGCTGCTAACTTTTAATTTGTGTCAAATTCACTCCTACCTCGATTTTCGCTACTCTCTGCCCGTTTTCTCTAAGTCATCGTTCGGGTATCAACTTCATTTCTTAAATAACAATAAACTAGTCTATCTGTTTACATGTGGCACGTTTCAAAATCTCCTTGCTTGCCGTCCTATGTAGAGATAATTAGCAATCAGTGATATACTTAAGAATAATCATAGGGCATTTTTATATTCATTCGTATTTTTTGCCATCAAAAAGATTGGGTATCACTTTGAAGTTTAGCTTTTTATGATGCTTTTGGACGTGTCTAAGCGTATTTGCCTTTGAAAATCTCTTGCTTGCCGTCCGTCATAATAAAATTGTGCGAAATTCGCACGTAACTCCAAAATCGCGAAGATTTTGCCTTGGTCTACCCTTTTCACTAAGTTATCGATCGGGTATCACTTTAACTTCTCACCTACCTTTAAGCTACTCTCTCTATCTATACGTGGCATGTTTTAAAACCTCCTTGCTTGCCGTTCTATTTAGAGAAAGTCAACCTTCAGCGCGACGCTTAAAAATACGAACCATTTAAAATACAACTGGATAGTTTTCCATCAAAAAGATCGGGTATCACTTTGAAATCTGGCTATTTGGACTGCTTTTGGATGTGTTTAAACGAGTCTGTCCTTCAAAATCTCTTGCTTGCCGTCCGTCATATTAATATTGGTTGAAATTCGTACGAACCTTCAAAATTTTCAGAGTCCTTTTTTGGTCTACCCTTTTCGCTAAGTTACAGATCGGGTATCACTTTCACTTCTACTACATTTTGAAGCTACTGTATCTGTCTACTCGAATCATGTTGTAAAATTCCCTTGCTTGCCGTTTTAGTAGGAGATAATACGGTCGGCTGCTAACTTTTAATTTGTGTTAAATTCACTCCTACCTCGATTTTCGCTACTCTCTGCCCGTTTTCTCTAAGTCAACGTTCGGGTATCAACTTCATTTCTTAAATAACAATAAACTAGTCTATCTGTCTACATGTGGCACGTTTCAAAATCTCCTTGCTTGCCGTCCTATGTAGAGATAATTAGCAATCAGTGATACACTGAAGAATAAACATAGGGCATTTTTATATTCATTCGTATTTTTTGCCATCAAAAAGATTGGGTATCACTTTGAAATTTAGCTTTTTATGATGCTTTTGGACGTGTCTAAGCGTATTTGCCTTTGAAAATCTCTTGCTTGCCGTCCGTCATAATCAAATTGTGCGAAATTCGCACATAACTCCAAAATCGCGAAGATTTTGCCTTGGTCTACCCTTTTCACTAAGTTATCGATCGGGTATCACTTTAACTTCTCACCTACCTTTAAGCTTCTCTCTCTTTCTATACGTGGCATGTTTCAAAACCTCCTTGCTTGCCGTTCTATTTAGAGAAAGTCAACCTTCAGAGCGACGCTTAAAAATACGAACCATTTAAAATACAACTGGATAGTTTTCCATCAAAAAGATTGGGTATCAGTTTGAATACTGCACCGTTGGACTGCTAATAGATGTGTTTAAACGAGTCTATCCTTAAAAATCTCTTGCTTGCCGTCCGTCATATTAATATTGGTTGAAATTCGTACGAACCTTCAAAATTTTCAGAGTCCTTCCTTGGTCTACCCTTTTCGCTAAGTTACAGATCGGGTATCACTTTCACTTCTACTTCATTTTGAAGCTACTATATCTGTCTACTCGAATCATGTTGTAAAATTCCCTTACTTGCCGTTTTAGTAGGAGATAATACGGTCGGCTGCTAACTTTTAATTTGTGTTAAATTCTCTCCTACCTCGATTTTCGCTACTCTCTGCCCGTTTTCTCTAAGTCAACGTTCGGGTATCAACTTCATTTCTTAAATAACAATAAACTAGTATATCTGTCTACATGTGGCACGTTTCAAAATCTCCTTGCTTGCCGTCCTATGTAGAGATAATTAGCAATCAGTGATACACTTAAGAATAAACATAGGGCATTTTTATATTCATTCGTATTTTTTGCCATCAAAAAGATTGGGTTTCACTTTGAAATTTAGCTTTTCATGATGCTTTTGGACGTGTCTAAGCGTATTTGCCTTTGAAAATCTCTTGTTTGCCGTCTGTCATAATCAAATTGTGCGAAATTCGCACGTAACTCCAAAATCGCGAAGATTTTGCCTTGGTCTACCCTTTTCACTAAGTTATCGATCGGGTATCACTTTAACTTCTCACCTACCTTTAAGCTACTCTCTCTATCTATACGTGGCATGTTTTAAAACCTCCTTGCTTGCCGTTCTATTTAGAGAAAGTCAACCTTCAGCGCGACGCTTAAAAATATCAAACATTTAAAATACAACTGGATAGTTTTCCATCAAAAAGATCGGGTATCACTTTGAAATCTGGCTATTTGGACTGCTTTTGGATGTGTTTAAACGAGTCTGTCCTTCAAAATCTCTTGCTTGCCGTCCGTCATATTAATATTGGTTGAAATTCGTACGAACCTTCAAAATTTTCAGAGTCCTTTTTTGGTCTACCCTTTTCGCTAAGTTACAGATCGGGTATCACTTTCACTTCTACTACATTTTGAAGCTACTATATCTGTCTACTCGAATCATGTTGTAAAATTCCCTTGCTTGCCGTTTTAGTAGGAGATAATACGGTCGGCTGCTAACTTTTAATTTGTGTTAAATTCACTCCTACCTCGATTTTCGCTACTCTCTGCCCGTTTTCTCTAAGTCAACGTTCGGGTATCAACTTCATTTCTTAAATAACAATAAACTAGTCTATCTGTCTACATGCGGCACGTTTCAAAATCTCCTTGCTTGCCGTCCTATGTAGAGATAATTAGCAAAGAATATGTTTATTCTTAAGTGTATCACTGATTGCTAATTTAAATTCATTCGTATTTTTTGCCATCAAAAAGATTGGGTATCACTTTGAAATGTAGCGTTTTATGATGCTTTTGGACGTGTCTAAGCGTATTTGCCTTTGAAAATCTCTTGCTTGCCGTCCGTCATAATCAAATTGTGCGAAATTCGCACGTAACTCCAAAATCGCGAAGATTTTGCCTTGGTCTACCCTTTTCACTAAGTTATCGATCGGGTATCACTTTAACTTCTCACCTACCTTTAAGCTACTCTTTCTATCTATACGTGGCATGTTCCAAAACCTCCTTGCTTGCTGTTCTATTTAGAGAAAGTCAACCTTCAGCGCGACGCTTAAAAATACCAAACATTTAAAATACAACTGGATAGTTTTCCATCAAAAAGATCGGGTATCACTTTGAAATCTGCACCGTTGGACTGCTAATGGATGTGTTTAAACGAGTCTGTCCTTAAAAATCTCTTGCTTGCCGTCCGTCATATAAATATTGGTTGAAATTCGTACGAACCTTCAAAATTTTCAGAGTCCTTCCTTGGTCTACCCTTTACGCTAAGTTACAGATCGGGTATCACTTTCACTTCTACTTCATTTTGAAGCTACTATATCTGTCTACTCGAATCATGTTGTAAAATTCCCTTTCTTGCCGTTTTAGTAGGAGATAATACGGTCGGCTGCTAACTTTTAATTTGTGTTAAATTCACTCTTACCTCGATTTTCGCTACTCTCTGCCCGTTTTCTCTAAGTCAACGTTCGGGTATCAACTTCATTTCTTAAATAACAATAAACTAGTCTATCTGTCTACATATGGCACGTTTCAAAATCTCCTTGCTTGCCGTCCTATGTAGAGATAATTAGCAATCAGTGATACACTTAAGAATAAACATAGGGCATTTTTATATTCATTCGTATTTTTTGCCATCAAAAAGATTGGGTATCATTTTGAAATTTAGCTTTTCATGATGCTTTTGGACGTGTCTAAGCGTATTTGCCTTTGAAAATCTCTTGTTTGCCGTCTGTCATAATCAAATTGTGCGAAATTCGCACGTAGCTCCAAAATCGCGAAGATTTTGCCTTGGTCTACCCTTTTCACTAAGTTATCGATCGGGTATCACTTTAACTTCTCACCTACCTTTAAGCTACTCTCTCTATCTATACGTGGCATGTTTTAAAACCTCCTTGCTTGCCGTTCTATTTAGAGAAAGTCAACCTTCAGCGCGACGCTTAAAAATATCAAACATTTAAAATACAATTGGATAGTTTTCCATCAAAAAGATCGGGTATCACTTTGAAATCTGGCTATTTGGACTGCTTTTAGATGTGTTTAAACGAGTCTGTCCTTAAAAATCTCTTGCTTGCCGTCCGTCATATTAATATTGGTTGAAATTCGTACGAACCTTCAAAATTTTCAGAGTCCTTCCTTGGTCTACCCTTTACGCTAAGTTACAGATCGGGTATCACTTTCACTTCTACTTCATTTTGAAGCTGCTATATCTGTCTACTCGAATCATGTTGAAAAATTACCTTGCTTGCCGTTTTAGTAGGAGATAATACGGTCGGCTGCTAACTTTTAATTTGTGTTAAATTCACTCCTACCTCGATTTTCGCTACTCTCTGCCCGTTTTCTCTAAGTCAACGTTCGGGTATCAACTTCATTTCTTAAATAACAATAAACTAGTCTATCTGTCTACATGCGGCACGTTTCAAAATCTCCTTGCTTGCCGTCCTATGTAGAGATAATTAGCAAAGAATATGTTTATTCTTAAGTGTATCACTGATTGCTAATTTAAATTCATTCGTATTTTTTGCCATCAAAAAGATTGGGTATCACTTTGAAATGTAGCGTTTTATGATGCTTTTGGACGTGTCTAAGCGTATTTGCCTTTGAAAATCTCTTGCTTGCCGTCCGTCATAATCAAATTGTGCGAAATTCGCACGTAACTCCAAAATCGCGAAGATTTTGCCTTGGTCTACCCTTTTCACTAAGTTATCGATCGGGTATCACTTTAACTTCTCACCTACCTTTAAGCTACTCTTTCTATCTATACGTGGCATGTTCCAAAACCTCCTTGCTTGCTGTTCTATTTAGAGAAAGTCAACCTTCAGCGCGACGCTTAAAAATACCAAACATTTAAAATACAACTGGATAGTTTTCCATCAAAAAGATCGGGTATCACTTTGAAATCTGCACCGTTGGACTGCTAATGGATGTGTTTAAACGAGTCTGTCCTTAAAAATCTCTTGCTTGCCGTCCGTCATATAAATATTGGTTGAAATTCGTACGAACCTTCAAAATTTTCAGAGTCCTTCCTTGGTCTACCCTTTACGCTAAGTTACAGATCGGGTATCACTTTCACTTCTACTTCATTTTGAAGCTACTATATCTGTCTACTCGAATCATGTTGTAAAATTCCCTTTCTTGCCGTTTTAGTAGGAGATAATACGGTCGGCTGCTAACTTTTAATTTGTGTTAAATTCACTCTTACCTCGATTTTCGCTACTCTCTGCCCGTTTTCTCTAAGTCAACGTTCGGGTATCAACTTCATTTCTTAAATAACAATAAACTAGTCTATCTGTCTACATGTGGCACGTTTCAAAATCTCCTTGCTTGCCGTCCTATGTAGAGATAATTAGCAATCAGTGATACACTTAAGAATAAACATAGGTCATTTTTATATTCATTCGTATTTTTTGCCATCAAAAAGATTGGGTATCACTTTGAAATTTAGCTTTTTATGATGCTTTTGGACGTGCCTAAGCGTATTTGCCTTTGAAAATCTCTTGCTTGCCGTCCGTCATAATCAAATTGTGCGAAATTCGCACGTAACTCCAAAATCGCGAAGATTTTGCCTTGGTCTACCCTTTTCACTAAGTTATCGATCGGGTATCACTTTAACTTCTCACCTACCTTTAAGCTACTCTCTCTATTTATACGTGGCATGTTCCAAAACCTCCTTGCTTGCCGTTCTATTCAGAGAAAGTCAACCTTCAGCGCGACGCTTAAAAATACCAAACATTTAAAATACAACTGGATAGTTTTCCATCAAAAAGATCGGGTATCACTTTGAAATCTGCACCGTTGGACTGCTAATGGATGTGTTTAAACGAGTCTGTCCTGAAAAATCTCTTGCTTGCCGTCCGTCATATTAATATTGGTTGAAATTCGTACGAACCTTCAAAATTTTCAGAGTCCTTCCTTGGTCTACCCTTTTCGCTAAGTTACAGATAGGGTATCACTTTCACTTCTCCTACATTTTGAAGCTACTGTATCTGTCTACTCGAATCATGTTGTAAAATTCCCTTGCTTGCCGTTTTAGTAGGAGATAATACGGTCGGCTGCTAACTTTTAATTTGTGTTAAATTCACTCCTACCTCGATTTTCGCTACTCTCTGCCCGTTTTCTCTAAGTCAACGTTCGGGTATCAACTTCATTTCTTAAATAACAATAATTTAGTCTATCTGTCTACATGTGGCATGTTTAAAAATCTCCTTGCTTGCCGTTCTATGTAGAGATAATTAGCAATCAGTGATACACTGAAGAATAAACATAGGGCATTTTTATATTCATTCGTATTTTTTGCCATCAAAAAGATTGGGTATCACTTTAAAATTTAGCTTTTTATGATGATTTTGGACGTGTCTAAGCGTATTTGCCTTTGAAAATCTCTTGCTTGCCGTCCGTCATAATCAAATTGTGCGAAATTCGCACGTAACTCCAAAATCGCGAAGATTTTGCCTTGGTCTACCCTTTTCACTATGTTATCGATCGGGTATCACTTTAACTTCTCACCTTACTTTAAGCTACTCTCTCTATCTATACGTGGCATGTTCCAAAACCTCCTTGCTTGCTGTTCTATTTAGAGAAAGTCAACCTTCAGCGCGACGCTTAAAAATACCAAACATTTAAAATACAACTGGATAGTTTTCCATCAAAAAGATCGGGTATCACTTTGAAATCTGGCTATTTGGACTGCTTTTGGATGTGTTTAAACGAGTCAGTCCTGAAAAATCTCTTGCTTGCCGTCCGTCATATTAATATTGGTTGAAATTCGTACGAAACTTCAAAATATTCAGAGTCCTTCCTTGGTCTACCCTTTTCGCTATGTTACAGATCGGGTATCACTTTCACTTCTACTACATTTTGAAGCTACTATATCTGTCTACTCGAATCATGTTGTAAAATTGCCTTTCTTGCCGTTTTAGTAGGAGATAATACGGTCGGCTGCTAACTTTTAATTTGTGTTAAATTCACTCTTACCTCGATTTTCGCTACTCTCTGTCCGTTTTCTCTAAGTCAACGTTCGGGTATCAACTTCATTTCTTAAATAACAATAAACTAGTCTATCTGTCTACATGTGGCACGTTTCAAAATCTCCTTGCTTGCCGTCCTATGTAGAGATAATTAGCAATCAGTGATACACTTAAGAATAAACATAGGTCATTTTTATATTCATTCGTACATTTTGCCATCAAAAAGATTGGGTATCACTTTGAAATTTAGCTTTTTATGATGCTTTTGGACGTGTCTAAGCGTATTTGCCTTTGAAAATCTCTTGCTTGCCGTCCGTCATAATCAAATTGTGCGAAATTCGCACGTAACTCCAAAATCGCGAAGATTTTGCCTTGGTCTACCCTTTTCACTATGTTATCGATCGGGTATCACTTTAACTTCTCACCTACCTTTAAGCTTCTCTCTCTATCTATACGTGGCATGTTCCAAAACCTCCTTGCTTGCCGTTCTATTTAGAGAAAGTCAACCTTCAGCGCGACGCTTAAAAATACCAAACATTTAAAATACAACTGGATAGTTTTCCATCAAAAAAATCGGGTATCACTTTGAAATCTGCACCGTTGGACTGCTAATGGATGTGTTTAAACGAGTCTGTCCTTAAAAATCTCTTGCTTGCCGTCCGTCATATTAATATTGGTTGAAATTCGTACGAACCTTCAAAATTTTCAGAGTCCTTCCTTGGTCTACCCTTTTCGCTAAGTTATAGATCGGGTATCACTTTCGCTTCTACTACATTTTGAAGCTACTATATCTGTCTACTCGAATCATGTTGTAAAATTCCCTTGCTTGCCGTTTTAGTAGGAGATAATACGGTTGGCTGCTAAATGGAAAAGTTAGCGGCCAGGTCTAATTTTTGATTTCAATTAGTAAATTTTGATATTTGGCATGTTTTTTTTCACTAATTCAAGGAAACGTTGCATTTGGGCAGACTTTTCGAGCATTTTCTCACTGAAAAATTCTCGACTCCTTAATTTGGCCGGGTTATCTTCGGCTGCTAACTTTGGCCGCTAACTTCACACCGGTAGTTTATACAACACATATTTTTACCAAATTTATTTACTGTAGAATTTATGTTTCCGACTAAATCGGCTGTGACAGACGGACAAACGGACATGACATGATTTTTTTGTTACCGTGGAACTATCTCTGAGTCCCTATAATTGGCTCCCTGTTTCCAGTTTAAATTTTATTATTGTTTTTTTAGCCGTTGATTCTCGAAATATGTAAAAATAAATAAAAATAAAATAAATGACGAATGAATGAGCATGGTTGAATTTACCAAATTTTCTAAGTTTATTACTTCTTCTTAATCAACACTAAACTAAATTACTTCTTTAACCTGTTCTGAAATCAAAATGATATGTTTACGTAACAAAACATTATTTAGTAAAACGATACAATAAATACCTACAATCAAACCTCGTTTGAACAGAGCCGACCTAATTACACTTCCTACTTGACTATCGGTTTTTAACGACATACAATGATCAGTTAATTAACCAGTTACTTGAAACTGGTTTCAGGCAGTTACGGATCACTTCAGCTACCTACTAGATGGTGCATCTACCAACAAATCAAACATGGAAGCCGCATGCCCATACTAAATTGCCTTTCAAAAACGGTCCTGAATTTTAGTTGACAAGTGTCACACCCTGTTCAATGCATCATGGCAATGAATTTGAATGACAACCTATAAAAATTTAAACCGCCATTTAAAAATTGTTGTGATTGGTCCATCAAAGTTTTGATATTGCGCCGAAAATTAAATATGCGCGGTTCACGAAAAGCTCTATGTCCTGCCCATCTTCGCACAATTGAACAATTGGTTTTGGGGGCATTCTTGAGCTGGCGTTAGACGTCCATGTTTTATATGGTGGCAGTGGTGCATCAACTTACAAGCAGTAGCCATGAGCTGCAGCGACGTCATTAACGCCCGTTTACTTTCTATCCGGCTTGCTCGTGCCAATATACATATACCTATGCAAAACATTGTGTTTTAAGGGCGGTAAATAGGAAATTGTGAACGAGTGTGAAAGTAATTCCCAAGCCGAGAAGTTGACTGATTAACTAACTCTGTTTACGTAATAAAAAAAGAGTCAAATTTTATTTTTTTGTGAATTAAAAAAAAACAAATGAATGAAAATTAAAGGTCTTTTTTTATATTATTTTCGGACTCTTCCGGGGAAATAATGCGATTTACGCCAAATGTCCGGGTTTTTTTTAATCTTTGCCCGGGTTTGGCAAAATTCGAGATGACAGCGCTACTTAAAGTGCATTTAGACCAAACGAGCATTCGCTCATTCTATCCCCCATCTCTAATCATAAATCAACAAATTTCGACGAATCACGTTTTGTGTAACGAAGGAATTTCGTAGAGGGTGGGATGGAATGTGCGAATGCTCATTTGGACTAAATGCATCTTTACTGTACTCCATCTAATAGGTAGATGAGGTGATCTGTTGAAATTGATAATTTTAACTTCTCACTCATTTCAGGGGTGCTTTTCTGCAGTGCAGCCAGTGATGGGCAAAATGTAATCAATTAACAAATAAGACTAACTTAGTTAATCACGATTAACGAGTAAAAATGCCGATTATTCTTCGCTGTAAGAGTTTCGATTAATTAAGTCACTCAAAATAATCGATTCATTTTCAACGACCGACCGACCGACGATTGAACAATGTATTTATTATATTAATTTCCCCACGATTGACATTACGATAAAAATTTCTACAGTGAAACCTCGATTATCCGAACGCTGGTGCGAATTTAGTAGGTAGGCAGTGAATTTGATTCCACGCGCCATACGAGCTAAGCAGCAGTTCCTATTTTTAATCGAGATTTAATCGTGAAATTTAGTCGATTAAAATTAAAATGATGATTGATCAATGGTTAGTTGACAGCTCCGTCGATTGATTTAAAAGCAATTAATTAGTCGGAACTAATGTTGGACGATTAATTGTTTAGTCGATTGATTAGTAAGTTTAAAACATTAATCAATGAATACCCAGTTACCCATCTAAGTATGTGCTAAGCCACATGCAGCAGAGATATGATATCCTGTGATTAGTGAACGACACCCTTAAGGTTATAGTTTGAAAACAATACAATTGTATATTTATGATTTCAGAATGTCAAAGACAATAATTATTATTCTCTTGTTCGAACCAGTTTCTTATCGAGTTCAATAGTCTTGTAAAAATCATAACATGAGCTGGTGAAGTCGATAAGAATTTGAATTAATACGTAATTATTGATATGAAAATATTATTAATATTCACCAACTTAACATTAAAAAATAAAACGACTTCAACTGATTTCTCCAAGATCCCATCATTACACCCCGACTTCGTGCCAACGGGACCGTCTCAATTTGTTTTGAAGTCGGTCCCAGGCGCGGATTCAGGACTTCGTTGAGGGGGGGGAGGCACTGCCCTATGATATGATAGTATTTTATACTTAAAACAGCAGCTAGGCATACATGAGTCCAATGTGAGGGGGGGCAAGTGCCACCATTGCCCCCCCCCTGGTCGATCCATTTGTCATGCATAATAATATGCTTAATGTAAATTTATGACTGATATGGTTTTCTCATGGATGCCATTTTCGGAACTGGGGAACTTCCCTGAACCCATTTTAATTTGGGGGTTACCATGACGTAATAATGTGATCAGGGAAAGGCACAGAGATATACGACTCCTATAGCCTTGTCCCTTTCTCTCGACCTAAACTGAATCCCACCCCAACTCTTCCTACGGGTGTCGTAAGAGTCGACTAAGGGATTGAAGTGTCACTGAACATTATTTGATAAAAGATTGATGACGGGCAGCAGCGTCATCATAGTGGACACATTACTGCGATCGCCAATCTGCTTGCCCAGCGTGGCGATTGTGGGCATTTACCTCCTAATCCGTTTATACGCATAGTTAATAGGAGAGGCCTACGTCCAGCAGTGGACTATCATAGGCTGATGATGAAACTGAATCGCATTAGTACGTCATGGTAACCTCCTGGACCAAATGAAAATGGTTTCAATCGGTAAGCATCAGCTTTCAAATATAATAAAAAAACTACAAAATCGGTTCATCTAGTAAAAGTTATGTGGTAACAAACAACAGTCGAATGGAGAACATTTATTCTTACCATCGTCTCCACGCGCCTACGAACAAATAAAGCATGGAAGCCGCACGCCATACTAAATTGCTTTTCAAAAACGGTCCTGAATTTTAGTTGACAAGTGTCACCCCTTCTTCAATGCATCATGGTATGAATTTCAATATCAACCTTTAAAAATTTAAACCGCCATTTAAAAATAGTTGTGATTGGTCCATCAAAGTTTTGATTGCCTATATTCTATAAAAAATTGTCAAAAATGTTGCGCTGAAATATGCGCGGTGTTGAGAAAAGCGCTATGCCCTGCCCATCTTGGCACAATTGAACAATTGTTTTTGGGGCATTTTTGAGCTGGCGTTAGACGTCCATGTTATTTATGGTCGCAGCCACGCGCCGATACTACCTATTAAATACCTACCATAATCACTTAATAGTTTAAATTGATCGACAAATGCTAAGAACGTTATTTATTTGTAACATAATTCAATTATCATCTATAAATAATAAAGTCTTTATCTATCAATCTATCTATCTATCTATCATCGAAACTCCCAAATATAAGTACATACATTAATACATATTTATAAGATATTTTTTACTAATAAACAAAATTTAAATTGTATCCATACAAGATACTTCCTGGATCGGTAGAGAGCTAAAAGGAAATTGCAATATTTTTTTTCTCGCAATCTGCAAAATATGATATCCAATACTTTTGACTAGGACTTTAAAAAAAAACCTTTTGAACCCACCCTAGGGTACATGAGAATGTATTGATTGACAAAACAAAACAAATAGGCATAATACCAGTACTCATTTAATTATGTTATTCAGTAGGTCAGTCTATAACAGATTAATAGAGGTCATGACATAATCTTGCATGCAATACAAGGTTCGATGCATTCGATTATGCCACGGTCAAGTACGGTCTACGATGTATTCTGATAATAATGTCTATGTACAGTCGACGTCAAAGATATCATTACGGTTTAAGTGCCAAAAATACATTTACACGACTTTATTGCCTTGACATTAAGATCGTGTAAATATATTTTTGGCACCTTAACCGTAATGATTACTTTGACGTCGACTGTACAATAGGCATGATGACTGGCAAGTCAAATCAACATCTTTTTTCGAACTGTCAAAACGATCACCACTATGGAACTCATAAAATACTCAAAAGTGAAGTCACGTTTGAGTACTGCCAAATGACCAACCCTTTTAAATTTATTAAATAGAAGTTCTGTACAAAAATTACTGCAATCTACATCTTAGTACCTAATAATTTCTTCGTGTATTATGTCGTGCATAACGTTTTGGATCTAAAGTTGGTTATTCATAAATTCCTCCTTGTTTCATACATTTTTCGTAATGACTGTATACCTATTATGAATGTATGTGGGCTTAAAGGAATTACCACAATACTATTTTTGGCATCCTGTAATTAAATACTGCTCGTCTCTTTCGTAGATATTTAGTAAGATTTTTTATCAAATTACAAACAATCTGATCATTAAATAATAACGAATCTTAATTACCATTTTGAGCTGATTAAGCCAGTTTGAATTCGACCTGTATTACATAATTGTACCTAATAATTCAGACTTCGAATTCGGACTTCATTACATAATTGTAATATAGTTCACATTACCCGATTAGCGAAGATACACTCACTCAAGTACCTATAATAGGTTTTGTTCAGAGGTCTTAAGGATCAATTTTGGTTGAATATTCTTAGCACGTGCTGTGCATGTCTAGGAAGCGACCTCTTTCAGTTATCTTGTTGAACATTGGTCTTAAAATACCTCTACATATTATAAATTATAGGAAAACATCTCAAGTACATATACTTAAGACAACATAAGCTCATCACTGTACCTAGATATTTTTGTAGCAGGAACGAGAGATTGACAAAATTAATTCATCGACATAACTTTCTTTAGCATTTGACGTCATTGACTCATATCGTGCACTCCCGAACCGTGGTCCAACTGCTATGTCTAACTAGTTGTGCCTCGGGTAAGTAAAATTATCCGTGGTTCAACTATCAGATTACTTTTTTAGGGTTCCGTAGCCAAAATGGCAAAACGGAACCCTTATAGATTCGTCATGTCCGTCTGTCCGTCTGTCACAGCCGATTTACTCAAAAACTATAAATGCTATAGTAATGAAATTTGGTAAGAATATGTGTTGTATGAACCGCTACAGAATTATGATACTAAATTGTAAAAAAAATAATTGTGGTTGGGGCTCTCCATACATGTAACTGAGGGATAGATTTGTTTTAGATGTATATAAGCGTGTGAGGTATCAATAGATAGGTCTTTGAAAATGATGTAAAGGATTTTTATTTAAGCGAACCGTTTTCGAGATATCAGCTGTCAAAGTCAGAAAAATGTGTCCCCCCTCTCTATTTTTTAAACGACGTGGTATATGTACAATTCTGAAAAAAAAATGTTATGCATATTAATAAACTCTATCAACGAATTCTGGTTTGATTAAATTATCTCTTATAGTTTTTGAGATAAGTTGATCTAACTGTATTTTTTAATGATAATGGTACGGAACCCTTCGCGCGCGAGTCCGACTCGCACTTGGCCGGTTTTTTTATAGGTTAGGCTATTACAGGTAAACCTCTTGCTCCTAACCAGTAAAAAAAACCTGTCACTCCATTGTATTTTTTTCCACAAAATTGTATTGTATGACTAGGTAATGACGGTAATATAACTACGATGATTTTATCCGACCATGATTTTGTAATTAATTATGTATAATGGATGATGACTACAAGAAACAGTATATTATTATTTCAATAATAAGTCTATCGACTTGCGATAACGCTAATAAGGCGTAATAATATTTCATTATAATAAGCTATTACTATTTACTGTTACATCAGTAAATTTCTGTACTTAACTGGTGTTATTTATGTTTTTACATATAAACTAAGTTTATCATGATCAAAAGTGAAAAATTTGGAGAGTTTTGGATAAAAATTGTAAATACAATACAAAAATGTAAATAGAACCCGTATGCTCACCGTTTCGCCGCCTGCGCACACCGTACCGGCAACGTTGCGTGCCATGCACGTAGCGTGTCGGGGCCGGCAAAATATTCTCGCCGACAATTCTTGCCGGTCCGTGCATGGCACGCGACGGTGTTGGCCGGCGACGGAACGTCCTAGTGGGCATAGTCTCATACTTTTCCATACAAAGAATATTTTTTTGTCTGATACGTTCATGCTACGGTCATGGTATGCTACGGTCTAGTGGGCAGAGACCTTTATTCTTGTGCCAATTTTATTGATATTTGACAAGGATTCTACTCAGTCACGAGCTTTGCGATCATTGTAGTTAGACGACAAAAGGGTTTATCATATTTTAAATTGTATACACTGAAAAAATAATACCATAGTGACTATGCATATCGTAAACGTAGGGTAGGTAATTCTTAAACTGCGTATGACGGATGCGTAATGGCCTCAAAAAGTTAAACATAGCAATACCATATTATGCAGCGATAACTAATCTAAACTGAAACTAGCGACTGCATACCTACTCGTACTTGCAAAAATAATAGAAATACATTCTTGCCATTCTGCGAGTCGGATGTTTTATGACTTTTATGTCCTGGGGGGCAACCATGATGTCTTAAATGTGATTCAGTTTGGGTTCGGTTTGTCAGTTTTTAAACGGTTTTTATTAACTTCACCGCGTACTCTCAACTGTCGTCGATGCTTCAAATCTTGTGATCGATTTTTCGACCACTTCTACTGCACCGAAATCAATATGACCCATGACAATGCAACATTATAATATTTTTATCCTCGAATCCTCAAAGCCTGATGCTGCAGACGTACTGCCTTCCTTAACCGAGAGTGTTAGACACGTGAAAAAGAAAGTATAGCATGTTTGGCATAATCAAATACTAACAGCCTTAACTTGACTTCCAACTCCTCACTCCTGATGCTGCAGTACTGCCCACAATAACCGCAAGGTTTATCTTTTATCAATATCTTGATTTTAAAGAAGTTCTTTAGATATGAAGTATATAGGTAGAAAAGAAACATGCAAATTTAATACTAACGTCCAACTCCTCAAATCTGATACTCCAGTGTTACTGCCTGCCACAACCGCTAGGTTTAGCGATATGTAGATTTTGAAGTACTGCTTTAGATATTTGGTAGAAACATACTAATTCAACTATCATGATCATCATCATATCAGCTGAAAGACTTTCACTGGTGAATATAGGCCTCCCCCAAAGATTGCAACAAGGACCGGCCCCGTGCCACCCTTATCCAGCGACTTTCTCCAGGTCATGAGTCCACCTTGTGGGGGGCCTACCCACGCTGCGCCTTCCGGTACGTGACCGCCACTCGAAAACCTTACCGCCCCAACGGCCATCGTTTCCACGCGCGACGAGTCCCACCCACTTCAGCTTAGCGATTCGAAGAGCTATATGGGTTACGTTGGTTCTGCTGCGGATGGTCACATTTCTAATCCGATCTCGCAGAGAGACTCTTAGCATAGGCCTCTCCATTGCCCTTTCGGTGACTTTGAGCCTTCTTATGTGGCCCATTGTACACGACCACGGTTTAGTACCGTATGTCATTACTGAGGCCCTCCGGCTGATAGACTCATAGGGTCACGGCTGATAGGGTGACAGCGTGATTGGATAGCGTAGGGCGAGCCGTCGGACCTGCGGACCTCTGGCTGATAGAGTGACAGCGTGAGTGGTTCGCGTAGGGCGAGCCGTCGGGCCTGCGGCCCTCCAGCTGATAGAGTGGCAGCGTGAGTGGATCGCGTAGGGAGAGCCGTCGGGCCTACGGTCCTCCAGCTGATAGAGTGACAGCGTGAGTGGATCGCGTAGGGAGAGCCGTCAGGCCTGTGGCTTTTCAGCTGATAGAGTGACAGCGTGATTGGATCGCATAGGGAGAGGCGTCGAGCCTGCGGCCCTCTAGCTGATAGAGTGACAGCGTGAGTGGATCGCGTAGGGAGAGCCGTCGGGCCTGCGGCCTTCCAGCTGATAGAGTGACAGCGTGAGTGGATCGCGTAGGGAGAGGCGTCGGGCTTGCGGCCCTCCAGCTGATAGAGTGACAGCGTGAGTGGATCGCGTAGGGAGAGCCGTCGGGCCTGCGGCCCTCCAACTGATAGAGTGACAGCGTGAGTGGATCGCGTAGGGAGAGCCGTCGGGCTTGCGGCCCTCCAGCTGATAGAGTGACAGCGTGAGTGGATCGCGTAGGGAGAGCCGTCAGGCCTGTGGCTTTTCAGCTGATAGAGTGACAGCGTGAGTGGATCGCGTAGGGAGAGCCGTCGGGCCTGCGGCCCTCCAGCTGATAGTGTGACAGCGTGAGTGGATCGCGTAGGGAGAGCCGTCGGGCCTGCGGCCCTCCAGCTGATAGAGTGACAGCGTGAGTGGATCGCGTAGGGAGAGTCGTCGGGCCTGCGGCCCTCCAGCTGATAGAGTGACAGCGTGAGTGGATCGCGTAGGGAGAGCCGTCTGGCTCACGGCCCTCCAGCTGATAGAATGACAGCGTGAGTGGATCGCGTACAGAGAGCCGTCGGGCCTGCGGCCCTCCAGCTGATAGAGTGACAGCGTGAGTGGATCGCGTAGGGAGAGCCGTCGGGCCTGCGGCCCTCCAGCTGATAGAGTGACAGCGTGAGTGGATAGCGTAGGGCGAGCCGTCGGACCTGCGGACCTCTGGCTGATAGAGTGACAGCGTGAGTGGTTCGCGTAGGGCGAGCCGTCGGGCCTGCGGCCCTCCAGCTGATAGAGTGGCAGCGTGAGTGGATCGCGTAGGGAGAGCCGTCGGGCCTACGGTCCTCCAGCTGATAGAGTGACAGCGTGAGTGGATCGCGTAGGGAGAGCCGTCAGGCCTGTGGCTTTTCAGCTGATAGAGTGACAGCGTGAGTGGATCGCGTAGGGAGAGCCGTCGGGCCTGCGGCCCTCCAGCTGATAGTGTGACAGCGTGAGTGGATCGCGTAGGGAGAGCCGTCGGGCCTGCGGCCCTCCAGCTGATAGAGTGACAGCGTGAGTGGATCGCGTAGGGAGAGTCGTCGGGCCTGCGGCCCTCCAGCTGATAGAGTGACAGCGTGAGTGGATCGCGTAGGGAGAACCGTCGGGCCTGCGGCCCTCCAGCTGATAGAGTGACAGCGTGAGTGGATCGCGTAGGGAAAGCCGTCGGGCCTGCGGCCCTCCAGCTGATAGAGTGACAGCGTGAGTGGATCGCGTAGGGAGAGCCGTCGGGCCTGCGGCCCTCCAGCTGATAGTGACAGCATCAGTGGATCGCGTAGGGAGAGCCGTCAGGCCTGCGGCCTTCCATGTGATAGAGTGATTCCGTCAGACCTGCGATCCTCCGGTTGGTCGACGGAGAGAACGAGTTTATATTTTATAGTCTCAAATTTCGACTTGTATATTGTGTACAACATAAAATGTTTAACTTGATTTTCTCAATAAACCAAATTGATTGATATATTCCTTATTGTCAGGTCTCTGTTATCTAAGGTACTTATTGTATAAATAATACGTCTATTTGAGACACTTCGGGCATTCAAGCTTAGATGCATTAACCACGCCCAGCCTTTGGTTTTCGTTTGTCGATCGAGATATTTAATAACATTTTTTTAGTGTCGGATATCTAAAAATATCTATTAAAGAGGGATTCGCCTCCCGTTACACATAAAAATAATGTTCATTAGGTTTACATACATATGTGTCGTGATTCGTGATGAAAGCGCGAGAGTATAAGCGCTACTTACCATGCTTAGTTTGTGTTACATATTATAAACAACATCTTTGATCTAGAATAAGTAGGTAGTATCGGAAATTATCTTTACAATTGCACTAAAAACTTGAAAATAAAATAAGTAAAAAAAGTTTTAAGTTAAACGGTTTTTATTGCACCAAAAACTAGAAAATAAAAATTTATTGTATCTAACCGTAGATGCTACTTTCTGTAGATTAGTCACGTGAAACTATTATCACTGTAGGTAGTCTTCCCAAGTCGGATGCTGAAAGCCACGTTTAGCCTCTATGTCAGTGGATTAAGCGTTACCTAATCGGAAACTTGTACCAAACTAAAATAAAAACGTGGGGCGTTATTATAAAGAAATGTACAAGTTCAAAATATGTAATTGTAGCTTTAATTTTGCAATTAATCATCCATCTGTTCCATCACTTCTACAACAGAGGTAAATAGCTTTTATCAAGGCCAGAACAAAGCTTATTATACTATTCCTGTCCTGATTTCTAATATGTGTGTTCTTAAATATATAGTGACTTAATCACAATTGCGTACGCCCCACGTTTTTATTTTAGTTTGGTAAAAGTTTCCGATTAGGTAACGCTTAATCCACTGACATAGAGGCTAAACGTGGCTTTCAGCATCCGACTTGGGAAGACTACCTACAGTGATAATAGTTTCACGTGACTAATCTACAGAAAGTAGCATCTACGGTTAGATACAATAAATTTTTATTTTCTAGTTTTTGGTGCAATAAAAACCGTTTAACTTAAAACTTTTTTTACTTATTTTATTGACAGTTATTCTATGGAACGGACACATCGCAAGATTAGGCCCTCAACTGGATCACATTAATAGATCATGGTAGCCCCCCAGGGTGGTTAGTGGTGACAGAGAGGAAAAACGACGATACGCTACTAAGCGCCAGCGAATGGCAACTTGGCTAAGCATCCAGGTCATTTTGAGGCTTAGGCAAAAGGTGTAGATTTAAGGACTTGGGCTCGGATAAATAGGCAAAAATCACACTAGGCACTTTGGTTTCTAGGTTAATGAATAACCCAGACATGACTATTATATAACCTTACTGTTCTATTCCAGATAATGTATTGCTATCTAGTCCTATTCCTGTCGTGCCTGCCGCTGCAGACGCTGAGCTACTCGGTCGCCAACGAGGTCAGCGAACCAGAACTGGTGATGGCGTTCGTTGTAAGTATTATATTTTACAAAACTAGTGGTGGGCCAACGGGGGGGCTAGGCCGACTAGCCGACTAGCCAACCTAGCCGACTAATAGGCTAGTTAGCATCGTAGGTTTTTTCTAAACTTGGATAGATTGGGTACGGTCGGAGACGGGAGACGTTGTGCTATTTATTACAGTGATTGATGATTGTGAAATAGTATAATGAGTCCAAATAATAATAAGGACTCGCGCGCGAAGAGTTCCGTGCCATTATCAATTTATCATTAAAAAAATATAGCTCAAAAAGTATAAGAGATAATTTAATCAAACCAAAAATCGTTGATAGAGTTTATTGATGTACATAATATACTTATATATTTTTTTTTTTAATTTCATACCGCGTAGTTCAAATAATAGAGGGGGGCACATTTTTCAGACTTCGAGAGCTGATATCTCGAAAACTGTTCGCTTAAATAAAAATGTGATTTATAAATCTTAATATCATTTTCAAAGACCTATCTATTAATAACCCACACGCTTATATCACGCTTATATCTAATAAAAAAATCTATCCTTCAATTAAATGTACGGAGGGCCCCAGCCCCAATTATTTTTTTACAATGTAGTATCATAATCCTGTAGTGGTTCATACAACACATATCCTTACCTTCATTACTTAGCATTGATAGTTTCCGAGTAAATCGGCTGTGACTGACGGACAGACGGACATGACGAATCTATAAGGGTTCCGTTTTTGCCATTTTGGCTACGGAGCCCTGTAACACACCCCCCTTTATATACTAAACCCCCCTATAAATATACGCTCTAACACCTAACCTACGTCACCTGAATACTAAAAATAAAATCTGAAAATTCTAATAAGAAAATCTAGAATTCTAATTACCTATTTCTAATACTGCTTTATGAATTAATAATAAATAATCAAATAAACCGGAATAAATAAAGTTAATATCTTGAATTGGATCAGTAAATTGGCCAAATGATCGTTAGTGTGTATTTAGAAACCCTTCGTTGTGTCCGTTGTCAGTAACCGAAATCCTTTTCGCATATAGGTAAGAGTTGAGTATCTTAATACGCATATTTAATCTAAGTGTAAGAAATCATTTAAAATAAGAAATAATATGTCAGAATATAGGTAAGGTAAATGTCAGATGTAAATTATGTCATAGTTAATTTGTCAGATAGAAAGAATGTTGTAAAGTATGTAAAAAATAGTCCAATAACATGTCACAATATTAACAAAGAAGTTATAGTTAATTTTATAATGAAAATATTTTTATTTGGGGGTTAGAGATACTGCCCCGCCCCGCAGCATCCGTATCCATCTTCCAGTTGCAAGGTCAGGATTCCGCCCCCGTGCTGAAGGCACTAAAGTTCTGAAGGAACTTAATAATGACATGACCTTTTAGTCCTTCCTGTCATTATTTTGTGACATTTCTTGTCTTGTATGAGAGGATTTGCAAAGGGACATTTAACATAACAAAATACTGGTAGGAGCAGAAGTATTAGATCCACTCTAGTTATCCAGAATTCTGTAATTTTTGCAATACATTTCTTGTATTGGTTTCAATGAAATAATATTATCCAAACTGTAGGTGTAGCTATTTTGCATCATACTTTCAGACCAAAATAAACTACGATCTTACTGCGATCCAGCCTGGGCAAATTACTCATTGAAAATTACATACCGTTACTAGTATGATTTGTGATAGTAGGTATGACCTTGTATTCTTAAGGTCGTGTTGGAAAATTACAGAACCACAGAAAACAGAATGAAGTCTTAGTACTCACTGCTAAGAGACGGGCAAACAAATATTTTCTTTTCATTTTCAAAAACAAAGTGCTTCTAACGTTACGACATATTGTGAGTTATATATTTTAGTTTTCTCACAATATTTAATACTACCAGTAGAATAGCAAGGAGCAAAATATAAATTGTCAAATAGTATGTCAGGTTTGTCTATTTGTGTCATAAATAAATATATGTAATAAAACCCTAACTTGTCCCTAAACCCACCCTACATCCTAGCTAATTGTACATTAAAATGTAACCCATAAACCCGTATTTAGTTTACGTAAACAAATTAAGAAGCCATATATGTACCGGAACCTAGCTAACTATTGAAAATATTTAATGGCTTAATACATCTCAAAAATTAGAAAATCACTTGAATCCTACAAAACCTACGCCTATAATATTCCTAGCCCTAACAGCTACACTATCCAACTATTCTACCGAAATATTTGCAAGCTAGCACCCCGTGGTGCACATTTAATTTACACGCGTAATTTCCCGATGTGCAATGGGAAATTCTAGGCTAAAGCTACCTACTTCGGATGGGAAAACTCCATTAGACTAACACCCTATTTTCCCGTGTGCTGTTTGTTCCTTCTCGATAGGGATTGGGACAGAAAAGGAACAAACTGACGAATAAATGTGAATATATAAATATATAGATAAAAAAGGACTAAGCAACTGGCTAATTTAGAAAATCAGAGTTGACTTTCCAAATCGTCCGGTACTTAGGGGTAAACACCAGTCTCAATAAATGCTGGTAACTGTCTGGACCCACCAGATATTTACAACACTAAACTAAAGAACGCTAATTAGAAAGCAAGAACCGACGTTGTCACCGTTCTGGTACCTGTTCTTTCTCTCTAATTGCCCAGCAAACTGTGCTGGATTGAACTAGTTCTCCCTATCCCATAATAATTCAAAACACTGATCACTAAATAACTATAATATGTGACACTTCCAATCTAGATCATTAAAGTGCTAAATATCACTAAAATAATCCAAACCAAAAACTTCACATATTGAAAACAATTAATGAATAGCACTAAAGTAAAAAAACAAGAATTTACAACTTTTAATAGCCTATTGATTTGTAGCCTAAACTTCACCAATATTCTAAAATATTAGCACTCGCCTGGGCACAAATCAATAAGTAACTGAAATAGCTACAGTCTATTAAAATTAAAACAACTCTATGCACAAAACCATACTTTACACTACTTTAGAATATCAAACACTAGCACTATTCTGGACCACAAAACAACAAGTAATGAAATAATTAAAATCACAAAATTTAACACAAAATTATTTAAAATGACAAAACGAAACCCCACAACTAGTTTCCCTATACCATGTCCAAAACCAGACCTCACTAGAATCACAAGATACTAGCAAAATCCATATTTCAGGACATAATACAGGTAACCTAGAATGACCTAAACCTGCACTATGAGAACTTCGTCCAACGTTCCGCAAGAAGCCAAAAACCGATCCCGAATTTGCTCGTGCACACGCTTTTAAACTACCCCTTCCCTACTTCCCTACTCACGTCATCTAGCATACCATTGGTATTTTGAAAACTCATACTGAATTTCATAATTTCGTTTAAACTTTACACAAATTAAATCTTATCCCTTAATTAAAATAAAGTCCAATTTGACCTAATCAATGGGTGTGAACACATCTAGTTATAACCGCCTATTGGGCTTGACTCCATAGTTTGTATCATAAACATTTTAGTTTTTTTTATATGAATGCAAATTCGTAGGTCCGCCCTTTTTTAATACTTTATAATAAGGTTCAGTTTTGTAACGCATATTTTCGCGTGCGGCATTCTTTTTAAGTATCACGTCACATTCAAGAAACCAAACTGATTTTAAGACAATAATTTATACGATACAAGCTCTATGACATTGAAATAAGGTTCAAATTATTATATTAATTAAGTGTCTTAATAAATTGGTTTATTATAAATGACTAAGCTCTCCGAGAATTCATCTAGGATTTCAAACGACAAAGCGTACTTGTGTTATGAGAAAGATTTTAGTTATTACAGTTGCCATCTGACACTAGTGTGGATTTAACCGACTTTAAAAAAGATTACTATTATGTTTCATATACTGCTAACATGGAAAGGGGGCCCTTTGACATGTTACAATCGCCTCCCAAAATTTGCTGTAGCTTAAATATATAAATCATATATTTGCGAAAGTAAATTTTCGAAATAGGCAAAAGAAATAAATAATCAAAATAATCAATCAAATTAAAGAAACAAACGTTATTAAAATAATCGGTTAAATACTAATAAGAACCTTTTTAACATTCTTCCTTTCTGTGTTAGCCTTTTTTTTTTGTTTCGGCTGTGTGTGGTGTGTGTTTAAACCAAACTGAAGAAAGACATTTCTGAAAGAATAAGTTTAGAAGTTCAGTCATGTTAGAAATAAACAATCAAAAACGCAACCAGTCAACCTTGCCTCAAAAAGAAAATAGAAGTTGTGCTAGTCTTCTACCGATCCGAGTGATACATACGAGAGCTTCCGACTTGTATCGACTAGGTTAGCATCCAATTCGCGCCTGCCGACCAAGAAAGGATTCAAACGTATCCCTAAATAAGACAAGATTGAACCTTTTTGCCAAGGAGTATATGATACCACTCGAGGAGTTACAATCTTTGAAAGATTTAATTCTAACATCGTACCACACGACTTAAATCTTCAAAAAGCCTTTCCTAGTCTGGGGCATGTATATCATTAATGGGACGTTAATATAAAAGAGTAAGCATTGCTTAACCCTAAGCTTCTACAACGAAGCAGCAAAATGAAGTAAGTTAAATTTCATTTAATGATTAAAATAAAACTAGAAAATAGTACTGACCTATGAAAAAGCACAACTAATCTTTAAATAGATTCAAAATGAGTGAAGTATTACTTGCCGTTACGAAGTATTTTTCTAAACTCACTTCGCATTATGCTTTTCCATATGATGAAAATACTATGACGTCCCATTAATGACGGGTGTGTGAGATTCTATACCGATGTTGTGTGTAGTGTGGAGATAATATGGCGGCAGCTATAAATCTGCAAATGTGCTCTATTTTTTTTTTTCGAGCCTAACCTAACTCCAAACAACCGTATTACCTCGCTTGTGTAGTGTAGTGTTCCAGTCAGAATATTAAAAAAGTATGTATTATTAATGTTATTTCCTCAGGGCCCTTTATCAAAAACATGCATTACTAATATACACTAACTTGTAGTGTAACATTCGTCATATTTATTCGTCTTCATTCTTTTTTTTCACACATCCCTGAATGTCTAACAATAATTTTTGCAAAAAAAAAATTAATAAGAGCAACAAAAATACTTGAATAATGCGAAATTTTTATGAAACAAATTTACTGTTAGCAAACATACGATCAATGCATTTAAGTAATGTTGCATTTTTTTTTTATCCAAATAATATTGAAAAATACTACAATATATACGAAATGCAAATAGTTTGTCATTTTGTGATGAAAAAGAGATAACACATAACGGGTTCATTGACAAGATACAAAAAATATATGGAGAGCTCAGTAAATTAATAATAAACACTCAAATCCTCAAACACCATAAATCCACAAAAATAATTTATTTAGTTCATGTAATGCTAATTAAAACAAAGCTAACTTGAATTAACCCATTGTTGTAAATTACTTTGAACGTAATCATTATTTTGAATTCTATTTATTTTACGTATTAATTATTGAACATTAAAAATGAGTGTACCGAATTCATTACGTACACACAATATTTTTTTTTGTCAAAGTCTAAAATTTCAACATACCAAACGCAAAATATGCCATACAGAAAGAATGTGCACAATATTACTGTTTTTTCTTATATTTAAAAACATAAATAGCGAATGATTAAATTAAAGTAGGCATTCGTTTTAACGCGTGTTAAATTTAAAAGTACTTTCGTAATACGCTATGAAAGTTTGATATTTTTCTGTATAAAAATTATTGATTGAACAATATTTAAATAAGAATTGAAACAACTGTTTAACGAACAAATTTACGTATGTTTTTTTTGTATTAATACTTAAGTACTTTTTAAATGAGTGAGAAAAATAATTACGTCGTTTGCTGAAAATATTCGTTTCGAAACCGCAAAAAAATAAAGGAATCGTTTAACTATCCGTTGGTATATCAATAGCTAATCTACTGAAAATTTACGCAAACATACATAATTATCGTAATATATTACAATAAGATTAGCTGCGAGCCTGTAAAACATTAGAATTAATTGTATAAAACTAACAGACGTACTAAACGAATCCCGTAATAGTAGTATTAATGATAATTTATCAATTCATAAGGAATTAGGTATATTAGTCTACTACGATAGGTATCAACATTTTTAGAAACCATAAAACAACAAAGACTTACTTGTACATTATTATATCCTACTAGTTAACAAAATGGCAAGTTTGAATATTTCGTTACACTGAAGATACCAATACCGTACCAATAAAAGCAATCATGTATTTACCTAATTTATCATTATTGTAAATTACTCGATAATTGAAATGCCAGTACGTTCTAGCAAATAAATATAAACCTACGAGCATCACTTCAGGTAAGTATAGGTACACTGTGTATATTGTAATGAATTCTCTGACTAAAAATAATATAAAAAACATTTTCCTCAAAACTAAAGCGTTGTTCTATTTTTGTTAACTTACTTGGAACAGTGTTTTAAACCACTCATCATTTCTGTTAACAATTACTTTCAAATTAAGCAAACAAATAATGAAAGTATACTATTGTACTATGTAACATTGTTCAATATAACTGAACAACCTATAACGCACTATATGTAAACCCGTTTTTTTCGCATGTTTAAGTTAAAAAATAAATAAAGCACTCAACTGACGATTGAAAACTTTCCTGTTATGTTTTCTTTAAATCTATTTTTGTATTAATATTGATAATTCAAAGTTTCATAAAAAGTAATCTACCAAAACAAATTGTGCAACATATTAAAAGATTAAACTGACCTACATAATCATAAAAACTGAACTGCATAAATGCTGGGTACAGTTGTTGTATAATGAGCAATGTAAAATTATACATCTATGTAAAATTAAAACGTATAAATGTAATATTTAAATGTGCATGTTAATTACTTTAATGTTTGTAATTTGTAACTAGCTACTTAAATCAAGTAAAATGCAATAAAAAAATGCGTTAACTTAACAGTCGTAGCCATATGGAATAATACCTACTTGACCCACACTCCACTTTAGTAACACAAATAACGTAATACCGCCATACACTACTTCCTATAATCCAATGCCAAATACGTAAAACAAAAACAAAATTTTTTAGATTTCAAATTCCTAGTAAGAGTATACCTACCATAACGAACAAAAACTAAAACAGTCAAATAATTTATTGGGCGATACCGTATTCACAAAACGCACTCATGTTGTGTTCAAGTGGTTCGGCGTAACACTTTTTTGTACAATGAGCGAATGATTTGAACGACTAAAAACAATAACAGACCCGAAATTAGTCAAGTGGTCGTCGCGACAAGTTTTTATAAACAATCTAACCGTACCCGATATCACGACAACTTTAAGTTTGAAAGTTCAAATCTATTAATAGTTCATTGGAATAAGTGAACATTAATATCCGAATCTTATAAAAACTAAAAAATAATTGTTACACTATTTTTAAAATTACTCTTTACGCCTCCCCGTCTATAACACTTTAATTATTTTAGGAACCTACCAACAAAATAAGAAAACTGATATGTTACGCCTCCCCGTGTATAAAAGTTTTAATTATTTACAGTACGTAAAAAGGTAAAACTATATAATCTTTTAAATATATAAAAAATTGTATTAATGGCGTAAAACACAAGTAAAACCTATGACTAACTTGCCACTGAATGTACACCTACTAACGAATTTATTTTCGAAATAAATATGAAAATGTTATTTAATGAATGAACTCAAAACTCCATACCTAAATATGCTATCCATCTACACGGCAACAATTGTGTTGTTATAATCGACCGTCTAAACAAATCAACTATAACAACATTTTGATCCAAAACAAGATATGCAACTCAAAATTAAAATATAATGGGAACAAATTAAACCTAAAACAACAAAACGTAAGCAAATAAACTTTGAGATCAATGAAGTCAGGTGAAACATTATTAAAATAACAAAAATAATAACAAGATGACAATAGACGGTAAGATGACAATAGACAAAAATTAAGAATTATGAAAATAATATAAACTACAATTTTCACTGTAAATATCCTGCGGAAACGGCACCAATTGTAATACACCCCCCTTTATATACTAAACCCCCCTATAAATATACGCTCTAACACCTAACCTACGTCACCTGAATACTAAAAATAAAATCTGAAAATTCTAATAAGAAAATCTAGAATTCTAATTACCTATTTCTAATACTGCTTTATGAATTAATAATAAATAATCAAATAAACCGGAATAAATAAAGTTAATATCTTGAATTGGATCAGTAAATTGGCCAAATGATCGTTAGTGTGTATTTAGAAACCCTTCGTTGTGTCCGTTGTCAGTAACCGAAATCCTTTTCGCATATAGGTAAGAGTTGAGTATCTTAATACGCATATTTAATCTAAGTGTAAGAAATCATTTAAAATAAGAAATAATATGTCAGAATATAGGTAAGGTAAATGTCAGATGTAAATTATGTCATAGTTAATTTGTCAGATAGAAAGAATGTTGTAAAGTATGTAAAAAATAGTCCAATAACATGTCACAATATTAACAAAGAAGTTATAGTTAATTTTATAATGAAAATATTTTTATTTGGGGGTTAGAGATACTGCCCCGCCCCGCAGCATCCGTATCCATCTTCCAGTTGCAAGGTCAGGATTCCGCCCCCGTGCTGAAGGCACTAAAGTTCTGAAGGAACTTAATAATGACATGACCTTTTAGTCCTTCCTGTCATTATTTTGTGACATTTCTTGTCTTGTATGAGAGGATTTGCAAAGGGACATTTAACATAACAAAATACTGGTAGGAGCAGAAGTATTAGATCCACTCTAGTTATCCAGAATTCTGTAATTTTTGCAATACATTTCTTGTATTGGTTTCAATGAAATAATATTATCCAAACTGTAGGTGTAGCTATTTTGCATCATACTTTCAGACCAAAATAAACTACGATCTTACTGCGATCCAGCCTGGGCAAATTACTCATTGAAAATTACATACCGTTACTAGTATGATTTGTGATAGTAGGTATGACCTTGTATTCTTAAGGTCGTGTTGGAAAATTACAGAACCACAGAAAACAGAATGAAGTCTTAGTACTCACTGCTAAGAGACGGGCAAACAAATATTTTCTTTTCATTTTCAAAAACAAAGTGCTTCTAACGTTACGACATATTGTGAGTTATATATTTTAGTTTTCTCACAATATTTAATACTACCAGTAGAATAGCAAGGAGCAAAATATAAATTGTCAAATAGTATGTCAGGTTTGTCTATTTGTGTCATAAATAAATATATGTAATAAAACCCTAACTTGTCCCTAAACCCACCCTACATCCTAGCTAATTGTACATTAAAATGTAACCCATAAACCCGTATTTAGTTTACGTAAACAAATTAAGAAGCCATATATGTACCGGAACCTAGCTAACTATTGAAAATATTTAATGGCTTAATACATCTCAAAAATTAGAAAATCACTTGAATCCTACAAAACCTACGCCTATAATATTCCTAGCCCTAACAGCTACACTATCCAACTATTCTACCGAAATATTTGCAAGCTAGCACCCCGTGGTGCACATTTAATTTACACGCGTAATTTCCCGATGTGCAATGGGAAATTCTAGGCTGAAGCTACCTACTTCGGATGGGAAAACTCCATTAGACTAACACCCTATTTTCCCGTGTGCTGTTTGTTCCTTCTCGATAGGGATTGGGACAGAAAAGGAACAAACTGACGAATAAATGTGAATATATAAATATATAGATAAAAAAGGACTAAGCAACTGGCTAATTTAGAAAATCAGAGTTGACTTTCCAAATCGTCCGGTACTTAGGGGTAAACACCAGTCTCAATAAATGCTGGTAACTGTCTGGACCCACCAGATATTTACAACACTAAACTAAAGAACGCTAATTAGAAAGCAAGAACCGACGTTGTCACCGTTCTGGTACCTGTTCTTTCTCTCTAATTGCCCAGCAAACTGTGCTGGATTGAACTAGTTCTCCCTATCCCATAATAATTCAAAACACTGATCACTAAATAACTATAATATGTGACACTTCCAATCTAGATCATTAAAGTGCTAAATATCACTAAAATAATCCAAACCAAAAACTTCACATATTGAAAACAATTAATGAATAGCACTAAAGTAAAAAAACAAGAATTTACAACTTTTAATAGCCTATTGATTTGTAGCCTAAACTTCACCAATATTCTAAAATATTAGCACTCGCCTGGGCACAAATCAATAAGTAACTGAAATAGCTACAGTCTATTAAAATTAAAACAACTCTATGCACAAAACCATACTTTACACTACTTTAGAATATCAAACACTAGCACTATTCTGGACCACAAAACAACAAGTAATGAAATAATTAAAATCACAAAATTTAACACAAAATTATTTAAAATGACAAAACGAAACCCCACAACTAGTTTCCCTATACCATGTCCAAAACCAGACCTCACTAGAATCACAAGATACTAGCAAAATCCATATTTCAGGACATAATACAGGTAACCTAGAATGACCTAAACCTGCACTATGAGAACTTCGTCCAACGTTCCGCAAGAAGCCAAAAACCGATCCCGAATTTGCTCGTGCACACGCTTTTAAACTACCCCTTCCCTACTTCCCTACTCACGTCATCTAGCATACCATTGGTATTTTGAAAACTCATACTGAATTTCATAATTTCGTTTAAACTTTACACAAATTAAATCTTATCCCTTAATTAAAATAAAGTCCAATTTGACCTAATCAATGGGTGTGAACACATCTAGTTATAACCGCCTATTGGGCTTGACTCCATAGTTTGTATCATAAACATTTTAGTTTTTTTTATATGAATGCAAATTCGTAGGTCCGCCCTTTTTAATACTTTATAATAAGGTTCAGTTTTGTAACGCATATTTTCGCGTGCGGCATTCTTTTTAAGTATCACGTCACATTCAAGAAACCAAACTGATTTTAAGACAATAATTTATACGATACAAGCTCTATGACATTGAAATAAGGTTCAAATTATTATATTAATTAAGTGTCTTAATAAATTGGTTTATTATAAATGACTAAGCTCTCCGAGAATTCATCTAGGATTTCAAACGACAAAGCGTACTTGTGTTATGAGAAAGATTTTAGTTATTACAGTTGCCATCTGACACTAGTGTGGATTTAACCGACTTTAAAAAAGATTACTATTATGTTTCATATACTGCTAACATGGAAAGGGGGCCCTTTGACATGTTACAGCCCTAAAAATACAGTACATAGCTTAGTTTTCCTTTAATCTTCCAGCCGTCACCACACTCACCACGCATTTCAAAGTATTCTAGTTAAACGTCTTTACTATGCCTCACCAGTAATGCTATGTAACAATTTCTTAATCTCCATACTAGCTAACAAACACTTATCATTAAGCAAC
This sequence comes from Thaumatotibia leucotreta, assembly GCA_025490895.1. Lineage (NCBI taxonomy): Eukaryota > Metazoa > Arthropoda > Insecta > Lepidoptera > Tortricidae > Thaumatotibia > Thaumatotibia leucotreta. Next base: position 655,552 of record JALPQI010000033.1, on the reverse strand, counting down.
AGTTAACGTGACCTAGGACAATAACAAAGACGTATAACCATATTACAAAAGACGGGGTCAAATCTAAGCGAAACGCGATCCTAGTATGTTAATTTTAAACTAGCTCATGCCGAGGTAACATTAGCATAGAAATTCAAAATGCTTAAAACACAAAAAAGTTACAAACTGATATTAAACCACGCTAACCTCGAGATGATAAGGTAAGTAAAAAGTTTCGTAGTTTTTTGGCGACTTTTTTCCTTTGAGGATTCGTTGATTGCACAGTCGCTTTGTCTTGTTTTTGCCTGTTGTAACAGCAAGAAACTAGGACAATATCAAAGTTATTTTATCTTAAAACATGGTTTTCTGTTCAGATTAACTATAAAGGTGCATTTGGACCACACGAGCATTCGCTCATTCTACGAAATTCGTTCGTTACACAGAACGTGATTCGTCGAAATTCGTTGATTTCGTAGAGTGGGGGATAGAATGAGCGAATACAGTACAGTGACAGTAAGAATTTGAATACTATTTTTAGACATTAATAACTCATACCCCCTAAATCGGCTTCTTTAACCCCAAAACAGTCTGAAAAAAAATCTGATCATTCCTCTTCAAGTTATTTTTTTGAAAGAATGTTTTTAAGGCAGTAGTATACAGGGCGAATGAAGGGGAAGTACCTTAAATATCGTAGATAGGATATTTTGCCGAAAGAAGACTTTACCTTATTTTGAAAATTACATAATACTGCATTTTAAAAAAATCCTAAAAAAAAATACCTACTTTAATACGATTTTTTTTTCGTTTTTTTTATGTCATTCAAAAGAATGGATAAAAAATAACTTAAGAAATATAGTATCTAAAACTAAAAGCATAACCAAACAAGTTTGGTTCAAAGTTCGAAAAAAATTGTAGTTGGTTCGATTTCCGGGTAAAGCAAGTAATTTTTTGAAAAACTTTGAATGCACTATTACTAAATTTAAAAAATAACATGAAGTCTTCTTTCAGCAAAATACACTATCTACGATATTTAAGGTACTTCCCTTTCATGTCCCATAACTTTGGGACGCCCTGTGTATAAGTTAATGCCATAGACATTTTTTTTTTCACTCCTGCGGCCCTAGCACATTTTATGTGACAACAGCTCGCGGCCTTCTAGCGTGCCCTTTTTAATCAATATAATCAAAAAGAGATAGGTAGTTGTGATAAAGAAATTAAATCGAGGACACAAGATTTCCGTGTTATGTGTTGGGATAACAATACGTGAGTTTAGCCGTTTCATAATACCATACTTATTTTACTAGAACGTGACGGTTCATCCTTTACTTATATATCTGTTTATATTTAATTCAATAATCAGTTCACGTACGTTTTGATATAAGACGTTTTCTCACGACACCAATAAAGGTGGATTTAGACCAAACGAATTAATGCTCATTCTATCCCACACTCTACGTAATCAACGAATTTCGACAAATCACGTTTTGTGTAGAGTGGGGGATAGAATGAGTAATCGCTCGTTTAGTCTAAATCTACCTTAACAATTTCTCAATATCAAATTCTTAATTACTGTTAGACTATTAATTGTCTCAGCCGTGTGGTGACGGCAGTAAGAATACATTTGTCACCACCCCAACTCCTCCTGCGTGTGTCTTAAGAGTCGACTAAGAGATCGAAGTGTCACTGACCATCATTTGATAAAAGATTGATGATGGGCAGCAGCGTCATCATAGTGGACACATTACTGCGATCGCCAATCCGCTTGCCCAGCGTGGCGATTATGGACATTTACCTACTAATGCGTCCATAGGCATAGTTAATAGGAGTGGCCTACGTCCAGCAGTGGACTATCATAGGCTGATGATGATGATGATGATGAAGTAATTGGCTGAAGCAAAACTTAGACCTATGTTTTGACTGCGATAGATGTCCGGTTCATTTAGTTAAGTCTACGCAAAACCAGCAGCATCCTAAGGTACAATCACGTCTGATAATCGTGATAATATCGAAACAACTGAACGGCCAAAAGTATGTAAACAAGGCTTATAAATAAAAATATAAATATAAATATATATATAAATATCTTGGGACATCTTACACAAATCAACCTAGTCCCACGGTAAGCTCAATTAAGGCTTGTGATGTGGGTACCAGGCGACGATATATATAATAGATAGATACATATAGATACATAAATACATAGACAGCCATGACCAAGGAACAAATATTTGTGATAAATAAATACCTACACAAATAATGCCCTCGCCAGGATTCGAACCCAGAACCTCCAGCTTCGTAAGCAGGGTCACTACCAACTAGGCTACGGAGGCTGACAAAACTTATACAGTTATCTATTTAAGTATTAAGAATTTTATTATAAAAGTAGGTATAGGTAGGTGTAAATTATTCACGATAGCTAGCACGAATGGACCGACACACACATAACATATAGATTAAGTGACAGAAACCATCTATTTGTGGATGTCAAAATAACATTAGATAAAGATAGGTATACCATCAGGATCGCATATACGCAATAATAAATGTTATTAATTGAATCCTTCTCAAAAACGACCACCCTATAGCACTATATTTTTGTATTTATTTCTTGTACAGAATTTTTCGTTCTATATAATGGAGTTGAGGCTTGAACCCACGATTTTTTCGATTTAAAGGATTAATTCATTTCATTCGTGCCAGCTTTGGTGTTTTTACCTGTAGGAACATAATATCAAAAATCATAAAATACGAGTATGTAGTTGCTGAGAAACGTTTAACGGCTTTTTCATCTGATTTTGAATATGACAGATTACCACCATTGATCTAAAATTCTATGGTTACCACTTATCGTTATCACTGACTATTGTAGGTCAGTTAATTATTCGTTTTGTTTTTATAAGTATTCGCCTATTTTAGTCATTGTCAATCCACGTGATATGATTGATAGGTCATCAGGGCAGACTACTTATAAAAAGAGATAAACATAAGACCCACATGATTACCTATTAAGGCAGCCTGCAGTGTTATTCACTAACAGCCGTATTCATAAAAAGTTAGAGGACTGTTGAAGGGTCCTTCAGAGACGGATGTCAAAAAACGTTATTCATTAACGTCAAATAGCGCTAATCAGTCCCTCAACAGTTCATTATCTCATGCTCAAGTTACGAGCTCGTGCACCCTACTTTATCTCCTTATTAAGCCTTATTTTACAAGATGGCGGTCAGAATATCGAACAGCTGTTTTTGACATGAGCGCAAGTCGAGATGTTTTTAACTGGATCCTCGCCTGGCCGAAGGTTTGAGCTAATCAGCCAAGTTTTTATTATTCTTGATTATACATTCACATGCATTGATTTTTACGATAGACTCTTTTGCAATGTAAAATAAGAGTAACAACATATAGCTACAGCTACAAAAAGTATGTCAGTGGTTAAAAAAAGCTTTTACGCAACTGTCGTCATGCATAGAAATACATATCTAATTTAACCTATACACGGTGCAGAAAATTCTTTCAGACTCCTAAGTGGTGAAGTCGCCATCAGATATATTGAGAAAATGAATGTACTTACGTGAACCAATTTCCGTGACAGTATATTTAACAGCAGCCGATTAAAAATGCCGTGTGGTGACGGCAGTATGAATACCTACATTTGTCACCACCCCAACTCTTTGTGTGGGTGTCGTAAGAGTCGACTAAGGACTATTATTTGATAGAAGATTGATGATGGGCAGCAACGTCATCATAGTGGACACGTTACTGCGATCGCCAACCCGCTTGGCCAACGTGGCGATTATGGGCATTTACCTCCTAATGCGTCTATACGCACAGTTAATAGGAGAGGCCTACGAGCAGTGGACTGAAATAGGCTGATGATGTGTGTGTGAATAAAAAATATGTGGGTTCTTCGAGAGGCATACAAGCTAGGGTGGTTCTTATTTTTGCAATTTTGTAGGATGTTCGAACCAATAAAGGAGGCCATTGGCCTCTCGATTAGAGCTTTCTATTGGGCACCCTCTCATTTTGTTATTTGATAAGTAAACCATATTTGTTTTTTTTTCAATTATTATAAACAAAAATTAGGGGTCGCTACCGAAGTACAAATTTCAAGAAAGGCAAAATGATTAGTCGTGTTTTTATTACTTCGGTAGCGACACTTAATTTTTGTTTATAATATTTATAGTACGGTCAAATCGTACATAATTTTACCCTAAACTCGCAAATCAAGTAGTATCGCTTCATTTTTGGTATGTTGTTTAGACACCATAGGACAGTATAAAACCATATTTTGCAAGCAAAAAAAAGTTGTGCTAGCTGGGTAGTACGTGAAAAACTGCGAAATTTACGGCCATTTTTTAGTTTCTGATTTTTATTTAAAAAACCTTACGTTTTTTGATATCATATGTAAGTAAACGTTTAAAGACTAATAAATTTTCAACAAGTTGAGCTAGCATGCATTACCGTAGGTCTTATAGTTTCAGAGATTCGAGACTTTAAAAAGTACCCCTTTTTGTAAACTAGATAAAATTTTGTGTTTTGCTAACGTTTTCGACTTAATATCGCCTCACCTAATTATGCTACGAAAAACATGCAATAATGACCTTATAGCGCACTTAATATTCTTAAATTTAAGAGTAAAATTAGGTCAGTGAACTTCGTAGTTGAAAGTATAAACCCGAAATTCCAAAGGCAGGAGGCCCGCTATCTAAGTTTTTCATACAAATCGCAAGTCGAGTTGCAAAGCTGCAATTTTGGTATATTGTAAAGGCCTTATAGATATATACGAAAATGCATATTAAAAGAAAAACAAAAAAATAATTTGGGCATAGGACGTAAAAAACGGAAAAAAAATCGCACTTTTTTTAGTTTTTGACGTTTAACTAAAAATCTATTATCTTTTTGATACTGATTGCTATAAAACTAAGAAAGAACATTAAATTTGAAAGGATTTGAGCTATGTTGCATCACCGTAAGTTATATATATTTTGAGATACGACATTTCATAAAGTGCCCTTTTATCAAAACATAAACAAATTTTAGGTTACGTTAAAGCTATTGACTAAATATTGGCAAAACGTTCGCGCTAAGAAAAAAAAGTAATTATAGATAATAACTACATTAAATTTGGAACAAATTGAGCCGATAACAAATACTGTAAGTCTTATAGTTGGGGGAATACGAGGCTTCAAAACATGCATTTATTTTCTTAACTTAATGATGGGCACATTTTGAAATGTCGTATCTCTAAATCTATATAATTAAGGGTAATGCAAGGTAGCTCAAATCCTTTCAAATTTCATATTCTTTCTAAGTTTTGTAGCAATTAGTATCAAAAAGATAATAGTATTTTAATTAAACGTCAAAAAGTAAAAGAAGTCCAATATTTTTTCAGTTTTTTTCGTCCTATGCAGAAATTCCTTTTTTGTTTTTCGTGTAATATGCATTTTTGTACGTCCTTATAGGGCCTATATAATATACTAAAATTGCAGCTTTGCAACACGACTTGCGATTTGTATGAAAAACTTAGATAGCGGACCTCCTGCTTTTTGAATTTCGCGTTTTTAGTTTCAATTCCAATGTTTACTGACCTGATTTTACTCTTAAATGAAAGAATATTAATTGCGCTATTAGATAATTATTTCATATTTTTCGTAGCATAATTAGATAAGGCGATATTAAACCAAAAACGTTAGCAAAACTCAACATTTTATCTAGTTTACAAAACAGGGTACTATTTGAAGTCTCGAATCTCTGAAACTATAAGACCTACGGTAATGCATGTTATCTTATCTTGTTACAAATTCATTCATCTTTAAACGTTACCTGATACATATTGTCAAAAAACGTAAGGCTTTTTTTATAAAAATCAGAAACTGAAAATAGACAGTAAATTTCACAGTTTTTCACGTATAACGCAGCTAGCACAACTTTTTTTTGCTTGCAAAATGTGGTTTTATACTGCCCTATGGTGTCTAAATAACATACCAAAAATGCAGCTTTACTACATGTTTTGCGAGTTTAATATACGATTTGACCGTACTATTAAAAAAGAGAACAAATATGGTTTACTTATCAAATAACAAAATGAGAGGGTGCCCCATAGAAAATTGCAATCGGGAGAGCAAAGAGCTCCTTTATTGGTTCGAACATCCTACAAAATTTCAAAAATAAGAACCACCCTAATACAAGCACACCAACTTAGCAGTTATTATTAGCTATGGTACTTACATATAGCTTTATATTGGAGCATTTAACTAACCAGAGAACACAATAAACAGTCATACAGTATGCTCATATGCTTTGGTAGAAAAGAAAGCCTGTCAATGGTCACTCCAGTTGGTTGAATCCTCTACTAAGGGGATTTAATTTAAATAGGCAATCAAAGAAACTTGCATGTAATAAAAAAATAACATATGTATATTGAAAGTCAAAAAAATTTACAATCCAGTGAATGAAATATTACTATGACAATAATACTCGTAGAATAATTGATTCTGTCCATGACCTTCTCATGCTCCCTGCATTTTTGATCAGGATTTTATGCAGCTGTATGGAATCTCTACAGCAGTTATATCAGCTGTCAGCTGTGCACATACTGGCTTCAAATTCTGAAATTAAAAACAACTGATTAGAGTATATAGTTGCATTTTGATATTGTTAACTTGTGCCTGTTAAGGCAAAACTGGTTGTCACGGGATTCGAACCCGCTTTCTCTGGATTGCCGGTCCAACGTGCTTCCAATTACACCAGACGACCTTCCGTGAATTACAGCGAATTTAGTCAATGGTATTGTGATTATTGTGCTATACGCCGTGATTTTATAGTCATGTAACTAGAGTGAACACTGAACAGCGGTCCTAACGAATTTTCTCTATCACTTCGTCTTTGTTAGAGTAAGAGTGATGGAGACAAATTCTCGAAATTTACGAACTTCGAAGTAGTAGGCCAGGGTACAGACAAGTGCAAAATAAGGTGTTAATAAAAATGCTCAAAAATATGTAGGTATGTCTTAGTGCTCACTCGAAACTTGGCAGAATTGAAAAAAATCGTGCGTTCTAGCCTCCGCTGTGTAGAGCAAAAAATTCTGTCTTTAAAAAAAATACAAAAAGTGGGTCAAAAAGTATGTATCTTTTAAAATACACTGCCAAGTTAAGGGTTAATTTTGTGTAGTAAGAACGGTGTAACATATTTATAAGGGGATTCTTTCGATACACATTTTTGCACTTAAATAGGTAATTACTAATAAAATGCTACATACAATATCTACATAAAATTTATAAAACACAATATCACGAACTATGAACCAAATGGTATCCCATTTGTTTACATTTTTGATCTCCAATTCGATTACAGATTTGATACTAATCGATAATATTTAAGTAATTAAATAATAACTTTACGCGAAGATGAGAAGACTTGTCAAAAAAAAGTGACAGCGGACATCAAAAACTTATCGCAATTTTAATGACTTAACATTAATTATTTATTAACTTCAGCAAAAAATGGCGCACGCAGACAAAGATAAAAACCTAAAATAAAAAGTACGTGCATTTGGATAAACGAAAGGATGAATAACAAATAAAAATCACGCCGATATCATCACGTTTATAAAAATGATTGACGTGTTGTTTTTAAGCGATCCCCAAAAAATCTTTTGTAAAATAGTTTGTGTTAGTATTTAACATTGTTTTTATCCCGACAGCACCATCACTACCATCAGCTATATAGCACAAATATAGTTTAGTTGGTATCGTATCAAGACTTTTTTTTAAATATAAATATCCTAAAAATAAACAGCTACCCTGGGATACCCTTACACTACTCGACCTAACTAGTTAAAACTTAGTTGATGCTTGTGATATGGATACCAAGCGACGCTATAATATATAAGTAATAGTTGAAGCATCCGCGGAAAAAACATGTCCAAAGCCTTAAAAAAATCGAGGTAAATTCACACCTTATTCTGTTAAAAGTAAGGTGTTTTTTCCTTCTGTAATTTGAATTGACTAGACATGTTCTTTCCATGGACCCACGTTGACCCTTCAAGTAGATACATGTATATATATTTTTTGAAGTGTCACTGACCATTATTTGATAAAAGATTGATGATTGAGCGTCATCATAGTAGACACATTACTGCGATAGCCAATCCGTTTAGATATATAGATTACTGAAATAGTATATAGATACTTAAAATATAAATAGAAAACCACGACCAGGGGTCAAATTTCTTACCGATTCTTATCGGGTCAGAGGTGTAGGGTTAGAACCGGAGGTAGTTTTAATACTTAGACGATTCAAAAGAGTTTGTTGCTATTCCAATTCGAATAAAGAATTATTTGACTTTGACTTTGTAAATATTTACGATAATAAATACAGAAATAATGCCCTGGCTGGGATTCGAAACCGGAACCTCCTACTTCGTAAACGGAGTAACTACCAACTAGGCTACGGAGGCTGACAAAATGCTTATTTAGCCGCGATTCGCTTTCTTGCTAAATTGGCGTGTAACCAAAACGGATAGAAGTTAATTAAATTTCAAGTGACCGGCTAACTAAATCATTTCCTAATGAATTCCTATTTTAGATCTATAACCTTACAAGGGATTTAGACCTTATTCCTAGGAAAACTGTACAACTATCGTCATCATCATCAGCATAGGCTGATGATGATCATTATCATAGGATAATCCACTGCTGGACGTACGCCTCTCCTATTAACTATGCGTTTAAACGCATTAGGAGGAAAATACCCATAATCGCCACGCTGGGCAAGCGGATCGGCGATAGCAGTAATGTGCTCACTATGATGACGCTGCTGCCCATCATCAATCTTTTATCAAATAATGGTCAGTGACACTTCAATCCCTTAGTTGACTCTTACGACATCCGCAGGAGGAGTTGGGGTGGTGACAGATGTATTCTTATTGCCGTCACCACACGGTACAACTATAGGTAACTATTTATGTAGTTCATGTTGACATTCGTATCGAGAGTAAAATTGCACTTTTGAATGTCATTATTATATATTATTGAAAAACCGGCCGAAAGCATATCGGGCCATGCTCAGTGCAGGTTCCATAGTTTTAAAAACGGCTGGGCCGATTATGTTATATTATAGGTATATTAGTTTCGTGATTTTTTTCATATTTTTTGTACCCACGGATCAAAAGTTAGATGAACACACATTTTTTTTCCTTTGAAGTGTCTATCTCCGAAAAAGAATGGCTTTCTTTGTTTTGATTTGCTCATATTTGATATTTATTATCCTGAAAGTTTACTTAATGTTGTTTTTTATTTTGCTTCTTTATTCTATACCTACACACAGTTCATTAACATGTGACCATTATTTGGGTGAAACTGTTAAAAGCGATCGCTTTGCATATCAATACCAGTAGGTAATTGATTCGTCAAATCAAATCGCTTTGATGTTTGCAACTGTTTTCAGTTTCACAAACAAACAGAATATTGAATGCCATATTGGATCCTCCAGATACCTAATTAGAGTTAAGTATTGTTCGAAATCAGTGAGCGCATCGCCTCTCATTTGCCTGTCATGACAACACGACATCCTACTTCAAAAATTGTTTGTGTTTATACGAAGTGTACCTAAATCTAATATGGGCCGCTCCCGACCCGTGCTCCAACTGCCAATTTTTGCCTGCAGATATCAGATCGGAAACCAATAGGCCGAAATTTAAAAGTAGTTTATTTAAGTTTTTAATTAATAATATATAAAAGTTAAATTAGTTTATTCTTTAGCTTTAAGCGAAGAGACTCTGATCCCACAGTCAAACTGTGTAAACCGTTTTGTGGAACAAATGTTAAAAATAAGTGTACATTTTGATATAATAAATAAAAAAAAATAAAATAAACTGCTGTGTCCAACTGGTTGGACCACGGGTAAGTAAAATTATCCGTGGTTCAACTGTCAGATTACCTTTTTTTTACTGTCATGTAATTATGACCCATAGTACAACTGAGGGGCAATTGTCCAACTAGTATAGGTACAGTAGTAGGTAGTAGTAGGTAATAATTATGTTCTAGTATTGGACTACCGATAAATGCTTTGTTTAGGCATAGATACTCGTCATTTATGAATGTTCGCGGCAGGCCTCCTACAGTCACAAAATACTGCCATCGCACGGAGATCAGCTAGTGATCGTTATCAACGTGCCGTATTGGTGGCAAAGTAGGGTTGACAGAAAAATCTAATACAGAGGTATCTTGTCAATTATTAATATCTCACGAATTATAGTAATTTTAATTATTATAATTAATTCCCTACGCATCTTTTAACTACTTATTCTAATGATGCTGGTTAAACGACTAAAATGTATTCTTCAGATTCGGCTGTCAAGCGTTCACGTCAAATTGAAAAATCCATTACATAACTCTGATCTTACTCCACTTGAAATAGTTACTTCAATATTCATTTTGATTAAAATAATTTTGATTAAAGTACTATTATGTGACAAATTAATTTCATTCCAGTTTTTCTTTTTAAAGTAGGATAAAAATTTGTGTGTATCCTAAGGTAAGTAGGTACTGATTTATTTTCGAGTAAAACAATATAGAATTGTCAATGTCATGATTGTTACTTTTTCTGTCAACCATACCCATTGCCACGGAAAGTGCACGTTGATAACGATGACTAGAGATCACGCCTAGCTCGCATCAGCTAGCCTATTAAAGTCGACTACTAGACATAGGTATTTCTGTCTCTCCAGTTAGTTATACATATCGCAATAAGATTAGGAGGTAATGCCCCTAATCGCCACTTTGGGCAAGCGTTATTGTCGATCGCAGGACTGTGTCCATTATACGTAATGACGCTGCTGCCCGTCATCAATCTTTAATAAATAAAGGCACGACACTGGAATCATATCTTTCTTCTGTCTGTTATTACCATGGTTACGGTCACCTGAGTCACATTGGTTTTATGCATAATTATGATACTTAAACTATGCAAACATGCATTTTTCTGTTGTTAATACGCCCTTTTCTTGATGGGACATCTACAAACATGGACTTTATGCATGTTTTCATACATAAGTAGCATAATTTTGCATAAAACCAGCGTGACTCAGGCGACCGTAACCATGGCAATGACGGACAGAAAAAAGTTGATTCACCCTCATAGTCGAATCTTACACGGAGAAAAAAATGGTCAAAAATGTTGTTACTAAAAAAATAAAACTTAATCCGAGGACAAGGAGAGGCAACTAATAGGAGCAAATATGTTTAGCAATTTCTGTTACTAGCCACTCACATGCTTTGAAATTTTGGTTGAGCTTTATTCCTATGTAAAATAAGAGTGACAGCTGGTAACCAGAGTTACCAAAAGCAATTGAGTGGCTAGGATAGTCGACTTTTAATACGACCACCACGGAAAGAATTGGGGTGCTGACAAGGCCTTAAGTGGAGTATCATTCAGTTGATTATAGCCGGCCCGGGTAACCTTGATCCCTATGACAGCCATCAGTTCAGTACATTACTTGTCAGGACGCGACATTGTTGACAGATAATGTATGGAACTGACGGCTGTCATAGGGATCAAGGTTGCCCGGGTTGGCTATAACTACTGAAGTACAGTCAACCAATTGAGACTTGCTCAGGAACTGTCTAAATGACATTATAAATCAGATTCTTTTTACAACTTGCATTTTTTTTTTTAATTACAAAATAAAATTACATTAATATTTCTTTTAAATCCACTTCGCAGGCTTCGTCAAAAATAGATCTGCCACACGCTTCGTAAATATTACAATAGAATAATTACAAAAGCCCACCCCGGGTCGTATCCGGCCCAGAGGTCCCCATAACACTAGAAGCATTTCCACGCTGAATCGCTAGGGATATTTGATGGACAAGGATGCTTAGACAAGTTGCCAATCGCTAGCGCTTAATCGTCAATCGTAAACAAAAGGCAGCTAACTGTCTTTGTCGCACTAATACGTAAGAGTGACAGAGAGGGAAATTACGATACGCTACTAAGCGTTAGCGTTTGGCAACTTGGCTAAGGATCCAGGTACGACCCAAAGCGAAGATCGCAGCGCAAATCAGATTGTAATACATCGATTACATGGTTAAGTGCACAATTATAAGCCCAAATTCAAAGTTTAAGTATGTGACATCTTTGATTGTTATCCTACATATCAGCGGCACGTGGTATTGATAACCCTTCATTGTAATCACCGAAAGGTTATTCGTAATTAGAATGACGTAAATAGGACAAACAAATCAATTCCAACTCAGCTAAATAGTTATAATACTTATAATTATATCCGCTTTGTAATTTTGTTCACAAACATAATTACTATAATTAGATTCACTAGAGATTATAAATATTGGATGTCATATACCAAAGAAAAAACGACCAAGATCACCAACGTCCGAGGTGGGGATCGAACCCACGTGCTCAGCTTTCGCGGCTAATGCCCACCGATCGATCCCCACCGATGTGATCTTGGCCGTTTTTTTTTTGGTATATGACATCCAACATTTATTATGTATATAGTATTAAGTAGTGTGACTACTGGGGAAAAATAAAAGCATAAATCAAAATATTTAGTTAATAAATAATTTGATTTGTGTTTTCACAATACGTTCACTAGAGATGTTTTCTAACCTAAAATTTTATGAAATCCAATTTATTTACTTTTCAGGTAAATCGCCATGGCGACAGGTCGCCTGATTCAGATGAGCTATCATTATCCAAGATTGCAGATAAGCTCAAAAATCTCACCTACATTGAGGGTTTGGAAGGATTGACAAATGTAAGTCAACAATCAAAGTTTGCATTCATAAATCTTTTGCACTCAGTGATTACTCGTATATTATAGCCAACCCGAGGAATCTTGATCCCTATGACAGCTGTCAGTTTCATACAATATCTGTCAACAGTGTCGCGTTTTGACAAGTAATGTATTGAACTGACAGCTGTCATAGGGATCAAGGTTTCCCGGGCCGTCTATAATATTTTTTGTATATACTACCAGAGGGATTATACTTACCTACGTATACATTCTATTACGATGTTTCATACCAAAGGACAACACTCTCACCTCTGTCTCATTATCTGTATTTTTTAAAGAAAACTAAACATAAATAAGGCTCTTCTATTTATAATGTAAGATTTATTATTCACTCCAAGGAAGGCATACCTAATTCGATCGACCACGACTATTTTAAACTAAAATCCAAATCGGGTCAGACATGATTTATCAAGTATCTCTAGTCTAAAGTACGACTAAGTATAAATAATAAACATTTATGTATTATTTTAGCGTTTATATACGTCGTTCAAGGTGTAATTTCTCTAATAATAGTTTCCTTAAGCAACGAACGTCCATAATGAATTATAGTAATCCTAAATTCAAGGCTGCTACACAAAACCAAATGTGTCAAGAAATATCATAAAGTTTGATAACTTAGTTTTTTACTTAAATCATATCTGTCATGAAGTGGATTGAAGCAGTTCTCGTTATCATAACTTATGAAAAATATTAATAAAATTAACGAAAAAGAATCACATGTCTTGTGTTTGATAAGATAACAGTATTTATTTTTATTATGACTTACCTATCGGATGAGAGTGATGAGTTGAGTGATGATGAAATTTTTGATTAAATACAATACAACTTGTAATTACGAATTATAGTAAATTGTTTATAAATGGCCAGTCATTGACTTTATCTTTAAATAGTTAGGCACCTACACATTAATAAAAATGTAAACAGTAATGACAAAGGCTAATTCTAATCATAAAATAACTCAACAACTTACAACGCATGACCACTAAACCGACACCAGTATGTAACACAAAGGTTTTTAAACTCATTAGGTGTCTTTTTAAATAAAAAATAAATATGTTTGAGTGGTTATTTTTGCCTTCCAAGACACACACATATCAAATGACACTATCAACAATGCTTATTAGTCTTTCTTGAAATCTATATCCAGCTAATAACTATCCATTATGATAGCCGTATTCGGTGCTTTATCATCTGCCAAAAATTTTCCAGGTAATTCATTTAGTGGTGCTCCCACTTTGGCGTCTCAAAATGTTTTAAACTTTTAACATTATCTTTCTCTATTTGACATTCGAGTTTTGTATAACACTGTCCTTCTTACACTTTGTTTTATAACGTTACTTAACCACTTGCTTGCGGTAATTGCGAATATGTGTTATCAGCTGTCACTCATATTTTACAAGGGAATAAAGCTCAACCAAATGTTCAAAGCAAGCGAGTGGATTACAGACACCAAAACTGTCAGAAGTATTTCGGCTGATGTGAAGTGTTTTGTCAACAGAAAGGCAAACGGCGCGCCTACCAACTCGGCAAGTTTCTCCGCCAACGCTACGGCTCCCAAGGTCTCAAGATCATCTCTGACTTATACTTGAAGGACGAACTGTTAGTCCGTTGTACTGACAAGGAGCGGACGAAGATGACGGCCCTGGTGGCTATGGCTGCAGCATATCCTCCAGAGGTTGAGCAACAGTGGGACGACGGTATCGGAAAAGTTTGGCAGCCTGTCCCGTATACCACTGTGCCTTTGGAAAAAGACTACGTAAGTCAAGTTTCCGTCAACATTTGATATCATATTTTAAAGACAAACGGGTCTTAATCGGTCGTAAACTTACGTTTAATTATATCCTGACGTTTCGGGCATGACGTTACACCCGTGGTCGCAGGCAGACTGGCGAGAGAATGTATCAACCTTCGAGCTGCGCGAGTTTTTTCGAACTACCCGCACTTGATCTTTATTATTCACTTCTAGGCTAGGGTTGTCACTAGACCAACAAACAACACTCACAACATCCAATGGCTTTAAAATGGATGTTTCACCGCGCTCACATTTTTAAATCACGGGATTCCACGCGGACGAGATTCCTTGCCCCTCATTTTGATTAAAATTCCGATGTTTCTTAATATGAATAGCTTCACGTACTTTTCGGCTATGATGTATACGCACAGTTGAGAACATTTGATATTCTTGGTCACCGTAGCTTTGACAATCACCATTGTGTGTAACACACGTTTCTCTCCTCTGGGTGCTTAGATAAGTTGCCAATCGCTAAAGCTTAATCGTCAATCGTAAACGATAGGCAGCTACCTATCTTTGTCGCACTAACAAGAAAGAGTGACAGAGAGGGAAAACTACGATAAGCTACTAAGCGCTAGCGATTGGCAACTTGGCTAAGCATCCTGGTGCCTTTGGATTGAGGTTGCTCCTGCGTCAGCAAAAAAGGAAGATGTGTCTGCTGCTGGCAAGTTTAAGTCAGCACTTGAAGCGTTGAGCTTTGTGTTTTGAGGTCTTGAAGTATGTAGGTATTATGACAATGTAATCAATAATCCTATAAGTATCGACAGGTAATTTATTTATTAAGAGCCCATACTGTCTTAATGTACGGCAAATGCCTCTCTCAAATTCTTCCAGTTATCCCAAGCCCCTGAAGTTTCCCACTAGTCCATGTCAAAAGTAGTACTTAATGAAGTTAATAAATTCAGACTTGGCTTCCAGTTGTACTTTCTGATACAATGGCTTTCATTTGGTACATTTTTCATAACTTTTGGGGTACTAACCTTCCTCGTATACAAATCCAAAATACATTTTTTATTTATTTTGGATAGCATTATTCCTGAGCAAATTGAAATTACGGGATTACAAAGAAAACGAAATTGCGGAGTAGACACATGTTTTCTAAGGCTTCCACGAGTTATGATGGATACAATTTTCCTCTTAACAGAACAGTCAGTAAAATCAGCTTTATTTATATAACAATAGAAACTAGTTTTGTATAAAAAGTCAATGTTCAAAAGTCATTAATAAATCGCAGGATATTTTTTGTTATAAATTTAAAATAAACCGTCAAAAGCATCGTCTTTCTTTCACCGCACGTAAAATATTGAAAAAACGATTTGTTTTATATTATTTGCTTACCTAAATAAATCCATGTTCTTTACAAGTATAATGCATATCATGCAAAATTAAAACCTAACCTATAAAGAAAAAACATAACCTACCTGAGGTTGGTAGTCTATTAGGTTAGATACTCTAACACTTGAATAACTTCTACGAAAGTTACAAACCTACACTATTAGTGACGACACGGCATTCTTGTCAATTTTAAAATCAACAATTTAGAGAGAACTAATACAATTAATGCATTTAAACTGCTACAAGGAAATCAGGGCTCTCAGCATCTAAAGAACGGGCGGAAAATAAAGTGAAAATCTTTAAAGTTTTCGTGACATTTCCCATAATATTGTCACACCAATTAAAATACAGGCAGTGTGGTGACGGCAGTAAGAATACATTTGTCACCACCCCATCTCCTCCTGTGGGTGTCGTAAGAGTCGATTAAAGGATTGAAGTGTCACTGACCATTATTTGATAAAAGATTGATGATGGGCTAACGCCCGTTCTACGAAATAAACCAATCACGTTTTGTGTACCGATCGAATTTCATAGAGTGGGAGGTTAGAACAGCGAATGCTCTTTTAGTTTGAACGCACCTATAGAAAAATATTTATAATATTTATATAGCACGTGTATTCATTTGTTTCTCTATATCCATTTTCTGTATATCTATCACTATATATCCTAAACCTAAAACCCGTCTTTTCCAGTTACGCTACTATTCGAACTGCCCGCACTTCACGTCACTCATGCAGGACGCCAAGATGGCGGCCGTAAACGAAGAGTTCGCGCCATTTAGCGACCTCATCCCACTTCTGATGAAGGAGACAGGGCACAACTTCACAGAGAATCCGGTTCTGTTCCAGACACTACTCGATTTGTTCAAAAGCCAGGTAAGGACGGGTGCGAGTTTAAGTTTGTTTCGGTTTTCGTGTCTTCCGGTGTAGAATTGGAAAATGATAAATGACGGGCGGATGAAAAAGTAAATAGCTGTCTTTACTAAACTTGAGAGTTGGGAGTAAAAGGGCCAATCAACTTTTCGATCGACATATTTTCTGTCTGCTGTGTTACTTTTCATGAACTTACCAATGTACGTCAATTAATACAATACCTACACATATTTACAATGAAAAACCGTTGGAACCTAAATGTATCGATGTGAACTTGTGTGGGGCCTAACGCATGTACAATTAATAAGTGTTTTTTCTAGCAAACTTGATGAAATTGTCGCTTGCGCTACGGGACAAAATAATGTCGATCGAAAAGTTGATTGGCCCAGAAAAGCCTACCCTCATTGAAAATAAACATAGGCTATTCGCTAAAATAGCGACAGGCAAACTTCAAACCTTAAGAATTTTGAAATGTCCTTAAGTAACATAAGCTCTAACAACCGCACCAAAAGTCAAAATGCACATAGCTTAGCGGAAAACCGGCCGGAAAAGAGCAGACGAAAAGGCTTAGTAACAGTCAAAGATAAGTTAATTATAAAGACTCCTTAAATAAATAGTAGGCACTACGTAAATCAAGTTTAAATAATTCACACCTTGACATGTTTTTATTTTACTTTTAGTGTGAATGACTACCTGTTGTAGAAAGCATTCTGCCTCTTTTCTCGGTTTCCCTATTGCATTTCTGTTCGTAAAACCTAAGAAATATTTGTTAAGATGAGTATAATAAAGTACAAAACTCATTCAGTCGCAAACAATTATGCATAGTCTCAACTCCTATGCTGATGTAAGATCTTCTCTCGGACCAGTGGGTTTATGATGAGCCCTTTTTTTAAAACTGGGAAAATGTTTATAAGGTATCAATGAAAAGCTTTTTTTTAAATTATGTTAAGATTTCTAAAAGATGTTTTTCTTCAAGTGAACCGTTAATTTTCTAAGTAGTGACAATTGAAGATTAGTCGAGATATCGGTGTCTCTGCCTTCGTCTCTGGTACAATAAAGGGAACGGGTAAATTCGCCATTCTCCACCGTAGCAAACCGATTCGCTTTAACTATTTGTATTGTCCAGCTCCTACTGCAGTACGGCTCGTTCCGGACTTCCCGGAAAGAGCCAATTTATATTTGATTTTACTCTGTACAAGGAAACTTTGTTGACTTTTCGCATTTCCTCGCAAAGACTTTAGCTCCATAAGTTTTGTGGGAAATAACTTAAATGTTTGCTCATTTGGAAAGCTCTTCAATTTACGCTGATTATGCTACTGATTCAGTTATAATTGGGATTGGCATTTTTGGAATAACTACGGAACCCTACATTGAACATGGCCCGACATGCTCTTGGTCGGTTTTTTGTTGTTAACTTAAGTTTGAAATATTAAATGTCATATGAAGGGTCCACGGAAAGAACATGTCTAGTCAATTCAAATTCCAGAAGGAAAAACCACCTTACTTTAAACAGGATAAGGTGTGAATATGCCCTGATTTTTTTAAGCTTTGGACATGTTTTTTCCGTGGACCCTTCATATACCAAAGAAAAAAGACCTAGATCACCATGGTCCGTCCGAGGTGGGAATTGAGCTTTCAGGGCTAATGCCTGTACTGCTCGGTCTTAGCAACCACTGGTCAAATTTCTCGGTGTATATGCAATCCCTTCCAAAGCTAGGCGCTTTTGACCATACTCAACGAGAAACCAGCAACTAATATACAGGGTGTTTGGGATAACGATGTAGGATTTTCTGGAGGTGGTAAAGGAGACTAATTGGAAGAGTTTGAACCCTAGTTACCTAAGTCCAATACGTGACAGTTTTTTTTTTAAATCACGTTTTTCAAAATGTTTTGTATTATACCAAAAATTTACTTAAAAAGTTAAATTTAAAACAAAATATGCAATAAATAGCATTGATTTTTTTATAATTAACATAACCATAATTAACATGCCGTGTGGTGACGGTAGTAAGAATACATTTGTCACCACCCCAACTCCTCCAGCGGGTGTCGTAAGAGTCGACTAAGGGATTGAAGTGTCACTGACCACAATTTGATAAAAGATTGATGATGGGCAGCAGCGTCATCATAGTGGACACACTACTGCGATCGCCAATCCGCTTGCCCAGCGTGGCGATTATGTGCATTTACCTCCTAATGCGTTTATACTGTTATACGAAAACACTCGAGGTCATTTTTAAAAAAAGTTTATTTCACTTAACACTACTTTTACATTTACAATGACCTTAGATTATTGGCCTTGAAGGCCAGGGCGACCCTCAAGGGTAAGCGCGGACAACGCGTGACGTTGTGTTTGGAAGTAGGACTCGAACTGAGGAGGGGTTTATTGTGAGAGCTATTATAGACTTGAGGGAAGGGAAGTGCGGTGCTGGAGAAAAGCTAGATCAGCCAGAAAGGGTGCAAGTAGGATTTATAACATCTCCCGGGGTGAAAAGAAACTTCCACTCTTAAGGAGTGAAGTTTATGAGGATCTGAGCCTCGGTACAGGAGCTGGTGTGGGAAGATCATTTAGTTCGATTTCGGTTTGATTAGAAGGTATGGGGGTTGGTTCAGGTTTTGGCAATAGACAGGGACGCCCTTTACAACATCGTTTTTTCATAACGTTATAAAATAGGTATAATAGTAAAATGCTTATAACTAGAATTACAGAACTCGAATAAAAGTTACCATAATAAACAATGTGGGGTTTCTTAATAATTCTGTCTAGATCTTCAATCAGTTTTAAATTATCGTCTGATTTAACAAAATTAGGATTCAATGTTTTTAAATTTACAGATGGTATGTTTTGCTGAAGGCTCTTAAATTTATAATAATTACAACACTGATCGTCAATAAGATTGAAATCAGATACGACAAGTTTTAAATCCAATTTCATACTGCCCTTAGAAATTAGCTGCATATCCTTGAAATATGCAGTGCATTTATTCGGTAATGTTAACAGACCAGTACCTTGAATATCTATTTCGAATATGTTAGAATTATTTTGACATTCTACAGATAATTTAGTCTTTTCGGAAATAACGTAAAGCCATCTGTTATTATTGAGTTTATGCCAAATTTCCATATTTCCATACAATAATTTTGTTTTACAATCATTCGGTTTAGAAGGTAATAATTTTGTTGTAATTTCAGTTTCGCAGATAGGCGAGGACGTAGTGGAATAAATCTTATCAATATTACAAATATAAAAGTTATCAATAAGGTTCTTACAGCTAGATAAATGTTCTAACTTACAATAACGTGCCTTATCTCTGCTTATTGCTAAGTAACTCACGGTGGGCAAAATCATCGCGTAGGCGGGCGGTGTTATGTTTCTATAGGCCACTGGGGAAGATATGCTATGATAGACATTATATTCCTGGGAATAAACTAAAGGTATTTTCAATATAAAGACAATTGTTTTGTCAATGTAAAAGCTAGATATATCAGAGATATTTGTTAATATATGTATGTAGTCGAGGTGCAATGCCAAAGGTAGTTCGTGAGATTTAGGTAAAAACCTATAATGATTAACTAGCTCTGTAAACAGTTGCTGTGGGGTAATTATGGTCGGATATAAAATATTAGATTTGCTTAACATAACTGCATTTATAATGTCTTCTAATTTAAAAGACAAAGTTAAAAGGTTATTCTCTATTATACTTAACAGTTCTAATACATTTGACCTTATTTCTAAACTATTACTAATTAAAGTTAAATTTTTCAGCGACAAGCTGAGTAGGTTAACTGCGTCATTCAATCTTTGTTCATTGACACTTATTTTATTTAAAAATTCTTTATGTGATTCTAAGGTTGTCGAAGTTATTAAAATATTACTTTTCACTAATTTTGCGATGTCTTTTTGGTCGGTTTCTAGGTTTTGAATGACGCTGTTATACATACTGGCATCATCCTGATCCATTGTGCCGAATAAGTGTTTAAAAACGGTGCCTACGCCACCAAACCACGCACTTCTTTTAGACTTATATGTAACCAGGTGTGAAATAGATTCATAATTTCTAATTATATCATTATACCTCGTAGTGAGTGGTTGAAATATATTATTGCATTCCTTCGGCGTTATCACGTCGCTCTGCCCACATATAAACTTCGAGGTGCCTATCACACCGTTCAGATTATCAATGTGTGGCTTAATAAAACTAATGTCTATCGGTATAACTACGTCTAAAAAGCCATTGACTATTTTAAGTTGTCCGATTGGGTCCAAATAAATGCCGGGACCATTTTGTACTGGTTCAATGAAATTTGGTTGTGAATGCACTAAGAGAGGGGCACTGAAAAAGAAAATAATATATAATTATGATATATCTAAATGCTACTAAATACAGATAAGGGATAAAATCAATTCTTAATTGTTAGATCTATACGCTAATTTAAGTTGGTCATAATGATGGGTCACGTGCCTTCGGTTTATAAGTAATGTCAGGGTATTTCTACCGTTTATTTTAACTACTTTGTAAGGTCCTTTCCAGACCGGCGAAAGGGCTTTACGTAGTCGAAGGTTATTTTTTAGGTAGACGTAGTCGCCTACATGGTAAGTTGCAGATTTAGTTTTGGAATCATAGTAAGTTTTAGAAGTCTCTTTAGACTTTTGAATGTTTTCTAGGGCTTTATTACGAGAATGTTGAAGACGGTGTCGAAGCATTTTTAGGTATTCGCAATAAGTTGTATCAGGTGCACTTTCGTAAATCGAATTTGGAAGGGAAGGTTTATGTCCAAAAATTAATTCATAAGGGCTGTAATTTGTGGTGCTATGTACCGTGGTATTATATGTTAAGATAGCAGTATAGACGTAACGGGGCCAATCGGTTTGTTCGTCGTTTACGTATGATTTTAAATACTCTTTCAATGTGGAGTGACTCCGTTCAAGGGCGCCTTGTGTTTGGGGATGATATGGACTGGACCAAAGCTGTTTAATCTTTAAAAACGAACAAACTTGTTTGAAGAGTTCCGATGTGAAATTGGTTCCTTGATCTGTCAGAATGTACTTAGGTATTCCGAATAGTGATATGAAATGAATTAGGCACTCACTTGTTTCTTCCGCAGTGGTGCTCCGTATGGGGTAGGCTAAAGAATATTTTGTCAGGTCGTCTTGCATAGTGAGTATATATTTCACCTTGGCAGGTCCAGCTTCGGGCAATGGGCCTACAATATCTAAGGACAGACGCTGGAAAGGTTCCGTTGAAGTAGAGGTTATCTCTAATGGGGAACGGTTAACTTTCCTAAGGGCTTTGTTAACTTGACAGGAGGGACATTTTTTGACGTAATTTTCAATGTCTGTTCGCATGTTCTTCCAAAAATATTGCTCTCGTATTCTATTATACATACGGGATCCACCTAAGTGGCCTGCAATTGGAATGTCATGATTCTCCTTCAGGATTTTCGGGATTTCGCTTAACGTAGGGTAAATAATCTTATCGCGATATATATGTACGTGTATACCCGTACCATTGAAAATATATGCTATCATATTGTAAATTTTAGTATAGGAATGTTTGTTAAATGGGTTTTTAAAATCGGAAATACTTATTTCTTTGTTTGGGGAATTGGTTTCTTCGTTGATTGAGGCTAAATGATTTCGGAGGTTTTTCAATGATTCGAATATGTCAACATAGGGGTTGTCATCAAAATGATGAACTTTTGTAAATAATGTTATAAACGTTTTGCCATCATGATTGATTTCTTGAAGGGATAGCAGAGTTTTTTCAGACTGCAAAACTTTTTCTGGTTCTGACAGGGAACTGAGGAAATCTTGTACGTAAGGTACACTTTCGTCAAGGTCTAATGAAGTGGGAATAATTATGGTTTTAAATGGGCTCTTCAGAAGGTTGTCATTGTGTTCAGTTATAATTGTATCATAATTTACATCGGGAGGTGATTTCAAGAACTTTGAATATGAGTCATCATTTGCAGGGGTAGTTACTTCAGGTAAGTTTTGAGTGGGGTTTGTTTCAGTGGGTTGTACCTCTAGGGATGGTGAATTTAGTTCATTAAGGCCTTCAAAAAGAGAGTCAAAATTGGTCGGAGAGAATTGTGGGTCTGGAGATAGCGACGGAAGGTCGAGAAGACCGAATGGATCAGGGTTATCAGGTTCAAAAGATGTTCCTGGTTGTGGATCATTATAGACGTCTATTTCTTCCGGAGACTGAACAGGATTTCCGTTAGTGTTTGCACTTTCTTCATTGATAGGTAATAGTGGTAAGACATGTTTGTCAGAAATCGGATATTGGGATAGTGCATCAGCTGCGCAATTCAGTTTACCTTTGCGGTAAATTATTTCATATTCGTATTCTTCCAATTTCAGACGCCAGCGTTGCAGTTTGCTGCTGGGATCGGTGTGGTTAAATAACCATTTTAGAGGGCGATGATCTGTCACGATATAGAATTTTCTGCCATATAGGTAAGGTCTGAAATATTTACAAAAATGTATTATAGCCAACAATTCCTTTTCGGTTGTGCTATAGTTACATTCATTTTTGTTTAATGTTCTAGAAGCATACGCTATTGGTTGGTCTTTGCCAATTTGGCCTTGGGACAAGATGCCAGAAATAGCGTAATTGGAAGCATCACAATTTAAAATAAAGGGTTTCGTAAAATCGGGATAAATTAGAATTGGGGCCGTTGTTAGTTTCGTTTTTAAGGTTTCAAATGCTAATTGTTGTTCGTGACCCCAGTTAAAGGGGGTATCCTTTTTCAGAAGGAGCGTCAAAGGCTTAGATATTTTAGAAAAATCGGGAATGAATCTTCGGTAATAGGATACAAGGCCTAAGAAGGATTTGATGTCCTTCGGAGACTTTGGAGTGGGAAATTCAGTGACGACTTTGATTTTTTCAGGATTTGGTTTTACACCTTTATCACTAATGACATGTCCGAGGTAAGTAACTTCTTTCCGTAGGAATTCGCATTTGTCTGGCTGTAGTTTCAGGTTATAGTTTCGCAGTTTGTCAAAAACAGCTGATAGATTATCTATGTGGGACGCAAGGTCATAGGAATAGATCACGATGTCGTCTAGGTAGACAAAACAACGAACACCTTGGATACCAGTAAGGCAATTATTCATTAACCTTTGAAATGTGGACGGGGCGTTTTTTAGGCCAAAAGGCATTCTATTAAATTGAAATTGACCTTGCGGGACCGAGAAACTCGTTTTCTCTGCGTCTTCAGGAGACATATTTATTTGGTGAAACCCGGAGGCTAGATCAAGGGTAGAAAAATATTTACTGTTGCCTAATTGATCTAAAATATCTGTAATTTGAGGTATGGGGTAGGTTTCGCCGATTGTTATATCATTAAGTTTGCGATAGTCAATAACTACTCGCCATTTTTGTTCTCCTGAAGCATCTAACTTTTTGGGAACGACCCAAATAGGAGATGACCATGGGGAAATTGAAGGTTTTATTATATCTTGCTCCAGCATTTTATCCACTTGTTTACTGACTTCGTTTTTGTGTACATCTGGGAATCTATAAGACTTAGTGTAGATAGGGGTCTGGTTATTGGTTCGGATTTTGTGTTCGATATTAGGAGTAGACGTTAGTTTGTCACCTGGAAGGTGGAAAATGTCAGAGTATTGAGAACAGATTTCCGTCAGGGCATTTGCTTCTTCGTCATTTAAATGAGAAATTCGTAATGAATTCAGGACTTCTTCAGTACGTCTGGCAGTGTCACCACTTATGGAATAGGCTAATTTTACGTCAAGTGGGTCAACTTTCAATTTAAGGTCGGGATTTAGTGTAACAGAATTTTCGGACGTATTTATTATGGATAGATTGATGCGATTGTTTTCTTTTACCTTCACAATACAGTTAGCTATTAGCAGGGATTCGGTTAAATGTTGGTCAGTGATGATTCCTTCTTTTATTTCAGGATTTACTACGGTGCATTCTATTATTGTTTCAGTTCTCGGGGGAATATTATAGTTTGGTTCTTCAAAAGTGAGCTTAACTTTTTGATTGTTTAATTCTAAACATTTATTTCCATAGTTGATGTTGCAACCATACTTAAGAAACATATCATTGCCAATAATACCGTCATATGGTATCTCGATTTTTCCCATGACATGGAAGTCATTGGTTATGGCAAGGTCGCCAGAAAGGTTAATTTGGGGTTGAATATGCCCAAGGCTTCTGATTGGTTCGTTAGTGGAATCAATTCCTTTGACGCCAATCACACTATGAAATAATTTTGCGACCTTGTCAATTGAACTTTTTTTTATCAGACAGACAGACGCACCAGTGTCGATTAAAAAAGTTAAGGGCTTTGAACTTACAGATGTCGGCACATTAATATACGGAAGGTACCTATCGCGTCTGATATCAATTTGGTAGATTTTTTCAGGGAATGGACTTATGAGGTTTTGATACTGTCTTGTATTTCTTTGTTGGAGAATGGACTGAGAAGGTTCGGTGCCTGATACAACTTTAGGACTCGGACGACACCGTTCCGAGCCTAATTTTCGTTTAAATGAATTGAAGAGAGATCTACTTCGTCAACACCTTCATTCTCTTGGAGGAAATTGACAGGGCGAGCAGGGGGAGTCGAAGTGTTATTTGAACTAAATCGTCTGTTATTAAATGCCCTTTTGCGGCATTCTTCGAGTGTATGTCCGGGAATTTTGCAATAGCGACACACCACCTTTGAACGCTCGTCTGTGGTGGTCCTGGGTCGGAATGTATTATTCGTGGACGTGCTTGGATTAGCTGTGGCTGGAGCCTTATTAAAAGGCATGTTGGGTTTTTTATTAAGGTAATTGAGAATTCTGTCTTCAGACAAGGCAAGGTTGATCGCTTCATTGAGCGTCTTGGGGGACTTGCAACGCAAGGCCAGCGATATTTTGGGGTTGATACCCATTATGAATGAATTAAGAGCGAGGTCTTCCATAGAAGCGAGTCGGCCTGCCAGTTCCATTTTCTTAGGGCAAGACATTGTTACTTCAGTAAGTAACTGAGACAAGCAAGACTCGATTCTGAGCGAATATTGATTTACAGATTCATTTGGACCTTGTTTGCATTCTTGTAAATCTGTCAGCAGGTGAGCATAGTGTTTTCTTTCCCCAAATTGGGTTTTTAGGAATTCTTTTAGTGTTTGCCAATTATCAAATTCTTTAATGGAGCAAGCCACTTCGGCCTTGCCTTCGAGTTGGCTTATTATATATTTAAGCACTATGCTCTCCTGGCTCTTAAAGGTTAGTGAAATAGCATTTGCGCAATTATTAACAAACGCGTTTAATTTTTCTCTGGAGCCATCGTATGGCTTTATGAATTTGAGAATCACATTTAAGGGAATTTCCGATAACATCAGTTTCGGCACATTTTGAGCGTCTGCTTTTAGAGAGCCTGCTTCGACAGCAGCTTTGCCACTCCGGCTGTCTCCGGCATTTTGTGAAATTAATAGATTGATTATCTTTACTAGATTGCGACGGTGTAACGGGCGGCCAGTCACCCAGAATGCACAATACACTTAGAGATATGAAACGCGGTTAAATGAATCAGGATGCTAAATTATTTACAAAATAGGAGTTAGTTACTTAAGTAGTAAGGATTCTTTACGCACTTTCACAACACGGCACTAATAATCACCTTGAAGAAAATGGAAAGTACTCACAGAGAAATTATGATCACATGAAAACGAGTAATTTTCAGGAACTCGGGAACTCGGAATACAGGAACTCAGGAACTTTTGCACTTTATTAGATGTAACGTCCTTGGGATAGATTTTGGAGCTTGTAGATGCGACGTCCGTAGACTGCAGATTTAGTAGGAATTTGTTGCGATAGATTTTGGAACTTGTAGATGCGACGTCCGTAGACTGCAGATTTAGTAGGAATTTGTTGCGATAGATTTTGGAACTTGTAGATGCGACGTCCGTAGACTGCAGATTTAGAAGGAATTGGAGACTACTGTCCTTGAGACAGAGTTTGGAATTGTATGTAGAAATATGTCCGTAGACAGTGTCTCGTAAGACGAATTGGAATTGGAATTTGAGAACTTGTAGAGTTTTTCACTGCATTTTTCACCACATTGTTTTTCTTTTTCGGAAGCGTTTTCCGGGGATTCTTTAAAGAAAATCCCTTAAGCTGCCACCATTTGTTATACGAAAACACTCGAGGTCATTTTTAAAAAAAGTTTATTTCACTTAACACTACTTTTACATTTACAATGACCTTAGATTATTGGCCTTGAAAGCCAGGGCGACCCTCAAGGGTAAGCGCGGACAACGCGTGACGTTGTGTTTGGAAGTAGGACTCGAACTGAGGAGGGGTTTATTGTGAGAGCTATTATAGACTTGAGGGAAGGGAAGTGCGGTGCTGGAGAAAAGCTAGATCAGCCAGAAAGGGTGCAAGTAGGATTTATAACAATACGCATAATTAATAGGAGAGGCCTACGTCCAGCAGTGGACTATCAAAGGCTGATGATGATAACAATTAGTTGAGTAATAAATAAAAAAAAATTGAACTCCCACTTGCCACATACAACATTTTTTTAATAATTTTTCTAGTTCATCATTACTGATTTCTAACAGTAAATCAAACTTTATCGGCCTGTGAAAAAGAAGTAGTCGGGATATGAGTCTTCCTATTCGTGTAAAAACATGCTTGATTTTCTGGGTTTAAAAGTTAACGTCGATCAATTGTTGAATGCCGTCACCAAACAAAATAAGTTTCTTGTAGTTAGTAGGCATTAGGCAAGTGTGTGTTCAATTTTTTATTTATTAAAAAAAACTGTCACATATTGGACTAAGGTCAATAGGGTTCAAACTCTTCCAATTAGTCTCCTTTACCATCTCCAGATATTCCTACATCGTTATCCCAAACACCCTGTATACATGCACTTTCTATCCGAATACCTTTCAGTTTTCTGGTATAGCGAGAGAGCTTGTGCTGTCATCTCACAAGCAAAAATCAAAATATTTAAGAAAAAAGAATTTGTGTTTCACCACAAGAACTTCAGCTTAAGTTACGTTTAGTTTCACTCCTCTTAAACACACACACACACATCACCAGTCAGTCAGTTAGTCCACTGCTGGACGTAGGCCTCTCCTATTAACTATGCGTATAAACGCATTAGGAGGTAAATGCCCATAATCGCCACGCTGGGCAAGCGGATTGGCGATCGCAGTAATGTGTCCACTATGATGACGCTGCTGTCAATCATCAATCTTGTAGAATGGTTACTTGGTCAGTGACACTTTAATCCCTTAGTCGACTCTTACGACACCCGCAGGAGGAGTTGGGGTGGTGACAAATGTATTCTTACTGCCGTCACCACACGGCACCTCTTAAATATTCTTTTTGTATTTCAGATTAGCCTAGGTGTGGATATTCCGGAGTGGTCTAAGCCAATCCTACCACGTTTGACGGAAGCCTCAATCTTAGCATACAGACTGTTTTATAGAACTAAGGAATTGAAACTGATTGGAGGAGGTTAGTATCAGACATCGAATAATTATCGTATATTTCTCAAACAAAATGGAACATTTTATAACACAATTTAACATCACAGTCTTTATGTATGTTTATCTAACAGGAATACTCAATTACATGACTGGTTATACTTAGCAATGTACATGTTGCAAAACATTCTGAAAACTGCGAGAATACTTATACTTGAAAATTTCTGAGAATTTTCATGAGAATTTAATTTTAATTTAGTTCTCATTGAGAATGTTTCCATGAGAACTTATAAAAAAGTGTTATGAAGAATATTATATTTCAGAATTGAGTAATCAAGTCATAAAATATACCTTAAAAGGCATGTATATACACCGATTTTGGTATGATTAGATTGCTTGTAAAATTTAAAATGCCGGGAACATTTTCTATAGAAGTTTCGCATCTTATGAAACTTCTCTTCGGTGCATTGCTAATTGCTAGTTATACTTTAATTATATACGATAATGTTAATGTTTTATAACAAAATTAGGATAGATTAAGAATTGAACTTCTTAGAAGAGATATTTTCCAATATTTCTAAATATACGGTTAGTCTAGTTAATAGGTATATTAGCAGTAAGTCAGTAATATATAGGTTGTCCCAAAAAGAAGGCAAGATTTAAATACAATGAAAGACATATGTATAATAATTTTTTAAATTTTTCCTTGATACTTCATGTTCATTTAATAATTAATAGGGCCCCTGTACAGGGACAAGTATTGCTTTTGAATTTATTTATACTGTCATCACCAAGGATAAGTTAATTAAATACTTCTGATTGCTAGTAAGACACCCTGATCTTCTTGTTTGTTCTAGGCGTCCTTCTCCATAAGTTCTTAGAAGCTTCCAAAGCGGCAACCACGGGTCAACCCTTCAAGAAGCTGACCGTGGTCTCGGCTCACGACTACAATATCGGGGGTCTGATGGCGGTATCCAGGGTTGTGGGTGACGAGAGAATCATGCCAGCATATGCGTCGCTGATGGCGTTGGAGCTATACAAGTCGAGGGGCGGCGTGTATAGTGTTTTGGTGAGTACAGGATCAAATATTAAGCCCAAATATTATTATATTAAGCTCAACTTTCGTTCGTTCGTTCTTTCGTTTATTCGTTTCGTTTGGCGTCAAATCTCCTTAAAGCAGTCTTCATGAAGACGTGTCTCATTCGGTCCATGACTACGACCATCACTGCATCTAGGGAAATAGGTACCTACTTAACGAAGATTTTTAATGATTTTTGATGATGAATGATTTTTAAAATGACGATTTTTAATGTCACTTCAAATCACTGAGTTGGTACCAGTCATGTAACATACATCATTTCCTAAGTAATTCCAGAACGTTAATCGCCGACTAGCAAATTCCATTTCTTGCTTAGAAGTATAGCTAATACTCGTAGTTTTCTATTTGAAGGGTCCACGGAAAAAACATGTCCAGTGCTTAAAAAAATCAGGGCAAATTCACACCTTATTCTGTTAAGTAAGGTGGTTTTCCCTTCTGTAATTTGAATTGACTAGACATGTTCTTTCCGTGGACGGTTCATTTATTATAAAATGTAAGGACTTCAAATTTCGCGTCTTCAATCGGGCTTTATTATTTTTAGGCTCTAGTGCGAGAACTGTGTCATTTTACGTCAGGTCCAAACTTTGGAGGGCTATCTGCAATAAAAAACGTCGTTTGAGACACGTGCAAAAACGAAATTCGTAACTCGTGTCGATTGATGACATCGCCACTCGTTTGAATTTCATGTTTTTCGCACTTGTATCGTACTATTTGAAAGTCAACAACACCTAAATAATTTCGTCCTTTTTTGTTTCAGCCGGTGTACTTGGAGCAAGCAGGACAGGGTGCAGCATCGCACCTGCGGTTCCACAGCTGTCCAGACCCTTACTGCGAACTGGAGAAATTCAAGGAGCTGACCCAAGAATACGTGTTACCTGAGGCAGACTTTCACAGAATCTGTAATATTAAAACTGAGTTATAGTTATACTAAATGTACAGTCTGATCCAGCTTATTGGTAAGAAGAGAATTGCGAAGAATGACTGTCCATAGTAAATTAGAATTTGCCGCCTCTTTCTACTGATAAGGTGGTTGGCCAGAATATGTTTAAAATTACTTATTCGTGACCGTGACTATAGTTATAAACTACTCAAAATAAGGCATTGAGATCTTATTTTGAGAATAAACGTTGTGTATCATAAATAGAATAGAGGGAGACATCGCGGACATTGTTTAAAAAAAAACCTTTTTTAGTACAGATGGTGCCTTTTTTAGGCGCTAGTGTGAGAAGTGGTTAATTTTACGTCAGGTCAAAATCTTCGCATGACCATATACGTACTAAAAAACGTCGTACGATACACGTGCGAAAAAGAAAATCGTAACTCGTGTCGATTTACTCCCTTCGGTCGTGCTTTAATTTATCTCCACTCGTTTCGAACTTCGTTTTTTTCGCACTTGTATCGTAATGTACTTTTTTCTAAAGAGGATGTAAAAAAATGGTTGTAATCTGGTGGCTTTTGGTGGTCAGGCGTTTAGCACAATGCGCGTCACTTTCGCACTTTTGTTAGGAAGAGACTGCGCGGACAAAAGATTATACACGGGACTATCTTAAGCCTACTGATTAAATAATTAATATATAATTAATAAATAATAAATTAAATAATTTGACAAAAAGACAATTAGTTTCCACGAATAGAAAATTTTGTTTTTCATGGGACGGTCACTCAGAATCACCCACTATTGTAATAATATTTTCTGCCCTCCGGCCGGCAAACAACACTTTGCCGGCCGCTGCGCTAAACTAAGTTGCCGCCTGCCGGCTCCGTTGAGCAGAAAAATAATATAAACACCTCAACCGTTAAATGGGAAAGCCTCGGATCACATGTTTGTACAATTACACGTCATCCAAGACATTTCCGACTTAAACGGCCTTGGCATGTAATCTACTATTTAGCGGATTTTTTTTTACTCCTTTTTCAGAATACGCCAGTGAATGCGCTTCTTACTCTTTATTTGAGCCCCGAGACTTTGGTAGGAATGTTATATTTCATTAGAAATTTTAGTGAATATCTGTACCTACTCAATACCACTTTAAAGAGTTACCAATTTAACCAACAAACCTGGCCTACTACCGCGAAAATCGAAATTCGTTAATTTTGAGGAATTTTTCTCTGTCGCTCAAATGAAGGCGTCATTAGAGTGAGAGTGACAAATCCTCGAAATTTACGAATTTCGTTTTTCGCGGTATCGCCGCTGGGTCGCTTTTTTACGTAATTTATTTGTATATTATTGTCAAATAGGAATAGTGATTACACGGCTAAAACCTCTTATAAAAAGCGGCTATGGTGCAAATATGTGATGTAAAGGAGAGAATTTCTTATTTTAATAATAACTAATTTTAAGGAAAAAATATGGATTGCTTTATGTCGGTCTACTGTTTTCTTCCAAACTGCCAGCAAAAACGACGAAAAATCCACTGTATGTGATAAAATGGGTTTCATGCTTATAATAATACATTGTAGATCAAGGGAGGTAAGTACAGAATTACTAACGAGAGTGTTAGAAGCCCGACGCCATAGGCGGAGGGATTTTAATGACTCGAGTTAGTATTCTGCTTACCGACCGTGATGCATACAATGTTTTTCATCACACTTGCCGATAAAAAAATAAGTTTTAAGGCAAAATATTATTAAATGACGCACTGACATTTCTATTACTCCCTACGGAATTTCACTTTTCTATTACTCCCGCTATGCATGCAAGCAATGGCGCGCTTAGATAGCAAGTGTGATGAAAATATAATTAAACGGTTAAACTCACGTGTATTTAGTTTTAGTCACTGAGCGCGACCTGTTTCGGAGAACCTAGGTCTGAATTATTAAGCACTGAACCCGTGATAACTATTCATTTTCATGACATTGAATCGGCATTTGGTCCCTGAATATAAATTATATTAACATAGTTTATAAGCACTGGCTGTAATTTTACAAATAATAAGTTTCATTGTATAGATGAGACAGTAAAAAATATGCACGTAAGTTTAACTGGCGATAGCCCCAAGAACAGAGGCATCCTGTATAGTAATATTCATAATTAAGTTTATAAAATATTTGTTTTTGAACCCATGAATTTATTTATAGTAATTGTTTGGTTATTTGAATAAAATATTGTGTTGTAAGATCGTACTATTTCTAGCGTTTTTGGTGCGATGACGTCACATGATACACGACAGCGACCTAGGGTTGTCGATTTGTATAGTATAATTGACGTTTAAAATTATGTAATAATATGTTATCATTGAAAAGAAATACTATTGTTTTACTTAAAAAGTATATTTCGCCGGTTGACAACCAAAACTCACTAAGTAACAAATACCTACTTGAATTAGAGATCGTATCTAAGGTCTGATTCAATACTGACATAAAAGGTTGCGAAGAGTAGTGACAGTTTTTATAGTGAGTTTTGGTTGTCAGCCGACGATTTGTGTATAACATGATGTATTATACTCTAAACCCGGAATTCCTCAATTTTGTTCAGATGGTACGCTGATGAATAGTTTTCTTAATCTAGATTGCCCTGTCGAACAACAGCAACCAGCTTGTTCATTTTCCTAAAATAAAATAATTTGATTCCTTCATTACATTATACATATTGGGTTAAGCTTTACATGTTCTGTAAATAGTTTCTATATTTCCTATTTGTTGCAAGTACGCTTTATTTATTTTTTTGATTTTATTTAATTCATGGTTTAAGCAATCTGATATTGAACACTACTGACAACCCTAGCACTGCGCCAAAAACGCAGGATAATGTACGATCACTGTTGATTATACCTATAGTAATGATAACTTAAAATTATGCTGTAATTATAAGTATATCACTTTATACATCTGTGATATTAAGTTAGTTATGTCGGTGATAAAAATTAAGATACCTTTATTGCATATGACGTAATAGGTGAGTCAAAATTCTTTTCGTTGTCTTGTTTCATACCACTCTGTCACGCTTTTAGTTGCTGTTTCAACTCAGTACATAAAAAAAAATCCGGTGCATTTGTATTTCTTTTTCACGCTAGATTTTAAACCATACATCAGAAATTGAAAACAAAACATCATCTCATACAAAAATCACCACTGCGTCACGTTTTTTAGGAACACAAAAAAAGACAAGGAAAAGAATTTTGACCCAGGACCCAAAAATGTTAAATTTATATCATGAATATTCACATACATACTAAATGTAACAAGAATAGCGTTTTCAAACTTGCAATGAAATGTTGATCTTGCGTAGGTATCAAATTGGACATGCTGTCCTAAATGACTGCAAAGTACTTATGAAATGCCTTTACATATCAAGTTCAATCATGGAACCCTCGAGAAGGTACTTCCTGATTTAATTTGACGTACGTAATGCTAAACTTCATTGCAAGTTTGAGAAAAAAACCTTAATTTTATTCAGGTTTGACACGACTATTAATCAGTCAATTTCAAATCAGCGACATTAGAGGTATAATATAAAAACACTTATCAGCCTTAAATTTCTAAAGACGTTACTAAACTGTCGTTACAAACCTGACTGCATTTAAGGTTTTTTAATATCACGCTAATTGGGTGTCCCTGAAACTGAAAATTCCCAAATTTCGAGTATTTGAGACAAATGTCACGCGATTTTACACCGGCAGGTAAACTTGAAAAATCATACAAGAATTAAACAAAAATACTGAACATGTTTCATTAATTCAACCCTTCAACTAGCAATGCACCGAGGAGAAGTTTCATAAGTTGCGAAACTTCTAAAGAGAATGTTCTCGGCAATTTAAATTTTACAAGCAATGTACCTAATCATGCCAAAACCATTGTATATACATACGTGCTTTTTAAGGTATATTTTATGCCTTGTTTACTCAATTCTGAAATAAAAGATTTTTATAAGTTCTCATGGAAACATTCTCAATGAGAACTTACTCTTAAATTCTCATGAAAATTCTCAGAAATTTCCAAGTATATTCCCGCAATTTTGAGAATGTTCTACAACTTGCACATTGCTACCCTTCAACCCTCAGTTTATCATCTGCCGTGATATAGAACACCTAACCTTTAAAGTAGTAAAAATATTGTATTTCTAATATGATATGACAGTGTATTTTAGGTCTGGTAGGTGGTCAAATATAAAATGCAGTCGGTAAACTACATTACATTACCAAATCTTGTATTGTTTATTTTGTTGGATGGGCCCTTATAGCTTTTTTAAATGGCTGAAGGACATGATGCCTTTGCAGCTTTGCCACAATTTATGTGGAATGGAAATAAAGAAGAAGACTTTGCCGGCCTAGGCCTGCATGAGTTGTATGAAATTCTATTAACGACCTAGCTCTTCTTCTAGCCTCACCTGAAACGTCATGCTTCGCATATTATAAGGAACGTAACAACCATATTTCATTGCATGTTTGTGAAAATTAAATTGTCTATATTTAAAATTTTATTTGGGTGTGGTAACTTTAAGATACTGTATAACGTCCTTTATTCAATATAACATAATTTATAAATCAATTACAATTTCATCAAATTAACTACATCTAAACATATCAAAATGAAAACATCGAAACAATAATTATAATAAAAAAAAAATTAATGGTATAAGTACAATACTAAATCAACACTAAACTAATCGAACAACCCGCCCCGCGTCACTCCCGGCGCAAAGGTACCCATAACACTCGCAGCATTGCCGCGCTGAACCGCCATGGATAACCTTTGCACCAGAAACGACCCGGAGCGAGGGTCGAGGCCTCTGTCCCGCAAACGACGTCCCACATCTTTAAAGAACGCTTTTGCTTCCGAGCACCAACACCCCATCACCTCTACCGCCAATGGGACAAACAAATAACCCCCCAACCCTAAATATTTTTCTCGCTTCTTCATCGCCGCCAATTCTGCCGCAGCACCCCCCGACCGGACAGTCCGACCAATATGGGACACGGCAAAAGTGCTGACGCACGTCGCATCCCACAACAAGCACTTTCCCCTATGCCACGGGACCAGCGTCAATCCGTCCGGCCTCTTACCATCGGACCGACTGAGACCCGGTGGCTCTAGCACGCACGGAACATTTGCAGAAACTAGAGCCCTCCGGATAATGTCGTTCAACGCATGGTGCCATATTTAAAATTAAAAATACCCATCGCAACAAAACAAAATTCCTTCTCTGCATATTTACGTTAGGCACAAAACCTATTATCAGGATTCACACCTGCTTCAGACTTCCTAATTGCGGAAAACTGAAAAGCTTAAAGACCCGAGGCTGAGCCATTTATCAAACGTACCTTTGACGCCATTTCGTGTGTGCGGCCATTTTGTCAACGCGTAATTTATGAGGCGTGTTTTGTTTTTAAAGAGATTTTAAGCCGCGCGTTCATTAGGTTGACGCGCCGTGCAATTTCTTTTGACGTCACATCTCGGAACGGAAGACTCATACCAGATCCCAGTGAACACGTCTAAATACAGCTATACTGGTAAATAATATAATCACGAAAAAAAATCGACTTCAACCAATTTCGCCAAGTTCCCATCATCAGATCCCGAGTTCGTGCCAACAGGACCATTTCGGGGTTATCTGCTGGATTAAAAAAAAACGAATACAATAAAAGTGCCACTGACCATTCTTTGATAGAAGATTGGTGATGGTGATGGGTAGCAGCATCATCATAGTGGACACATTTCTGCGATAGCCAATGCGGTTGCCCAGAGAAGTATCTACGCAAGTATCAGAGAAGAACGCAGGCTTATCCTATTAAATCTATACGCAGAGTGAAAAGGAGAAGTCTACGTCCAGTGTGTGAAGTTATAAAAAGGTGTCCTGCCAAAATAAAAACTACCGGCAGAGTTCACCACGGTGGTGGTTCACTAAGTGGGATTTGAAAACATGTCCTCAGCATTCGCGGCTGATGCCCAAACCTCTCGGCTCCTACAACTCAGCGGGCACCGATCGAATTTCTCGGGTACAGGTATGTAATCTAATCGTTCAAGAAGGCTGCCTAGCCTTCTTGAACGATTAGATTACATGGAGTATGTTCAAAGGCGCCTGCCTTTGAACATACTCCAAGGGGCAAGCAATACGTACTAAAGGGTGTTTTTTTAGAGGTATAGAACTTTAAAATGGAATAAAACAAAGATGTTATTTTTTAATGGACATAAAATTACCTTTATTCCATAGATTTTTTTTGCCATTACATTTTAAATGTCACTTCTGGCATATGCCCGTCACGGCTGGCTCGGACGTAATCTAATCTGGAGGTCCAGTTTTCGATGACTTTTTCTAACATTTGTGGCCGTATATCGGCAAGAACGCGGCGAATGTTGTCCTCCAAGTGGTCAATGGTTTCAGGCTTATCGGCGAAGACTAGAGATTTCACATAATATCCCCACAGAAAATAGTCAAGTGGCGTAAATCGCACGATCTTGTAGGCCACTTCACGGGTTCGAAACGTGAAATCAAGCGATCACCAAACGTTTCCTTCAATAAATTAATTGTGGCTCGAGCTGTGTGGCATGTTGCCCCGTCCTGTTGAAACCACAATTCTTGCACATCATGATTGTTCAAATGTGGAACAAAAAAGTCAGTAATCATGGTCCAATAGCGTTCACCATTGACTGTGACGTTCTGGCCAGCGTCGTTTTTAAAGAAATATGGACCAATTACTCCAACAGCCGATAAAGCACACCAAACAGTCAGTTTTTCTGGATGTAACGGTGTCTCAACATACGCTTGAGGGTTATCATCACTTCAAATACGGCAGTTTTGTTTATTGACGTATCCATTCAACCAAAAGTGAGCTTCATCGCTAAACAAAATTCGCTTATGAAATTCGCTAACGTCTCGCGAACAGATCCATGATTTTCGAAATTTTGCACAATTTGGAATCGTTGTTCAGGCGTCAATTTATTCATTTTAAAATGCCAAACCAAACTAAACATAAATCACTTAAAAGCTGTCAAAATTGCCGCCAACTAAAAAAGCGTTGCCAGTTTAAAGTTCTATACCTCTAAAAAAACACCCGTTAGTAGCTACGTGCAAGTTGTTTTATTACAGATCAGGAATCAGGATATATGAATGAATATAGACAATAAATGAATAAGAGTACCTAATGACACTAAGTCGTCGCATACCTGTTTTTATGGCCGCATTTCAAATCGATTTTTAGAGAAGATCATCATCATCATCATCATCAGCCTCTGATAGTCCACTGCTGGACGTAGGCCTCTCCTATTAACTATGCATATAAACGCATTAGGAGGCAAATGCCCATAATCGCCACGCTGGGCAAGCGGATTGGCGATCGCAGTAATGTGTCCACTATGATGACGCTGCTGCCCATCATCAATCTTTTATCAAATAATGGTCAGTGACACTTCAATCCCTTAGTCGACTCTTACGACACCCGCAGGAGGAGTTAGGGTGGTGACAAATGTATTCTTACTGCCGTCACCACAGGGCCCATAGAAGATATGGCCGGAAAATATGGTCTCTTTTACGACACAATTATATATTGAGATGTAGCCGTATAGCAGGCACACGACGAAGTATTGATATCTCACAAATCAGGGTGCTTAGACAAGTTGCCGTAAACGAAAAGCAGCTAACTGTCTCTGTCGCACTAATATGAAAGAGTGACAGAGAGGGAAAACTACGATACGCTACTAAGCATCAGTGATTGGCAACTTGGCTTAGCATCCAGGCCTACATTCGTGAACTTCTAAATTCATTTTCAAGGATTTGTCTCTGTCACTCCAACGAAGGCGTCATTAGAGTGACAACCTCAAAATTTGCGGATTTTCTGTCACTCTTTCATATTAGTGCGACAAAGACACAGGTTTTTCGCTTACCTACGATTGACGATTCAGTGTTAGCGATTGGCAACTTGTCTAAGCACCCTGCTTTTTTATTTATTTACCCCCTTATTCATAAACGTTTATTGTTTGTCCCTTTCGGTCTTAACAATGTGTCCATAAGAGCAAAAGGGACAGACAATTATTAGCGGCTTATTAAGTTAACATACTTTTATTAATAAGGGGGTTAATCTTTATTGAATACAAAAGATAACTTTGGAGTACAAATAGCGAACTTAATGCCATAGGGCATTTTCTACCAGGTAACCTTTAGGCGAAGCAGAGCAAAGAGAGAAGCCTGCTTTTAAGTAGCGAAGTCCTCTTTTTGAGCCACTGGGGTAAAATACAACTTATTGCCACTGATATTAGGTCATTACCTATGAAATGGGCTTTTTGTATGCAGAATTTTGTGAAAAGTCTTATTTATATATGTATGTACTATGAATTTTGTGTACGTATATTTATTTGATATCAAAATCAAAATAAACCAAATATTGCTAATAATATTAGGCACTTCTAAGGCGAGTTTTGTATGTCTTTATTTCATAAAACAAGGTACTATCAATAGGTATCACACATTTATACCTATTTCATATGAACCGGTAGTATATGGCAAGAATTATTTCGAAGCTTATTCTAGAATATCACTTAAGGAAAAAAACAATTATTAGTGTGAAAAAACCTTTGTTACATAGTGTTCTGTTGAAAACAAAAAATATATCGTTACTCTTTTGATAATAAAATTACAACTAAAGTCACCAAAAACGCCAATTTCACAGGTAATGATCCAATATATTAACTACAATTAATGACATTGCGTAGTTACTACTCCAAGTGGAATTGTTAGTACTTACATTTTGCAACAAGGAAGCTAAGTACGGAACTACCAACGAGAGCGTTAGAAGCCCGGCGCCGTTGGCGGAGGGCTTTTAATGACTCGAGTTAGTATTCCGCTTATCGATCGTGATGCATACAATGTTTTCCATCACACTTGCTGACAAAAAACTACTTTTCTAGAAAAAAAGGGGATTATCTCTGTCAACGGAAGGGGTTTCTCGTTAAGCGCGCTTTTTTATAGGATTTTGAACTTTACATTTATAATATATCCGTGGTAAATTCGTGGAATATTGGATGAAGCACAAAATGTACGGAAGTAAAGGCGCACATTTTGCAATGCTTTTCCGGAAACAAACTAAAGCAAAAAAAACGATTTTCACGGTATTCTCTACCGTATAATATAAGGTGGAAGTACTAGTACCCGACGGTGTACCAATACTCGTCATTATAGCTTGAGTTGCCATCGATAAGATAAAATCAACTATTCGGGCATTTAAACGATGATTAATGTATGTACCCTTAATGCTTAATATCCCAACTTTGAAATAATTAGCTTATATCTAAATTATTTGCATAATTTTAAGACAGGCTGACGTTTATTAGGACTGAGTTTTAATATTTCCAATGTCCCAATATGTGACATTGAAACTTGTACTGAAGTGCCTTCTATTGGGACTGCCAACAAAAGCACCTGATGGTTACTCATACAATGGAGTTGACCAAAACAATTTGCAATTTTGAGAAATTTTGATGTTGTCATCCTATAAAATAATACCATTTAACAAAACTAACAAACTCCTCTCCCAAAACACATGAACATGACAATACTTTATGTAGATTTATATATGACCAAAATATCGTGATTCAAATAAATATTATCTGTTGACATGTTGCGCACTAGTACTTCAACCTTATATTATACTTTGGAGAATACTTGTTTCATCTAAACTAAAATACGAAAACTACTAAATATTTATGAATTATTTCGTCATTATTAAAAAAATAATATGAATAGCATGGGAACGCCACTAAAGTTCAAATTCAAAACCTGTTTAAGCATGCTGCCAACAACGTAGCGATGCCAAATCGTCAAATAAAAATCTAGTATGAAATGTTTTCTGCGTTTGCTTTGTTACCAACGAAGAACCATTTTTGTATGAAAACCGTAAAATCCTATTGACTTTTAAAGCCGTTATATTATATGGCTTTCATGGTAAGTTTTGTGGTTTTATTCATCCTTTGCAATTGATACTGCTAAAATTCGCCAAATCATGGTAGTTTCTTTCATAGGATCATAACATATCTAATTGCAGTTATGGAAACTCAAATTAAATTATTTATTGGGACATCTCACACAAATCGACCTAGTCTCACGGTAAGCTCAATTAAGTCTTGTGATATGGGTACCAGGCGATGATATATATGTATAATACTCGTAGATAGATACATATATATTATATACCTACTCAAATACATAGACAGCCATGACCAAGGAGCAAATATTTATGATAAATAAATACACAAATAATGCCCTCGCCGGGATTCGAACCCGAAGCCTCAGCTTCGTATGCAGGGTCACTACCAACTAGGCTACGGAGGCTAACATAAACTGTAAACAAATGTTGCCAACTCTCAATAGAATGGCTGTCTTTACACATATCGTGAACACGTATGTAGATTTATTTTTACATGACTACAAATAAATATCCCCATACATATCTACATATATATATAGGCCGTGTGGTGACTGCAGAAAGAATACATTTGTCATCACTCCAACTCCTCCTGCGGGTGTCGTAAGAGTCGACTAAGGGATTGAAGTGACACTGACCATTCTACAAGATTTATGATGGGCAGCAGCGTCATCATAGTGGACACATTACTGCGATCGCCAATCCGCTTGCCCTGCGTGGTGTTTATGGGCATTTACCTCCTAATGCGTCTATACGCATAGTTAATAGGAGAGGCCTACGTCCAGCAGTGGACTATCATAGGCTGATGATGATGATGAAATAAATATCAATATTTTTAACTGTAAATTTATGTGAACTCAAGGCTTAAGTTGGTGGTTTTTAGGTTTGTTTGCATTTTTTTGTTTTCTACTAGCGTTAACTTTTGAGGAGGCGCCATCTGTAGGGAATTAATATTCACCAGACTTCCTCATTTCCTCAGACAGCGAGTTATATTTATTCGAAGGAAATAATCAATTCTCAAACTAAACTTTACCATTGTGGCGAGTCAAAACATTTAGGTTAATTCTGAAATGTATTGATATTGTATGGAAATTGTATTGGATTCATAATGAGAATATGGAACTAAGCGCGCGAATCATCACTATCATCAGTTCTACCCGCTATGTGGCCTACCACCACTGCGACGATATATATAATAGATAAGGACATATACATACATAAATACATAGACAGCCACGACAAATATGTATCATCATCATCATCATCTCAGCCATAAGACGTCCACTGCTGAACATAGGCCTCCCCTCTGGACCTCCACATGTACCGGTTAGTTGCGACCTGCATCTAGCGTCTCCCGGCGACCTTCATAAGGTCGTCTGTCCATCTCGTGGGTGGACGTCCTACGCTGCGTTTGCCTAGCCGTGGTCTCCACTCGAGCACTTTTCGACCCCATCGACCATATGCTCTGCGTGCAATGTGGCCTGCCCACTCTCACTTCAGCTTGCTAATCCGGAGGGCTATGTCAGTAACTTTAGTTCGCCTACGGATCTCCTCATTTTTGATTCGATCACGCAGAGAAATATTTATGATAAATAAATACACAAATAATGCTATCGCCGGTATTCGAACCCGGAACCTTCAACTTCATAGCTTCGGTCACTCACTACCAACTAGGCTATGGAGGCTGACAATATAAATAATTATACGATTCGCGAACGCGTTTCACTAAGTTTGATTGCGTCTATCTCCCAAGTTCAAGAATTAACATGTCTCTATTAATAAAAAATAAAATAAAAATGATAACTTCAGACGCTTTTAATATCCAGTAATCTCGTTGTGCGTACATAATTATCTGTATCACTTTTTGTGTAAAGCGCCTGCATGTTTTGTGCTTGCTCTACGTTGTCCGCAATGAAGATATGATGTCAAAACAGCAGGCGTTTCTACATTCTTTTTTTCAATTCCATATAACTCTTTAACGGCTTTCGGAATTTGAATGTTAGGCAGTACTTTCACCCTTGAATAGGCAGCTATCAGTTAGAACTGGAAATGTACCCGGTAACCTGACGTCAACATTTTTGCAATATCTCTAGAGCTACGAGCAAATAAAACATGGAAGGCGCACGCCATAGTAAATTGCCTTTCAAAAACGGTCCCAAATTTTAGTTGACAAATGTCACCCCTTTAATGAATCACGGCAATGAATTTCAATGTCAAACTATAAAATCTTAAACCGCCATTTAAAAATAGTTGTGATTGTTCCATCAAACTTTTTATTGGCTATATTCTATAAACGTTTGTCAAAGGTGTTGCGCCGAAATATGCGCGGTGTTAAGAAAAGCGCTATGTCCTGCCCATCTTGGCACAATTGAACAATTGATTTGGGGGGCATTTTTGAGCTGGCGTTAGACGTCCATGTTATATATGGTCGCAGCTCTAGAGTTTAAAGAGCAATTTGGCACATTGCGAGCACTAACTCATGACATGACATACACTGCAGCTCCATTTGTTGATGTACACCCACTATCCTGAAGATCACGCAATATCGTACCAGGTCCAGAAGGCGCATCGTGACCAGGTCCCCCACAGAAAGGACTGATGATCTAGCGAAAGTCGCAGGAGTTTGCTGGATGCGGGTGACGCCGGACCGGTTATTGCCTCAAAGTAGTTATGGAGGCCAGCAGTAGATGTCTTTCGGCAGATTCATAGGTATTGACCAATATCTTTGGTCTGTTACCTACCTAATTGGAATTAGATTTATATAAACAAAATGCGGCTATGAAAGTTAGAGCTATCTGTCTGCAGACTGTGGACTAATCAGGCTGTTTTAAACTTCAGCGGACATTTATATACAGCCCGGTTCCCGGCGCGTCAAAGACAATTCTATCCAAAGGCTATGTTCTGCTTATCCTGGCAATTTCGAATAAACAATAGTTATAATAGGTTGTAATATGCACCACCTCTAAATAATAATAAATAAATAAATATTTTTGGACATCTTTACACAAATCGACCTAGTCCCACGGTAAGCTCAATTAAGGCTTGTGATGTGGGTACCAACCAGGCGACGATATATGTATATAATAGATAGATACATATAGATATTTAAATACATAGACAGCCATGACCAAGGAACATATACTCGTATTTGTATATATTAGGGCATTATTTGTGTATTACATACCGGAATTCGAACCCGGAACCTCCAGCTTCGTAGGCAAGGGCACTACCAACTAGGCTCCAGAAGCTGACCAAATTGCTGATGTCTCACCGTAGAAATGCGCTTAAAACGTTTTTTTTAGTACATATGGTGTACTTTTTAGGCTAGTGCGAGAAGTGGGTCATTTTAAGTCAGGTCCAAAACTTCGGAGGGCCATCTGTACTAAAAAACGTCGTACGAGACACGTGCAAAAACGAAATTCGTAACTCGTGTCGATTTAAAACATTGCCACTCGTTTCGAGTTTCATGTTTTTCGCACTTGTGTCGTAATGTACTATTTTAAATCATAATACGCCGCGTTACCTAAGTCGGCAATATGAATACGATTCTTACCACACCCAGGGAAAGATTTAGGGTTGTGGACAAATGTATTCTTACTGCCTACTACATGAGCAACTAAGTATGGAGCTCGGACCTAGACCCAACACAGATTAGAGTGAGGTCATTAAAACGGTCTTAACTTACTAAATATACTTCATTTTGTTTTATACGCAAGATGTCCATTGTAGAACCAAGATATACTAAATGTGGCCTACCCTCCAAAATGTTAAATACCCTAGCCACAGATTCTTCATAGTTCGTATGTATTTACTCTGAATAAAAATATGAATATCTCAGTTCTGCAATGGAATTCGAGTTTGTACCCATATAATTCAATGAAGTAGATTTAAAGAACTACATATTTAACAGCCTAACTCCTACGATCATATTATTAATATTATTATATAACATGGACGCCTAACGCCAGCTCAAAAATGCTCCCAAAACCAAATTGTTCAATTGTGCCAAGATGGGCTGGACATAGCGCTTTTCGTGACACCGCGCATATTTTGGCGCAACATCTTTGACAAATGTTTATTGAATATCGCCAATCAAAACTTTGATGGACCAATCACAACTATTTTTAAAAGGCGGTGTAAGTTTTTATAGGATGACATTCAAATTCATTGTAGTGATGCATTGAAGTGATGCATTCTTATCTACTAAAATTCAGGACCGTTTTTGAAAGGCAATTTAGTATGGCGTGCGGCTTCCATGTTTTATTTGTTCGTAGCTTA
The DNA here is from genome assembly GCA_025490895.1 of Thaumatotibia leucotreta. Classification (NCBI taxonomy): domain Eukaryota; kingdom Metazoa; phylum Arthropoda; class Insecta; order Lepidoptera; family Tortricidae; genus Thaumatotibia; species Thaumatotibia leucotreta. Next base: position 611,079 of record JALPQI010000033.1, on the reverse strand, counting down.
ACTCTCATATTTGTTGGTTCTGGGTCCATTTTGACGCATGGACGTCCAAAAAGTTATCTAGTACAAGCATTGGCATAAAGAGGGCTACATAGACAAACAATAGAAAAAAATAAGTAAATCTCATTCAGAAAAAAACTAGCAAACCAACTAGCGGAATGAAATTAACATTGGCAAGGCAGGGGTGGGAAAATACGAGGTGTGTAACTTCCTTAGCGGATTTATTGATTATGTTCACCCCTCTTGCATACACCCTGCATAGTTACGACTTGCCTGTGGAATGGTGAAGTAATCTAGTAAATCTCCCTTAGTCGTAAGGCATACTGTAGATTACTATACTCGGTAAGGCATTTAACTAAATGTAAACAATCTTGCAGTATCTTTTTTTTTTAACTATCACGCGTAAGAAATAAGTTTTAGCAGTTACAGTGTTTTACATTGTTTTTATTCAGTATGTACCTAGTTTGGAAATGTATTTTTCAATAAAAAGCTGCTGAAAGATTGTTTACATACCTTAAATAATTAATCAAACGGTATAAGTTTATCTACATAGTTATTTATTTAAATTTGATTGCACAAATAAATAGTACAAAAGGCGAACTTAATGCCATAAGGCATTCTCTACCAGTCAACCTTGGGGCCAAACAGAGATCGAAAATAGGTGCATTGCATGTGTCAATTTTCCTAATTTTCCTAATCCAAGTCAAATTTTTGTATAAATGTGTATTTTTGCCTGTGTTTTGTGTAGGTACATTCAATAAAGAATTTACATACACACATATAAATTCCTCAATAGGAAACAAACTTTCCCCCTTATTAACTTAACAGCGGCTTGTTAACTTAACAAGCCGCTAATAATTGTCTGTCCCTTTCGGTCTTAACAATGTGTCCGTAAGAGCAATTGTTTGTCCCTTACAATTATTATTTATGAATAAGCGGGTTTGTGTCTAATTTCCAATCTACATCATTGAAAATTACTAAGTCCATGTGTTGTTTAACCAACTTTTATTATCCTTTTAGCCACATTCGAAACCTAATTTTCGAAACCAGTAGAGGAAACGGAATTTATTCGTCTTGATTGGTAACCAGGTTGAAGTCTTTCAAAAATAAAACTTCTGTATACACCGTGTTTTTTTAATTCCGTTAAATTTAACAGGCTGCTTGGTACGTTAATTTAATTGGAGCTATACCGGGTCCTCGTATATTGCTTTAAGTCGATTTCGAAAAAAAAAATTCTTCGCATTTATACATAATAAATGAAATAGCAAGTGTGAGAGAACCTTAAGAATAAGATCTCAGGTGACTACAGCGTACAGGTGATGTAATAAAGGTTGCTATACACTTGTTTAGTCATTAAACTTATTTTTTTAATAACTCAATATCAGTAAGAGTTAAGATACTAGTTTCTTACACAAATTGATTGTTTTTGACCTCAATAAGCTTCACTTTAATTTAACGGAAATCAATAAAAACACGGTGTATAAAGAAATATAAACTACGCACCTTTATAAAATTACCTATACGTACATATTATATTGGCTTCAATCCCAGTCTTTAAGTGGTACGTGTACAGTTATGTCCTCACAATCTAAGCCAAAGAATATGACTGTAACAAAAAATACCATTTTTCAACAGGCTACATTTAAGACGAAGCTGAGTTTTTTTGTTACAACGATACAAATGGCAGACATTTATCTACAATATCGGATCGCCTTGAGATATCAGTTTTTCCATGGTTTTATTTAATAGATTATCTAATTTTAAAGGTTTGGTTTATGCAGACAATTAAAATAATAATTGAATTCATCATCATCATCATATCAGCCGAAAGACGTCCACTGCTGAACATAGGCCTCCCCCAAAGATTGCCACAATGACCGGTCCTGCGCCACCCGCATCCAGCGGACTCCTGCGACCTTCACCAAGTCATCAGTCCATCTTGCCTTCCGGTACGTGTCCGCCACTCAAGAACCTTCCCGCCCCAACGGCCATCGGTTCTACGCGCAATGTGCCCCGCTCACTGCCACTTCAGTTTAGCGATTCGGAGAGCTATTTCGGTTACTTTGGTTCTGCTGCGGATAATTGAATTATGAAAAAATATTTGCCATAACCTCACCAGGCTCTTAAGGCCAAAATTAGGTTATCTGTTAAACAAAATATTACTTCGTAACACAAAAATTGTGACGTTTATTTTTTTTTTTCATTAAAGGCCTTAACTATGTACCTATATATGAACACATTTTTAGGGTTCCGTAGCCAAAATGGCAAAAACGGAAGGGTTTGGAGGTGGCGATCGATCGATTAGGTAATTAATTTAAACACACACAAATGAATGAACGTTAGTCTCTAGTATTTGCCGAATCATATTTAATTTCGTTTATGTTAATGTAACCAAGCAAATTTTGTTTTGTGGTAATAAACATTCGATGAAATGTCGATATTATATCAATTAAAACAGATTAGGTAACCGACTTTAACACGTTGAATGCGGTACATGCCAATTTCGACTTGTAACGTACTTTCTTCTGGTGCGAAGTGAAGAAGTAGCTTGTCTCTGTCTGGTGCGGGGTCGATTTGACTATGAAATCCTATGAGTTAGAAGGAGTCAAGTATACATTTCACTGCACGGCACTGCATTTAAAAATAAACTTAAGAAATGGTTACTAACAAAAAGTGTCTACAATTTAAACGAATATTTTATGTGCACAAATTGATAAAATTATTGCTATTATTGTTTTAATAAGTTTGACTAGTTTTAAGCTTATTATTATACGTCCGAAATGGGCAAACTGTTGGGACTTATTTCACCAACAACATCTATGTACACAGTTCTGACAATAAAGACATCTTATCTTATCTTATCTTATTTATGTGTCTTTCTATAAGTTCTATCTAGTAGGTACATCAAACTTTACAAGACAAAATTGACTCGTACCGCACTAGGTGAAAAAAATAATCAACCAGTGCGGTACCGGCCAAAAGTGTCTTGTATACCTACTGTCTTGTACAGTACCACAGGTACAGGTCAGTACAGCCAGTGCGGGGGTAATGATTACGTGTTTTTGACGTGACAACGTCTTATAAATTGGTTTGCCGGGTGACACTTCAAGAAACTGCGTTACGCTCCGCTCACGTTATGCGCTCACAATGAGAGCGAGTGAGAGGCACGCGTCCCTTCCACTCGGGCATGGTTAGCCCGCCTAAGAGCGAGAGAGACAGACATAAAAAGTCGTTGTCACGTAAAACTTTCGCCCATATACCGACTTTACAGGCAACCAATTTTTTTGTTTATCTTTCGATGGCAGTTCCGATTTCATCATCACCGAGAAAACGATCGCGAAAAATGTTACAAAAGATTTTCGAAGAGACGGAGTGCAGTGAAAGTGTAAACGAAGTGAAGCGAAAAAATTCGAAGAATTTGTAATTTTAGTTAGATTTTTTTTTAATTATAACATTCGATATAGAATAGAATAACGCTTAATTTAAACTTAACTACTTAATTACAATGCCAGTGATGTACATTTTATAAAACCCTTGAGGACCCTGGCGCTGGTCGTTCGTGGGGGTATCGATAACATTATTTCATTATATTTTCCATCGCTACCAAAATATCGACTAGACGGCATCTGCCCTATTCTCTTGGTGCGGCACAAGCCAATTTCGTATCGTTAATTGATTTTCCTATAATGCCTAAACAAAGTTCGACAGTGTGTAACGACACTAGCTTTAGATCATTCAATTGTTTAACTAGCCATTGTAATCAATAAATTATCGATTTGTAAAAGCAACAACGATTGTATATCATCTAAAATAGAGACCTTTAGTCACAAACCAAAATAGCCTTGTACCGCACCAGTGTACGACTATCCTACAATTCAAAAATGGTATGTATAGCACTGTAAGTAAATTATAAAATTATGTTCCCGCATTCAACGTGTTAAGGTGTAGGAAAAGTTATGCGACTGATTAGGAATGAAAAATTCGCGTAAAAAGCCCGGTATAAATGAAAATCGTTAATAATGCATTAACGCATATAAATTTAACTGAAAACTATACCGAACTTTTCACGTCATCTATGCACCAGCAAATAAATACCTAACAAACAGAAACCGCCCCATTTTAGTGATATGAAATTTTTTACAATATTTTTTTCTTGTTGTATTTGCCGCCCTTTCTCATGCGCCGGGGCCTTTTATCTGCAATCTATAAAATAATACTAGGTATCAGGAAACTCGCCGTTGGAATTAGTATAATGAGCAGGATGAAAGTGAAATGTTTTTACCATTAGGCATTATTATAAAAATGTAGGCCGCAAAAAAAACAGGCCAGGTAGTGTCCCCTCTCTATTCGACACGAAGTTAGCTACAATTTGGCAGCTGCGGCCCGTCCGCGCCTAAATTCACTCAGTTTTGTTCTCGATCCGTGACTTTTAACTAAACAAAACCTATTTACGCTTGAAACTTTGTTTTAAACACGAACTACAGCATTATTTTACACGTAAACCCCAAACAAAGCCGTATAACAGCAAAATGTAACATAGCAACCGCAGTGAGAAGTTTTTCGAGTGTTGTTTATAGTTCCAGTCTCAGCAACCTGGCGAAATTAAAGAGCGCAACAGTTTGTTGCTCGACTTTCCGCGCGTGGGGTATTTTATTTTGTACGGTTATACTTTGCGTTTGGAGCAAGCAGTCATTCATCGCGTTCTGAGACGCGTTCTCGTGTCGCGCGTTGAGACGCCGAAAAGTTTTAAACGAATTAAAATAGTGTTAATGTATGAAAAAACGAAACGTTAATTAATAAAATTACGAAAAAGTGTTCCGTACGTGTGTTAGAGTGTGTTCGTGTTGGTTATATCGTAGTGTTACAAAGTGCATTCTTCGGTGATTCATCTCGAGAAACAAGAAATCTTTGTGTCATAGTTATAGTTATAGGTGTAACCGCTAAACTAAGTTGGTGAAATGGTCACTTTGGAGCTCAGCCAGTGTATCTGATCCGTTATGAAAGGTAAGTTGCTTTGTTATTGCTGTTTGTGTAGGTACCTTTTAGCATGCCGAACCATATTGTGTACGTTGTATTTATTATCAATCATATCTTATCTACAATACCCTCTGTTTTTGCCTTTCAATTTTAGCCAGTAATAGTTAAGCATATCTGTGCATCATTCAAAACGTTATGTAAGTATTTTATCCTCGTATGAAACTCGTGTACCTAAATATTTTTGAGTTCTATTCTAACAAAACCGGTTTAAAAAAAACACGAAAACGTAACACTGAACACAGCCAAAAGTGTGGTTGGCGTAGATCAAAGCAATTTCAAGAAACTAATCGGACCATAGAGTACTTAAACGTCAAGTACACGTTGGCCCTGAGCTGATTCAGCCCATGCCACGTTAGGTATAAAAAAGTTAGCGCCGTACCGGTCGTGGTAATGGTCGTAAAATTTATATATGGAACTGGATGTTCTACCTTGAAGGTACCTTAGGCAAACTGGATGGCAACGGGACGCTTGCCATTTTATATCACCGCTTCCCCTGCAAAGGGTAGATTATTTCGATTTGTTCCCCTATTAGGTATACGGGTTAATTTTACAAGTCGTTTGTTTCTTCCACATCGTCTCTACACAACAAAGACGTACCTACATATATATTATTATTACCTATATTACAATGATGTAAGTTACATTGAAGTTAGCAAATAGGTCTCATCTCATCTTCCTTTAAATTCGTTTATTTGCTGAATTTTCCATTGAGTATATGTATCTAGGTCCCTAAATATTTTTAGATCCCGCATACCTACTCATAAACGTCTCCTAACTTAACACGCCGCTAAGTATTATTTATCCCTTTCGGTCTTTGATAAGATCGAAAGGGACAAACAATGCTTAGCGGCTCCCTTATTCATAAACAAGCCGCTAAGTATTGTTTATCCTTTTGGGTCTTATAGACATATTGATGAAATCGAGAGGGACAAACATTATTACATTAAAATAACCTCGAAATTGTCAACAATCGTTTATACCATTCTGTAGTTGAAAGTAAAAAAAAGGTAAACAAATATGGCTGACTTTCCATAGCATTTGACGTCTTTGACACGTAACTTGAAACACGTTAGCATAGATATTTTTACGTTAATACTAATAAATTCAATAATATTAACAAAAAATATTTAGGGTTTTAAGTTGGTGATAAAACTTGTGCTGAAAGTGCGTGATTATGAAATAATGCAAGTTTGCAGGTTTGTTTTTTTTTTTTACTTTCGACTGACGAATGAAGTATATGGGTACAGTCACCAAAAAAACGTCTGCTTACTATAAAATGAATTTATTTAACTCCAAATTACTTTGAAAATGAGGAAATTTAGTTAAATTTATTTTATATGGGTTTGCATTTGAAGGGTCCATGGAAAAAACATGTCCAGTGCTTAAAAAAATAAGGCTAATTCACAAGGGGTAGTTGCCCCCCAATATCTGGTCAACCTTCTCACTCTAATCATCATTTTGCTGAAAAGAGACGACTAGAATGCATTTAATCGGTAGTTTGCAGTATAGAGGCGCTTCGTAAATTTTAAATGATTTGAAATGGTATGCAGTAGTGTAATGGACTTTGAGAGTGCAAGGCTTGACTTTATGCTCGAGATTATTAAACATTCATAGGAATCGACTAACCTGAAATGTTGCCTAGTAATTGGGTCGTTTTATTAACTTTTGTGTGCCTATTTTTTTTTAACAGAAAAAAGGAAGAGGTTCTCAGTTCGACTGATTTTTGTAAATATTTTTTTTGTCTTTGTCGATATCTTCAAGAATCGTGAAGCGATGTTTTTTTGTATCGAACTGGTTTAACTCCTTGGTTCCGTTGTCGCCAAGTCGAGGCCTGATGAGATGATGGGATCTTGGAGAAATCGATAATTTCTTTTGTATAGATAGTTCCACGAGAGTTGAGGTCACGCACACATCAACATGTCATGTAAACACACGGGGAATTTGAAATTAGTGTTCTTTTTTCGTACTGACACTGACAGCAAACCTAATTGTAACTGTAAGATTGACCAAAAAGGTTCAAGGGATTTGCTTCAATATTTCGACGCAAGTCATTCATTCATTCACTACATTTTTTGCAATAAGTACTTCATTTGGATGTGTGTGTCATCAATGTCATCATTCACCTCAACTCTGGTGAAATTACCTATACAGTCGACTCTCGTTATTTCAAACCTGCGATAATTCGAACCTCTCTATAATTCGAAGTTATCACGAGTTCCCTAGAAGATCTCTTGCTATTTCGAAAAAAATCAATACATTTTTAAACACTCGGTAATTCAAACAAAAAAGTAATAGCTACACAATAAAGCCACGCGTTAATTCGAACTCGTGGACGTCAAACATTCGACAATTCAAAGTTACGAGATTAAAGAGGCAAGGACCCTACATTTAAGAAAAGTTGCACGAGCATTTGTTGTTAATTATATATTTGTTTGCCACTCAGTTAAGTTACTTTTCCGTTGGTTATGTGTACAGATTAAAAGTTTACGTTAGTTATGAGTCCTAGAAAGTATAGATGCTTGATGGTTGCTGAAAAGAAGGACTTAATCGAAAAAGTGGAAGTAGGTGGGAAGAAAAGTGAAAAAAATGCATTTAATAAATAACAGTTTATTATTACTTAACAAACACCTCGAACTTTAATTTTTTCTCCCGAATATTTCCGACTATTTGATATTTCAAACTCTCGATAAATCGTAATATTTGGATAAGTCCTTCGAGTTTCGAATTAACGAGAGGCGACTGTATTTGATTATTTGTAGGTATAATTGTTTAAAACTTTCCTTACATTTTTGATGTAATGTTTGTAACATGTGGGAAAAAGATGGGATAGATCTAGAGAATTCGTGATCAAAGCTTAAGGATAAAAGAAATGAAAAATATATGTACAAAATGATAAGGTGGAACCGGCCTGATTAGAAGGACCGAACCCCAAGTATGTACCTATTAAATATACCGTTTTTCGTTTCGACAAAATAGTTTAGTCAATCCCTTTGACAGTTAGATTTTCTCTATGAAAATTCCGCTCCTGGATGATTATCAAGTCGCAATGTTTTCATAAATAGCCCCTAGTCAAGGTGCTGGAGGCAAGTACAAAACTCTGTCCAACAGTGGACGTCTTCCAGCTACAATGATAATGATGTTACCATACCTACAACCTAGTTTGCCCCCTTCAGTCAAGTGCAAAAATAAGTATCGAAACAATCCGCTCATAAATATATTATGACATTCTTATTAGCTTATTAGTCTTATTACACAGAATTAGAGTGCACTGGGACATCTTTTTGAAAATTTTAAGTACACCTTATTTTGTCTTTGACTGTTCAAACATAATTAACATACATGTTCGCTTCATAATCGTGGCATAAGGAACGGCATTAAAACCACATGAATTTCAATTAAACATCATTAGCATCTAAGGGCCTGCCGGGACTTTGGCTCTCTGTCACACCTACGTAGGTACGAATGAAGTGGGACAGAGAGGCACGTTGAATGCGGTACGACTTCGCAACGCTGGTTTCGCACACTAATTGCTAGATGAGAGATGCTCTCAAAAAGCCTTTTGAAATGGAGTATTGGTTGAAACTTGAAATTATGTTTTACCGTTTACAGTTATTTATGTGACTGGTAAAATAATAAGAGGCAATACACACGAGAGTGATAATGCTTAACTATGGATACCTAGCCCAATGCATAACTTTATCTGTAACAGAAAAAAATCAGGACGGCTGAATAAAATGCTGTCTTATGCCGCCTCTAAATTTAAAAAATAACAGTGGCATAATACTGCATGAAATTCCATGAATAGGATATTAATAGGGATGATGACTGTAATTAATTAGTTATTTGTTGGACAAGGGAGGAAAGTGGTTGGTTAATCATCGTGCCAATATTGAGATCCGAGCTAGCGAGAGATTCCATAGTTGAACCACGAGCGAAGCGAGTGGTTTAAAAATGGGATCTCGAGCGTTGCGAGGGTTTCAAGGCACGATAATTTAACAAACTTTGCTCCCATGTGTAACACAACATTTTTCCCCACACTAAAGCGAGGAAGCAGCTAACGGAATGTGTAAAAAAATAATCAATGCGACAAACCAGTCTTTATTAAATAACTTAGAGTATTTAAAAATGTGCTAGACTTAAGTCCAGAATATGCCAAAAAATAGGCAGAACTCTTAATTTGGTAAATGAGTAGGTTTTTGTGACTAGATTTTTTTTATAATTACAATAAAACCTACCTACATTAATTAAATTGTCAAAATTTCTATGATGTAGTATAAAATCTGTATCCCGGCAGCTAAAACAGCAATCATTTAAAAAAATGTGTGAGGTAAACTTAAATTGCCTACTTTTTGGTAAGATAGGAAACTTTCCTTACAAAACTATACATTCGAGTATTTTTTGACACGTCAATTCGACGAACGTTAAATTTTGAAACGTCAATTAAATAGCACGTCTTGTATCGCAGAATAGCAAAGTAATATTGATCATCCTTTAACACTAATCAACTTACGCAAGTGCAAAAATAAAAATCTACTACTTAATTGTGATTTCCCTTTTATAGCACTTTCCCCCTATGTCTAACGACAGGCAGATATGTTATACATATATTTGAATCCATGTTTTGAGACTAAGCAAGCCACAGCAACTTAGATAATTAATAGTTGAATACATATATATTTAGTTCAAAGCGTAGGTAATGGATAAAACCGCAGATTCATGCGAAGTTGCTAAGTTTAGATATTAATGGTAATGAGGTAGGTATGGATATACCGCCGGTTTAAAGCGGCCTGGATAGGTCGTTTTTAAAGCGGGTTTTAGTTATAATTTTGAAAGTCATGAGCAGGGGTCCATTTCTAGAATATAATATTAGCCTAACATAATTAGTGTGCGCCAGAAAGTTATTTATAATCAATCTTTTTGATCGTACCTCTCATACAACTTGGTCACCCGCAGACCACGAACCCTGTAAAGTGTTCGAAACGTCGGAATGAAGTTAAAGTTAATTAATATACGCCAGTTTATCCGTTTTCATAGTTTTATTTCATGTGTAATCCTCGCGGTAACCGAAGAAAATATTATGCAGTGTTTTTTTTTCGAATTTGCAATTGTTCTTGTCATCTGATGATGGGTTGTTTTCCTTCCTCTTTCCTCTTGAGATAAACGGTTTGTACGTGATGGCCGAGCGCGTTCCCGTCTCTTCACACTAATGCATTATAGTATGAATTGTAGGTTACCTAATTATTACGAGTTACGGCGAACTAAAATAATTATGGCCATAATTTGTATGCACATTCAACAATATTAATGCATATCATATTACCTTATTAAACTTTACTTGTACGTGGATTACATGAACAACTATATGTACTTATCATGTAAAAGCTAGTAGGTATATAATATTTAAACACCTACATATTATATAACTCAACTAGGGCGGTACAAAACGCGGAATGCAGCTGGGTAGCAAATTAACGACGCCATTTGAGATGCTTGAGAAATATGAACTACATGCGATGCGAGACTTTGCTTCGTACAGCTAGTCCATTAATATGTATACATTACAGGACACGTCCGAGGCGAAAGGATATCATCATCATCTCAGCCATAAGACGTCCACTGCTGAACATAAGCCTCCCCTCTGGACTCTGGACCTCCACATGTACCGGTTAGATGCGACCTGCATCCAGCGTGTCTCGGCGACCTTCATAAGGTCGCCGGGAAATGAGGAGATGTCACTAAAGTTACTGACATAGCCCTCCGGATTAGTAAGCTGAAGTGGCAATGTGGGCAGGCCACATTGCACGCAGAGCAGATGGTCGATGGGGTCGAAAAGTGCTCGAGTGGAGACCACGGCTAGGCAAACGCAGCGTATGACGTCCACCCACAAGATGGAAGGATATGACATCAACATATTTTTGGAGCTGATTAGGTACATATTCAGTTTTTACGTAACAGAGACGTCCACTGCTGAACATAGGCCTCCCCCAAAGATTGTCACAATGAGCGGTCCTGCGCCACCCGCATCGAGCGGACTCCTACGACCAT